>JARBDR010000153.1:0-15978 GCA_029721355.1 Tegillarca granosa
ACCATTTTGTCTCTAATACTCTATCTTCGGTAAAAAGTATAAAAACTTTTGATTTTTCTACCCTTTACACCACTATCCCTCATGCTAAATTGAAAGAACGTCTAAAACAAATCATTCACTTTTCATTCTTTTACAAAAACGGTAAACCAAGATATAAATATCTAGTGCTCAACAGGGATTCTTATTTTGTAAAACACCATACAGACTGCAAACAAAAATATGAAGGTACTATCAACAAATGTTAGAGTTTTGATAGACACATATTTGTTGTTTTGGCAATATTATCTTTCAACAAACAATCGGTATACCAATGGGCACAAACTGTGCACCTTTGCTTGCTGATTTGTTTCTTTATTCATATGAATCAGAATTTTTACAGAACCTTGACAAATCTGGAAAAAAGACTGTCGCTAAATCATTCAACTACACATACAGATATATAGATGACGTTCTTTCTCTAAATAATCACAAATTTGGAGAACATGTGAATGTCATCTATCCATGTGAGCTTGAAATAAAAGACACGACAGATTCTCCATGTTCTGCTTCATATTTGGACTTATACCTCAATTATGACACCCATGAAAGGTTACATCTAAAGCTATACGACAAACATATATATCCCTGCTTCTCCTGCGTATGGTGTATATGTTTCACAGTTAATACGGTACGGTAGAGCTTGTTCCCACTATGGGAACTTTCTGCAACAAAGCAAATTACTTACAATTAAATTGTTGACACAAGGATATTGCAAGCCTAGGCTAATCAGGGCCCTTAAAAAGTTTTATGGCCGTCATCACAATATTGTTGATAAGTATGTAGTCACTGTATCCCAACTTATACTGGAATATTTGACTTACCATAGTTCTTTGTTCCTTTCATTCTCAAAATTGACTTGCACGTGACGGGTGTAGCTAGCTAAACAGGAGGTGCTTACCCTTCCGGAGCACCCGGCCTCACTTCCTTGATGGAAGTTCACGTGTATCACATATTTTGCCAGTTTGCAAAGTTTTTACTTTGTTTTTGGGATTGTGATATGGACAAGGACTGGTATGTTTGTTTAATTGCACATCTGAGAAGTAACGTGTCCAGAGATCAAGTTGTTGATTTGACGGGGCAAATGTTCAACTCAGCAAAGAGATAAGTAAATGTACAGATCATGCATCAGAAAATTTACAGATGTTCTGCAAGTCATGTGATGTTCTTGTATGTCGGAGATGCATCACTAGTCAATCACATGATTCCCATTCATTTGAATTGATGGAAGAAAATGATAGATATTAAGAAACGAGAACTCTTGGATATATCAATGAAATCGAAAGAAAAGTTGAGCAAATACGAACAAATAGTTGAAAGTGTTTTATAAGCACCAAGTGTTTTCTGATAAGATTTCACAAACGATACAGGATGTCAAAACTAGAAATACTGAACTAAAAAATCTGGACAAGATAACAAATGATATAGTACAACAATTACAACAACTGGAAAAACAGGATCGTGAAGATAACGAAAAGTTAAAACGTCAGTTACTAATAGAATTAGCAGACCTGAAACAACTGATACAAAAGTGTGGGGAAGAACAGGCACGAAGAAGCATAAACGTGTGCAATTTTGTATCAGTAATGAAGATGGAATTATGTGAATATACACCAACGGAGCCGCCAGATAGAAAAAACCACCAGAATTCAGGACAGAGATTGTAGAGGAAGAACTAAAAACTTTGTTTGGATCTCTTGTAAAATCGACATCAAAAGACTGTCAGCTATTGCCGTTACAGGAACAAGACAGGGACCAAACGAGATCTGTACTAACTCCAAAAATTAATGCTGTTGTTAGAAGTACATTTCCCGCCAAGATAATACCCGTGTAACAGCAGCCGAACACGGTCAGTCGTGGATTTGGAAGCGGTCAAGCAGAAATTTGTCATTAGTAAAATTAGATGGCCAGCTAGTGTCAGATATAAAAACTGATTTTAAAGTTTTTGATGTACTCGTTACGAGAAATGGAGAGCTTTTGGTGACAGATTGAGGAGTAAGGTAAAGATACTTACAAAAGATGGAAACTTTACCGATATTTATTCTACAACGGGTTATAAGACATTCGGCATGACGGAAACCGATACCGGAAATGTTATTGTTGGACTGTCATCCTTGGTCGACGGGAAACTTGTCGAAATGACAACAGAGGGAACAGAAATGAGAACAATGAAATACGACTCTATAGACAATACAAAACTCTTTGACTATCCATATTCTCTCAGTACTAACATTAATGGTGATATTGTAGTTGTGGACGATTACACGAAGACAGTAGTAGTCGTTGATCAAGGTGGGCACAAGAAGCTACGTATGATGCTAAGAATGAAAATCTGACGAAACCATTTCATCCCCGTTTTATTGCAACAGACAAACTTGGTCAAATCTTTATCAGTGACTATGAAAATTCTGTGGTCCATCTGTTGGATAAAGATGGGGTCTTTCTCGAGTTTCTAATATCCGACAAAAACGGATGTAGCGAGCCGTTTGGTCTATCTATTGACTCATTGGGTAGACTATGGGTAGTGAACAAGGGAAGTAACTCAGTCATGATAATAGAATACATGTAAAATTTACTACTTTTTTAAAGTCACTTTATTAGCGACAATGAATTATGCAAAATCCAATTAACTAACTTGAAAAAAGTAAAGCTTTCATTTATATTTTTTTTTTTTGGATATCACATTATTTGCTAAATGTTCTTGGAATTTTAGTAAATTTATAAATTTTTGCAATGTCATTTGTATATCACAATATATAGGGAATAACAGACTATTTATGCATAAGGGTAAATCTCTTTGTTTTAAATCTTGGGTAGTGAACAAGGGAAGTAACTCCGTCATGATAATAGAATACAAGTAATATTAACTACTACTGTGTCAAAAGTAAATTTGTTAGCGACAGTGAATTATGCAAATGAATGAGTTACTTCCCTTGTTCACTCAAGTGATATTTTGTATCTAAAGATTTATTTAACAATAATGGATTCACTTGAAAAGATTGGACAAAAGTCTATTTGGTTGTATTAATACAAAATAATTAGGAATTTATTTTCAAAACTATGTATCAGTTACGACTGTGCAAAAGGTACCAAAAACATGTTTTCCCTGGTTTTTATTGAAATTATATATCACATTTAGACAAAAAAAGCTCCCTCTTCTTACAAAGAAAAATTTCAAAATCTTTTATAAAGAAATGTTTTATTTATTTATATACTTATTTATTTTTTTTCGCTTGGGTACAACACTTCAAAGGAAGATATTTATCACTGTACAAATTCACAATGAAAGACACACAAGTTGTTAAATTTCATTATAAACTAATTAACAAAATTCTTTGCAACTGGTATATACTGTTGCACAGAGATGACAAAATATATTTTTCATATTACGTGCGCACATAGTAACCAATACGTGCGCACGTATTAACCTATTACTTGCTCACGTATTACCTTTTACGTGCACACGTAATACCTATTACGTGCGCATGTAGTAACCTATACGTGCGCACGTATTACAATAGGGTAATACGTGCGCACGTATTTGTTACTACGTTCGCACGTAATAGGTAATACGTGCGCACGTAATATGAAAAAATACATTTCATGTCACCTCTGTGCCACCGTATATACCAGTTGCAAAGAAGTTTGTTAATTAGTTTATAAATTCAACAACTTGTGTGGTTGAAATGTTTCCGGCAATTGAAGAACCTGTCATGGTAACAAATATTTCAAACATTTTCTTATTCTACCGCACGAATGTTTACACTTTGGACAAAAGTTACGGAAATCCCAAAATTTAGTTTATCATGGAAGATTATTGTTCTTGTTGTCTACCATGGACAAAACGTATTTTAAACGCTTTACCCTAATAATGTTATTTCTTTCATTGCTTTTAAAATTGATGAATACAAAATGAAATGCCATTTTGATAAAAAGAAATAAACTGAAAAAGAATAAATTAAATTTGTCAAAAATTTTCTCTTTTTATGCTGCTGTTTCTAACCATATGGAAAAATATAGACATACTTGGTTTCTCTTGAAATTATAACAAAAAAGAGAAAACTCTGTGAAAACTGTACTTTTCATCTAACTCTACCATGTTTTTTTCTTTATAAATTGTATATATTGTTAAGTTTTGTATAGATTTATTGTAAATTTGAAAGTTGAAATTTGTCATTTAAATATAGTATAATTGAATAAATAAAACGAAAGAACTTAAATAACGTTGGGTATTTTTTTTTTGCTGGTTTGGGTCTAGTCTTAACTGAAAATCGCTATTTGCATTCGCGGTTACCATAAAATATTCCTGTATAAAGGAAACTGCTACTGCGGGGATAATGGTGATGTTTACACCGGAAGTGATGTTTTTGGAGACGCTTTACGTCGTATGCGCAAAAAGATCCACCATGTGCTTTGTTTTTCAACACGTAAAATCTGGTTTATTTAAATTAACATGTGAACTTCCACAAGGGAAGTGAGGCCGGTTGCTCCGTAAGATTTAGCACTTCCTATCTAGCTAGTTACACTCGTCACGTGCCAAATCAGTTTCAAAATAAAAGGAACATGGAACTCTGAGACGTCAAAGATATCCAGGATAAGTTGGGATAAAAATTGTATGTTTTGTGCTTTTGTCTTCTTTTCAAAGTAAAATTCAAAGTGCACATTATTACCAATGGAAATAAACAAGATTTATCGAAAAACAAATATCTTATTTTATCAGTGAGGGGTCAGCAACAAGAATTTCCTCATAATCATAAAGTTATAATATACATGTACATATGTTCAGAGACTCTCGAGTTCAAAGTTCAAAGTAAAACAGTAGATATACATGCTGATTTTACGTAAAGGTTTTTATCCGGTCCCCATCGATCCACTCAAAAAATTCTTTGTACATTCATGTTATCCACATAATCATTTAGCTACAAATTTGATACTTTAAATTGAAAGTGTTTTTATTTAAATAGGATTTTAAAATTTTGCTTGATAGATCTGAACCACAAGTGATATATACCAAAGATTCTGTAAACTTGTAATTTTATTGGACGCTTTTTTAAGAAATTTTCAATGCACGTATTTGGATTTCATACTTAATAATTAGAAGCTCGAATACCTTTGTAAGTTAAAAAGAGTGCAGTGGAGTAATGATGTTTACGCCGAGTCGATATTCTTTCAGTTTTATTGATGCGGCAGATTCTGGTATGGTGGAGAAAACGAAAGTGCTCTCGGGGATGGTGTAGAAAACCAAAGTGATTGAGAAAACCAGCGAACTTGAGCGAGAAGAATAACAACTTTTTTCGCACTAGGATCTGCCTTGGTGGAGGGAGACTGCAGTTGCCCGCTTTAGACCTTTCGGCCGCAGAATTTCTCGCAAGTTAGAAAGAGAGTGAAGTGATTTTGTTTTACGTCCAAGTCAATATTCTTTCACTTTTATCGACTTTTATCGAGGTGATCAGTTTTGCGATGGTTGAGAAAGCGAAATGCTCGGAGAAAACCACCGACCTTCATCGAGAGGACTGACAAACAGAGGGTCTGTCTAGGCGGTGAGAAGCATAGTAGTTGCGCGTATTAGACCAGTCGGCCGCCGAAGTTCTCGCATAATTAAACATAGAAATGTGGAGTAATGACATTTTACGCCTAGTAAATATTCTTTTACTTTATTGAGGCGGTCGGTTCTGGAATGATAAAGAAAACAAAAATGCCGTGAGAAAACCACAGAAATTCGGCAAGGGGACTTGCGAACTTTCGCATACTAAAATCTGCCTGGCTGGTTATAAAGGTAGTAGTTAAATGTAAGAACTTAAGACCACTCAATCACAGATTGATTGATTGATAATGGGATTTTACCTCCCAGTCAAGAATATTTCACTTATATCGGACGTCAACAGCTATATGTTAAGTGGCAGAAATTTTTACCTTTGCAGTGCGCTTATTAGGCTAACGTGTCACGCCTGCTGTGACACATGGCATCGGTTTGTAAGGTTTCATCCGAAGGACCCCGTGACTTTCATTTCTAAATGCCGAGTGCTTGGCAAAAAGACAGTCACTACCATTTTCTAGGCTTAGTCAGACCCGGCCGGGGTTTGAAACATCGACCTCCCACTTACAAAGCGAGCTGTATACAAACTCAGCCACAGAGTTCCCCGTAAGTTAAAAAGAGAGTGAAGTGGAACAATGGCATTTTACAACAATACTTTTTCACATATAATATCGAGGCGGTCAATTCCAAAATTATGAAGAAAACACAGGGGCGACAATATGTACAGTCAGTGAAGGTACATATTGTCGTCGGGGCGACAATATGTACAGGGGCGACAATATATACCGTCACAAACCTTCTCACACTAAGATCTGCCTGGGTAATAAAAAGATAGCAGTCGCGAGCTTTAGACCACTTGGCCACCGAAGTTCCTATAAACTGAAAAGAATTGCGTTAGCGATAAAATAATTGTTATATCCTGAACCTTTTCTCGGAACTTTTCCGTATAATAAACTGCATAACATTTCCGATAGAATAATACGTATTAGCATTTGCATAAATGAATAAATCAATAAATAAGTAATTTATTTATTCAACATTCACAAAAAAAAAGAAAAAAAAAGCCATTTTAACGAAGTTTAAACGAACCTTAACAATCAAATGCTGATCAATTAAAAAATAAAATTACAACTACCAATAATAAAGCATATGTTGAAAAACCTGAACATAAAACTCTTAATTTTGTGATTTAAATACAAACATACCCAAACCGTTTATCTTCAGTGAGTTACTGAACACGTAGAGACAAGTTGTGCAATTTATATTAATCTAGCTCGTTAGCCCGAATGTAGCGCGCGTGAACTCTTATTGTGGGAGGAAAACCGGAGAAACCGGAGAAAAACCACGTCTCAAGCAGGTGACCTAATACCTTATCACATGGGAATAGAACCCCGGTCGTATTGGTAATAGGCGGAAGCGCTAACCACTGTGCCACTTGAACACGGTGTGAAGATAATAGGAGTGGCATGCTTGCTTGTGTTGTGATGCATGTGTGCTTACACGTAAAAGTTGTCAGCCATGCATTTTGGAAAGTGTTTTAAAGACTTAAATCAAAGTTCTGATGCACTCATATAACAAATAATAATTATTATCAGCAGTTCGCTCTCATTGCTTAATAAGGCTTTAAAACATAAAAAATGAATGAGATATTTAATGATTCCGTGCACTTTATAGAGATATGATAACAGGGCCAATTGGAGCTTTAAACATTACATTTAAATCTTTTAATTCGCCCTCGCACATGTAAAGCGACCAACGATCTCTTTTGTTTACAAATTTTTTTTAACTTTTATTCAACTTTACTATATAACCTGTTTGCTTAACAACATCATTAAAACACGTAATAACAGAAGTAAGATATTATATTTTATATTTCATTTTAGCTCAGTTGGAGTAAATTTAAACAAATTTAAATAAAAGAAATCAATACTGATCGATTTGGAGTACCGATTTACATTCAACTTTGAAATATCGATAATTATTAATTCATAAAAGGCCGGTATTTTGTGAAGGGATATATTTGCTTCGTTTAATTTTCAGTATTGGTAATTTTTGTTTTGTATGATAACACTCATTCTTATATTTCCAGTCGGTTTATTATATATATATAATATATATATATAATATATACCCGAGCATAAATATATCACATATTGCCATTATTAAAATACTTGTATTAATACTTATAACATACAACATGTCCTTTTATTTAAAAATTAGTGTGGTAATAACCCAGAAAAAATTCTTTTATTTATTTCTGATAATTTTTTGGCCTCCTGAGATATAGTATTTTCAGAAAATCAGTTGTCATACGTAATACCGATATTTGCAAAAAATCACATGACCGAGGAATCGGATGTTGCTGGTTTAAACAATTTAATTTCTTGCCGTTAGAAATTTCACTTCCAAAATTAATTCTTAGGGACAAGGTAAGATTATTATTATTATTATTATTATTATATTATTATTTTATATATTATTTTTGTTGTTGTAGTTGTTGTGTTGTGGCCATGTAGATTATTTTGTCTGGATGTCGGTATCGTATGCATGCTATTAACATGTTACAAGTGTTGATTTTATCGCTATTTAAAATGTCTTCTATTCTACTACTCTCTGCTTGTTAATTATGTTGAGAAAATCTTATGTCTATTACATTTAGTGTAAAAACAAGTCATTTACTTATTTTTGTGTGTTTTAATTCATATTTATATCATAAATTAGGGCCGTGTTCGTACTTTGTCTGCAATGTAAAAAAAGAATGTTTAGTATGGGCGATAGACTTACTTAGATACCATTGCTCTCCTTCTAAAGGAGATAACTGTATATTTGTTTTGTATTTAGCACGCGTTCATTTCACATGCAAGGATAACAGAAGTAAATGAGTTATTGTTTACAGCCGCATCCAGTATTATTGCGGCTATTCGCGGTTAGAAAATGTAAAAAAAAATTACTATATAAAACATAAATTAATGTTAAACTTAACGCTATAGTAAACTTTACACTGAACATAGAGGATTTAAAAAACTATTGCTTAAATGAGAAGAACGTGTTATAAAATATGGTGACATTTATGAAATGTATTCCTCATTGTTCTTACTTTTCCAAAAAATCTTATTGGGTTACTGCGTCGGGTAGTTATTACGTTTTCAGAAAATCTTTCTGTGTTACGCACTACTTTTAAAAGTTAAGTTTTCAGAAAAATGTTTCTGGGTTAGCGGATAGTCATTAAGTTTTCATGTTGCATTTAAAATATATATATTTACATAAGCGATATTGGTGTGGGGTAACCACGGGGTTCGGTTTGAAAACAGAAATTATTTTAAGAGATATTGTTGGTGTTTTCTGGATTTTTTTTTATAAACATTGTATTTATTAGATCTAAGATATTAGTAATAGTTATAATAATTCAATTGTTAAATGTGTGGATTTGAGGCACTAAGTCCGCTAGAGGGCAACTACTTCCGGAAGTCTTTACGGCTCAAAATAACTTATATGAAACATATCGATTGTTCAAGAAAAATGGCCATACATATGAACGAGGCTGTTTTGTAAATTCATGTATATGTATTTAAATTTTATTTTCTGTACTTATCGTTTTAAAAATCAAAAAGTCTCAAACACTGGTTTTATGCAATCAGAATTGAATGTATGTTGACCTAATTTTCGTGCTCAGACAAAAGGGGAGTTCGCGACTTATGGGATTGAACATATATTGTATGTAACAGCTACGAAGAACGTGCATTTTAAACCGAGAAAGTAATTTTAGGTCGAAATATAGTCAAACAAATAACAACACATTTATTTGTTGATATTCAAATTACTATTATTTCATATCTAATATACTCATACTCAATGCGAGTTTTAGCCTTGTCTCAAATGTAAAGAAATGTCACGTGTCGGCCATGTTTGTTTACCTATGATATTTTAGTTCCAGATTTTTTTTGCATTTTATATGTAATAAAAAACGAAATCACTTGGTTTTTTGTGATTTCTGGTCTGTATTAATGCATTAGCAGCTGCATGTCTTTTAAATCAGTTTAACAGGGATACACTAGCATTTCTTAAAAACTATGATACATGGTTTACTACAAAACCCCTAAACTATGCTAAACGAACATTTTCTATTTTTTGATGCACTATAAATGCCAGTTCGCAAATTCACATAGAAATTTGTGATTGTGTAAAATATTATACATGTATACGTAATTGAATGCCTCTAATATTGTCTATTTACTCTGAATTTCGCAATAAACGAACATTTATTCTGCGTTCGCCTGAGATTTACGATTGACTTTTTAATGATGAATTAAGAATAATTTTGGTAAGATAAGAATAGTTGGTTCGTTAGGAATAACAAAAGCATACACCTGTCTATAGAATAACTGTAATTAACGCTAGAGTAATGACATTAGTACAATCCGGGTTTCCTCTGACCCTGAGATATTTTATGCCTGGATCCTACACAACCGCCGGACATAAATGTGTGTAAGGGTCAAGCGCCACACTAAAAATGTATTTGACAGCTGTACAACTTAAACACACCACAACTAACAACAAAAATGTACCTCACAACTGTACAACTTAAACACACCAAAACTAACAATTAAAATGTACATGTACTTCACAACTTTACATTTTAAACACACCACAACTAACAACAAAATTGTACTTCACAACTTTACATCTTTAACACACAACAACCAACAACAACAATGTACTTGATAGCTGTACAACTTAAATACACCACAACTAACAATAACAATGTACTTTATAACTGTACAACTTAAACACGCCACAACTAACAACAAAAATGTGCATGTACTTTAAATCTTAAACACACCACAACCAACAACAAAAATGTACTTGACAGCTGTACAACTTAAACACACTACAACTAACAACAAAAAATACTTCACAACTTCACAACTTAAACATACTTCAACTAACAACAACAATGTACTTGACAACTTTACAACTTAAACACACCACAAACAACAACAAAATGCACTTGACAACTTTACAACTTAAACACACCACAACTAACAACAAAAATGTGCATGTACTTTAAATCTTAAACACAACAACTTACAACAACAATGTACTTGACAGCTGTACAATCAAACACACCAAAACTAACAATAACAATATACATGTACTTTACATCTTAAACAACAACAAATTACAACAACAGTATACTTGACAGCTGTACAACTTAAACACACCAAAAAACAACAAAAATATACTTCAAAAATTTACTAATTAAACACACAACAACTAACAACAAAAATTGACATATACTTTACAACTTAAACACACAACAACTAACAACAACAATGTACTTGACAGCTGTACAATTTAAACACACCGCAGCTAACAAAAACAATGTATTTCACAACTGTACAACTTATACACACCACAACTAACAACAAAAATGTACAAGTACTTGACAACTGTACAACTAAAACAACCACAACTAACAACAAACTGTACTTGACAACTGTACAACTTAAACACACCAAAACGACAGAATCAACCAATGATAAATAAAGAACTATCTAAGCAATGACAACACCCGAAACAAAAGAGTCAACATCTAAGAAATATCCCTACTTGGTTTGTAGAAACTTCAATACAAAAGAATGTGGTTTTGATTACTGTAAATGGCTATATATTTGTGGCGATTATATTATTGGTAAATGTGAAAAGGATAAAGATTGCAATAAAAATCACAATTTATTTTTTTTTGGAACAACAAAAGTGTTTTAGGCAACGCCGGTTTTGATACAGACAAAACAGAGTTGGAACTTTTCATCGATTACAGATTGCAATTGAAAGATTTTGAGAGCGCTCATAATGAAAAGTTAAAACAAAGAAAAGAAAATGCGCAAGATCAGGGTCAACAGCCGTCAGGAAATGATAGAAGCTCTGAAAGACAAGATCGTAGTCAGAAGAAGCAGACAACAAAGTACGGTGAAAGCAAAAGCAGGTGAAAACACAAAAAGGAATGAAAAATGAAATACACAGAAATTCATTCAGAAGCCGAAAACAAATCACAGTCACACAGTTACAAAGGGTCGAAGGAAGAATTAAATCATTTACAGCACATCATTGAATGAAATATTTAAATTTGCGTCTGTTATTGTCAACTTAGAATCTGCTTTATTAAAGTTATATATTTTTATGGATCATCAGCATAACACATCACTATAAAAGTAAGGATTTTAGAGGTTCACTAAGGATGATTAATTTTTGTGCCAGAAGAATTTCATTAGCTATGTCAATGGTATATAAACATTTAGATTGCAAACAATTGACTATTAATCCGTCTTGTGTTTTTTAATTCAAAATTCCAAAAAGCTAAATATAATTCATTTCTTTTCAGAATGGCTAGCGGATCTTATGAAATTAACGTGCCATTTGTATGTACATTTTATAATCAGAAGAGGTGCAGTAAAACAAATTGTACATTCTTACACATATGTGAAGGTTTCCTTGACTCAACCTGTACCGGATGTACGTTGTCACATAACATTAAAGCTGACCAACCACTGTCTGTGCTTTCAGATTATGGATTCATCACTTCACAAAATGCAGAAACAATATTGGAGCGGTACAAATTCAGATTACAACAGGCTGGGGTAAGATCTCGTATACCATAAAGAAGCCTAGTTTAAAATTAACATTTAAATTACTTTAGCAAAAATATTTCAGAAATATGGAATTATTAAAAATAATTTGCTGATCACTGCGTTATTTATTTAACTTTAAATTTACGCATTCTGTAAACACCATTAATATCACAAATATTGTATCATTATTATTATATTATTATTATTAATAGACATTTTAAAAAGGATTTTTAAATTGTAATGTGAAAATCTTGGCCTGTCATTTGTTGTTCATCAGTGTTTACCCTACCGAAACCATCAAAACAATGAAATTTTCTATTCTTATGTCACCCCTTAAAAATTTTTTTATGATAGCAATTCGTAAACGAAACTATTTTCGTACATATTTATATAATAACATTGTTTCTTCCATGTTATATGCCAAAATATTTCCCAAGGTAAGATGGCATAATGAACGACCCGATAGGGTCGTGCATTATGTCATCTAACCTTGGGAAATATTTTGGCATATAACATGAAAGAAACAATGTTATTATTATTATTACTATGAATTTCTTTGTTTAAATTGAAATTTTGTAAACAAATTACAAACTACAAAGTTTGTTTACAATCTATGTTATTAACAGACATTCCTTGAACGCTCGAATATACTTATAATTCAAACGCAGTAACGATTGTGAATTATACATCAAATATATGGTTGTGACTCCACCCATATTTCAACACGTCACAATAGGAAGCTCCGCATTCTTACTAACATGCATGTAATATGCCATGTTATACGCTCCCATTGATTTCAACATAAAAATATGCCAAAATAGGATTGATGCAATTATTATTAAATAATAATTCATATTACAAAAACGCACGAAATGTTAAGAATTATTAGGTAAATAAATCGCACTGTGAGAATTTGTTCGTCGTCTGGTTACGGTAAAGAAACACGCAAGTCGCACAGAATACGAAATCAGTGTTAAAAAGGCTAAAAATCACGCTTTGAAGGGTGAGATGCACATTTTACAAGTTTTGCAGGTAATACGACCACTAGTATCCTTTCCGAGATTAATGTGTTCCTCGCCTGCTACTCAGGATAAATAAATATGTGGCAGGATGGAATGGTAACTTCTTGCACGCCATTCTAGTAATCTTTTTACTATATAGTTGCTTTTCATTGTATATAGAAAAACCATAGAGGAAAAACAGCAAGTCGAGATAAAAAGGAGACAACACGAGAACAAGAAACAGAAGAAAGTGATGAAGTTTTACAGAGAGGCAGAAAGGGTCAAAATGGAAACAAATCTTCACATGCTGGCAGTATCATTCAAAGTGAGGATGTAGATATATGTCGCAACAATATTCGTGAAAGATGTAAATATGGCGAAAATTGTAATCGACATCACTGTAATCTACCATATCACTGGCAATATAAAGTACCGACTCAGCCATGGAAGAGTTTTCCACTTGTTGTGAATGAAACGTTGGAAATGAATTTTTGTGACAAAGACATCGACAACGCTATTGTATCTGTGGGAAAGTAAGTCACAAAAGTAATATATTTAAATTTAAAAATTCAGAATAAGTTTAACGACCAATAACCATGAAAATGCGTTATCTCTGGTTTTATGGAGATGTTCCCTGGTAAATCTTTCATACTTCAAGGCAACGAGTTTATGTATTAAATAATTCAACTTGCAAGTTAGGCTATATTGTTATACAAAAGTTCTTAAGCATGAAGTCTCAAAGATTTTCTGCATACTTATGCACGTTTATTTTAAATCTATTTGTAAAACAAAAACGGACTCAGGAGTGCAGTGTACAAATAATGAATTTTACCTTTTTAATAAACCTATAGCCATTTTTGTAATCTTTCTAATAATTTCTAACTGTTTATGCAGAATAGCACGTTAAATACCATTCAAAAACTATATACTAACATAAACTTTTGTTTTGGGGTATTGATGGTTTTAATTTTGCTTCAAAATAATTATACATATTTAGTGATCGATGTGTGGTGGACTTTAACCAGATGAAAGGAAAAGTGAAAGATGGAGAACTTACTCTTCGTCGACTATCCACGAGTTCTGCTTGTGAAGCACCACCTGGTGAGACGTTAGTTACTAATTGGACGTGGTATTGGAAACATGAAAATGATGGGTTCCTAAAATACACAAATGTAAGTATTTTACGTTGAATGCTTATTATGTTTTATTGATTATGATACAACAATTAAAAAGTATTTGTTCTCTTACTGAAAATATATAAAACATAAACCAATATATGTTATAATAATACTTGAATTTATCATATACTTAGTACTGAATATGTAGTTTCTGCATGCTTAGATACGGCTAAAATCATGTGATCTATATCACCGACCGCACGTGCCCGGTCGAAAAAGCCGTATCACCGGTCTACTTGGAACAAACGGATCTTATCCATATGTATATTTATTCTTTCGAAACTCCTCGGACGGCATCGTTTGTTCTTACAAAGGTTCGCCCAGCTGAGGAGGAATATCTAGCAGACGGTTTGTTTATAGCAGACGTTTTCTCAGCGACATCAGTCAGCGTGGAATGCAGAAGATGTTTAGATTATAAGCTGTAAAGGGGCCAAAAATCATTAACAAGGTCTGCCTCAACGTATCTTTGTCATATTTTGATTAACAAATCTCTTGACAACTTTTTTTACACGATTTCTAGAAATGTAATTAATTAACTACAGACGTTCCATTTTAATAGAGCTTTCTCACTTTAGACAATTTCTTAAGTTGAAATTATTTTTAGGAATGCACTTTTCATCACTTTTATGGAAGTTAATATTTTTTACATCCTGTATGTAATACATGCATCTGTTCTACATGTTGAAATTTTAAGTATATGATAAACAGAATAAAACATGGCAAAATCGATCATATGCCATATCAAACCTCGACAAATATTGAAGTCTCGGTCTGATATGGCATATGATATGGATTTTGCCATGTATTATTCTATATATACAGTCTTTTTAGTCAGTATAAGTCAGTTGTTTTACTCTACAAGGTAAAGTGTTGTTATTTCTTAATGAAATAAATACATGGGGCAATTGTAACAGCATTCATTTCTCCATAAAAGTAACCGTCAGTAAAGCCCACAGTCAGACCAAGAGTTCACAATAACCTCTATAAACAATAATTGGCTTCAAGTTCTGTCAATCCGTGATTTGAAGATACCAATAAACAGACAATATTTTTCTATGAAAAGTGTTACACGTATTTAGAACTATTTTAAGAACTTTTTTAATAAAGGAAAGCCAAGGAGATAGTACTGTGAGTGAAATCGGGAGGGAGATTGAAGAAAAATATATTGAAAATCCAGAAAACACCATTATCATAAACATTGGCGAATATCTGTACCATATTGACTTCAAAAATATGAAGCAACTCAATCTTGAAAGTATGAAAGAGCGTGATGTAAGGAGGCGACCCGAATAGGTCAAAGGAGGATGTCGAAAGGGAGGCTAAGTAAATACTATATTTTCAATTTATAGGTTTTCGGTTAAAAAAATTTTATTATTATAAAAGCTGTTGACATTTTTTTTTCAAAATTGCACAATATATATACTCACATTATGTAGATACGACAGACCATAAAAAAGATTATTAAATTAAGAACACTTTGATAAATGAAATTTATGCACATTATAAATGAGGAATTTTTATCCATACCCAACAAAACATATTATTATAATTACAAACTTCACGTTGTTACACGATTTAGAGCAATTTCATTGGTCGTT
>JARBDR010000154.1:0-166285 GCA_029721355.1 Tegillarca granosa
TTTTTATATATCAGTACTTCCGGTGAAGTCAGCATGTGGCTGTCATGTAAAACCATGCCGAGATTTGTATTTTTCAAGCCTTACAAGCGTTGGCATTCAGTAAGCAACTAGATATCAATATTTTAAGATTGTTTTTAATGAATTCTCATGCAACAATACCCGATAACTTATTTTTAACGTTTTTATTCACAATTTAAGTTTCGGCATGTAACAGACATGTTGTCTGCAGCACTGACACACCTCTTGTCCCTTAATGTTTTAAGTTTTATTTTTGTAATCAAGCAAACATGTCAGATGCACAATCATGATGCACTTATTTTATTATTCATATTTTGAAGTTTAAGTCATTTTATTCATTTTTCTCACCAAAAACCTAGCATGTGACGTCATTTATTGTCTCAGCCAATCAGATCTGGGAATGACTTATTATTACATAATCCCCAAGTCAAGGATTTCCCATGTAAATTCTCTGAAATATTGTAGTTTAAATTGTTTTTTTTATATATTGTATTTTTTTGTCTGCTTACTATTTTCTTAGTGTAACTTGAGTTAGCACTTTATTTTAATTATCAATTGCATTGAAAAAGAGTGATGTGTATTGAAATTTAATTCATGTTGTTTATATTCTGTGTCAGGTTTATTGTTGACTGTTGCACCACATTTTGAGTTAATTTCCCCCCAACTTAGTTAAATATTCTTTTGAATATTTACACATTATAATTATTATTATTCATCCTCAACCAATTTTGGAAATCATTAATTTGAAACTTTACATCTGAGACCTATTTTTAATTCATGTCCAAATTCAATTATGTTGTGCAGCCAGTCTTTGTTATTACGATTTTTGTATGAATGTATGTGTATTGTAAGAGAGTGATTGTATAACCACATGTTGTTATTTTAGGAGCATAGACTCCAAATACAGACACCGGCGAATAAAGATAGTGAAACTTACTAAATTCTTCAACTTTAAATTTTTTTAGAAAACCAAACAAAAACACCCCAAAGACAAGATTCACAACGTGGTGGAGGAAAGGAAAAGATCCCGTAGACAGCTTAATAAATGAAAGGTGCAACACCAATTAATTATCAACTAAGATCCGCTTCCGGTAGTCAACAAATCTCAACACAGGAGTCTAACATCACAACTACTCAAACAGCATCAACAACAACAACTACAGTTTCAACAAATACAACAATGGCTCAAGATGCAGAACTCATTCAACAAATTGCTGCATTGTTGAATCCACCCAATACCTTAATACTGGACAAATTCTCTGGTGATGGTTCATCATCTCCAGCTGTGTGGTGGCCACTTTTTACCAATTGGGTGGCACTACAGAAGTACAGCGATCAACAGGCTCTACAAAGCTTGCCACTCCAACTCAGTGGACCAGCTGCCACATGGTTCCACATGTTACCCCAAGAAAAAAAGCAGACAATAAATTCAGTGAAGGAAGAATTTTATGCAAGATTTCAAAACAAAAGTGCAAACAAAAAACTTTACAAACTTGAACAAACACAAATGGAAACAACAACTCAGTACTTGGACAGAGTTCAGTGCTTGGCATTTAATGCCCAAGATATGACTGAGGAGTCAATTGTAGGCCTTGCTGTTGAAGGACTATTACCAAAATATAAGTCGTGTGTCTTGTCACACGATCCAAAGACATTTTCTTCTTTGAGGAACGCCTTGGAAATTGCCTCAGCCGTTGCTGAGTGCAACCCTCAAATAAATGCTTTAAACTCCATGACTGAATTAGTTCAGGCCATAAAAGAAATCAAAGAAGAGTGAAAAACATAAAGACGCCAAGTTTTCAGCCTGTAACCCAACCACCACTGCCACCAGCATTCCATGGGTATCACATGCCACCACCAATTAGTCGTCCAGCTCAGCAGTTTCATCATCAACCCCAGGCACAGATGAAACCTGTAACGGATGTGGTGAGTTTTGTCGCAGCAGGCGACTTTGTCCATTTTTTAATAGACAGTGTACCAACTGTCTTAAATTTCATCACTCTGCTAAAGTATGCAGGTTAGGGTCTCGATCTAATCAACAAGCTGCTACCCAAAATATGTCTGCTAGACCTTTTTCTAACAGACAATTAAACCAAAAACGATTTTAGGAATTCGCGCCTATCCATCAAAGTTTGGATAGGCCCCCTTTTCAGAAATCAAACCCAGATCCAAATCAGAACCAATTCATTTCCAATTTAAACATCCATTCCATTAATCAGTTAACCCCCCTTGAAAAAAATTTGATTTCGGTACAAGTCCAAAACTTTGATGTCAAAGCACTTGTTGATACTGGATCTGCTATAACCTGCATAGCTGTTCAATTGTTACATAAATTGTGTATAGATGTAGCTCAGATAAATTCATCTGAACAAACAAAAGCTTCAGGTATAGGTGGTGAAATTCTCACAACATTGGGTACAATCCCATTAAAAATTCAAATTGGTTCACGTGTTATTACACATATTTTTCATGTTTTTCCAAATTTTCATCAAATAATGATATTAGGTATTGATTTTTTAGAACAGAATAAGGTCATCTTAAACCATGAAACAAAAACTTTTCAAATTCCTGACATAAAAAATGGAAACATTATTCATTCTATTGAGATGAACAATGGCTTAGCTCGAACTACAAGGTGTTGTAAAATTCCGGCAAACTCTCAAGCAGATATTCCAGTCAAGATTTCAAACAATAAAAACGGTCAAATAATCTTGCTTGAACCATTTCCAATTTTACCCCAATATCAACTTGCAGGTGCAAAATGCTTAGTCTCTGTCTCAACTAACAGTAAAGCAATATTCAGATTAATGAATCCTAATAACTTTCCTATTGTCTTACCTACTAACACAACTGTAGCTTCTGCATGCAATATTGATAATCAGTATGTGTATTCATTGTCCACCTGTGATGATAACAACAAGATCTCAAGTCAATGTGTGTCGGACACTACAAATCAAGAACCAATATCATTTGATTTGTCAGAGTCTGAACTTCCTGATAAAGATAAGCAGCTTTTACTTACATTTTTAAATCAAAATCGAGATGTTTTTGCTGCAGATCTAAGTGAACTTGGCAAAACCAGTCTCTATCAGCATCACATTGACACAGGCGATCTGCCACCTGTACGCAAGAGATTTTACCGTCAGTCACCCCAGGTCATGGATGAAATGAATAGACAGATTGAACAATTACTCAAGCATGACATAATTGAAGAATCTGATAGTGAATATCAATCACCTGTTGTAATGGTGAAAAAGAAATCAGGTGAAATGAGGTTTTGTGTTGATTATAGATCCCTTAACAAACAAACCAAGCCAAAATACTTCCCGTTGCCAAGACTTGATGATGTATTTGATGCATTAGGTAGGTCTAAGGCTCAGGTTTTCTCCACGCTTGACTTAATGAATGGTTATTGGCAAATAGGCATGGATAAGTCAACTGCACATAAATCTGCATTTGTAACGCCCTCTGGTGTGTACCAGTGGAAAAGAATGCCATTTGGTTTAATAAATGCACCAAGTTCATTCCAGCATCTCCTAACAACAGTGTTAAAAGGCCTAAATTACCAAAGAGCTTTAGTCTATGTCGATGACATCCTGGTGTTTTCATCTACACTACTTCTCATATCAGAGATCTAGCCCTTGTTTTTGAAAGATTACGCCAAGCAGGTTTACGCTTGAAACCAAGCAAATGTAAATTTGCCTGTAAGGAAGTCATATATCTAGGTCACAAAATATCCAAAGATGGTGTCAAGGTCGATTCCTCTAAAACCGAAGTTGTTCAATCATTTCCAACACCAAAAACTCAGAAAGATGTGCGTAGTTTCACTGGCTTATGTTCATATTATAGGAAATTCATAAAAGGTTATAGCCACATAGTGACACCTCTTAACAGGTTGTTAAGAAATGATGTCAAGTTTGAATGGTCAGAAAATTGTGAGCTAGCTTTTAATAAGTTAAAACATGCCCTCATGTCCCCTCCAATCCTTGCTTATCCTGATCTATCAAAGCCATTCATTCTCACTACAGATGCTAGCGGCACCTCACTGGGCTACATTTTAGGTCAAATTGATGATCAAGGTCGTGAACGTGTCATTCACTATGGTGGTAGATCACTAAGTAGAGATGAATCAAAATGGCCAATACCTGAACTTGAATGTTTGGCTGTACTCTGTGGTATTAAGGCATATCATGTTTATCTTGCCAATAATCATTTTAAAATATACACTGACCATAGAGCACTTACTTGGCTTAGTAAAATTAAAGAATCAACTGGTAGACTGGCTAGATGGTCTATGTTCCTACAAGGTTATGATTATGAAATCCATTATAGAAAGGGAGTAATTAATCAAAATGCTGATGCCCTTTCACGTAGAACTTACCCTGAAAATCAAACCACTGAGGAACCTGAAGATATCATTCCATCAGTAGATGTCAATGAGATCTCTGTGCAAGATTCGAAACCCTTTGAAACTACTATTGTCTATGATAATTACCCAACATTACCAAAAATCATGTCAATTGATCAGATTACAACAGTTGATCCTGGTGATGACATTATAGATACAAACATAGGTTTCCTCCAAAGTCAGTGTCCAGATTTTAAAGACATATATGCATACTGCAAAAACGGGACACTACCCACTGATAAAGCTGAAGCTCATAAAGTTCTTTGTGAAGCTGATCATTATTGTATGCTGGATAATATACTTTATCACCAATTTCAGCCCCGAAGTAAGGGAAAGAGAAAAGACGAGCGTTTCATTAAACAATTAGCTTGTCCCAGAGTGTTAAGACAAGATCTGCTTAGTGCTTACCATGAGTTAGGCCACCTAGGTTTTGACCGTACTTATCGAGCTATGCAGTTAAAGTACTACTTTCCCCGTATGTACCAAATTGTGGCTGACTATATCAGAACATGTGATAATTGCCAAAGGGCTAAACAACCCACTCACAATAAAAAGGTTCCACTGACATCTATGCCAATCACTGATACTTTTTCAAAATGGCATATAGATGTCATTGGTTCATTCAAAAAGGTGACACAGGAAGGTTACAAGTACATTTTGGTCATTGTTGATTCTTTCAGTAAGTGGCCTGAAGCTTTCCCTATGAAAACCCAAAATTCAGATGAAATAGCCACTATTCTTTTTAATAATATATTCACTAGATATGGGGCACCCAGATACTTAGTGAGTGATAGAGGCCAAGCATTTATGAGCAGACTTATATCAGCTATTGCTCAAATATTCTCAGTCAAGCAGCATTTTACATCATCATATCACCCACAGACCAACTCAGTGGCTGAAAATTGCAATAAAACACTCATTCAGTGCATCAGAACAGTTATTGATAAGAATCAGACTAACTGGCCAAACATACTTCCAAGTGTGTTAATGGCATTAAGAATGAGTCCATCTGCTTCATCTCAGTACTCTCCTTACCACCTTGTATTTGCTAAGGAAATGCATTTGCCATGTGATACTTCACTTATACCAAGTGACGGTTTAAGTGTGGAGGCAAAGTCCCACATTCAACAAATGTTAGATAACCTCAAAATGGCAAAACAAATAGCAACTGAGAACATTTCTAGAGCCCAAGTTAAACAAAAAGAGCAATATGACAAAAAGTCAATTCCAGTTTCATTTAATGTCAGTGATGTGGTTCTTCTCCATTCAACTAGAGTCCCAGTAGGAATGACTCCTAAACTACATTGTAAGTATGATGGACCATTTTATATCAGTGCTTGTGGTCCAAATCACACTTATAAAACTCAGGAGATGTAGTAATAACAAAGAATTAAAAAGCTACATAAATGCAAATAGACTAAAATTGTATCATGACCCAGCCAATAGGCCATGTTTGAACCCACCACCACTTAAAGATGATACAATTCATAATGAGAGAGAACCTGAAGTCCCTCCAACTCAGTCTGAGGTCATTGAAACCCAAAATGACACTCAAACTGATAACGCAAACAATAATGATGCTGTTGTTGCTGAGCAACAACTAGCACAAAATACTGAGCCAGAAGCAGAAGAAACAGTGTCAAAAACAAATGAAAGTACTGAAAAATTATATCCTGTTGACAAACTTCTCAGAATGAAATATAAAAGTGGCAAACGCACTTTTCGTGTCAAATGGCAAGGTTATTCTGAAAGAACCTGGGAACCAGAAGAAAATCTTCCAAAACACATGGTTCGCCAGTTTCTTATCACAAAAACACAAAAGGGTACTAAAAGAAAGAAACCAGCTGTGTTTAAAAATGCATGAGATGAAATTATGTACGAATTATATAATAATCCCAGGATGTCTATTTTAACAATTTTTGTTATTTAAAATGTTAATTAGATAGATTTTTTTTTCCCTCTAACCCATCTAACAAACTTCTTATACTAACATTAGCATTACATGTTTTATTTGTTTTGGATCCATAATATTACATGAGCTGGTTCTCATATTAACATAGTGCTAAAGGGATTAGCTACCCCTTATCTTGGCATCCAATACATCTAAAATGTTCAAATGTGAACCAATTACTAAATGTCTACAAATCTAACAATTTTTCTTTCTATCTTATTTTCCTTAACAAATTACTAATTCTATCTTTCTATCTACTGTAGGATCCTGGGGAGTCATTTTATGCTACATCCTTTTGTCAGTAATGGTAGTTACAGCTTCTGCACAGGATAGAATAGTCCAAAGACTCAATTATGGGGTTATTTTTAAAGAAATTTCCAGTATCCAAATGGGACAAGAATACTGGACTCATACATTTGAGTTAGAGTTGCCAAAGCAGGTAACAATGCCACCTTTTGCACGTTGCCATACCATGAAAACTTCAAAATGTGACATTTTGAATAGACTAATTGATCAGATTAACATTTTTAAATTACAAGTGGCATCTAAAATCAACCATTCAGCTAAAATTATCCATGATCTCATTCCTAACACCCATGGTGATCTGCTTGCATCTACAAACAGTAGAAGAAAGAGAGGTTTATTTGATTTCATAGGTACAATTTCAAAATCACTATTTGGTACAGCGACAACTGAAGACATAAACAATTTGGCCAGACATATGAATGTAATTTCTAGAAATAGTAATAAATTAGCTAATGCCATGGTTCATCAAGAAAAACAATTCCATTCTTTTATGATTAATTCAGACAAAAGATTTAATAATATTATGTCAAGTGTCAAAGATAATTTTAAGTACATTCAGAATGTAACTAATGATTTTAATTTTGCTTTAACCAATTTTGAGAACACAATATATTACATGTTAAATGAAACTTTCAAGCAGGTTAATACAACAATGGTTTTAACTCAACATTTAGAGGAATTTTTATTTGGAATTCAGGAATTAGTGTTTGGACAAATCTCACCATACTTAATTAACCCATCAATTTTAAAACATACTATTCATAAAATACAGTCAATTATGACTGAACACTTTAAAGGTTTTCATTTAGTTCACACAAATTTAGATTATTATTATAAAATGTCCAAGTTTATTTATGCTAGAAATAATTCAAAATTATATATAAGTCTTCAACTTCCTATCACAACTATGCAGCAACCCCTTAAATTGTATAAAGTTATAACATTCCCAGTACCTATCAATAAAACTTCCAAACATGCTACTCAACTTTTAGATGTGCCTAATTATTTTGTAGTGAGTCATGATAGTCAGCAGTTTGCTTCCCTAAGACCAGATGAGCTTCACACCTGTAAAGGCCAACAATCATTAACATGTGATTTTAATGTTCCGCTAACTTCTCATGCCTCACATACTTGCATTTCCTCCATTTATTTTAATCAAAAAGAATCTGCTCACTCTATCTGTAACTTCAGATTTGTACCTAACAGTTTATCACCTAATTTGCATGAATTAACACCATCCTCAGTATTGGCTTACAAAATTAACATGCTAACATTAGACTGTCCAACACATCAGAAAATGATGCAAGGTTGCCATTTCTGTGTAATTAATGTCCCATGTAGATGTTCTGTTTCTACAGATAACTTGTATTTACCCCCTAAACTTCAAAAATGTCAAAATAACACTGATTCCATTACCAAATTACACCCAATTAACTTAGCTCTACTTCAGCACTTTTTCTCACCTGATGATTACTCTGCTATCAGGGCTGATACTACTTATGCACAACCAATTGATATTAACATTCCAGATTTCCATATTTTTAACCATACCTTTTCCACTCACTTAGCAAATGATAACAAGTATCACCTTAGTTTGAAGCGAATGGCAAAAGCTGCACAAAATGATGAAACAATCTTTACTGATCTTTCAGAATCCATGCTTGATGGACAAGTTTCTATTCAAGATTCTTGGCCTGATCTAAATAGTTTCTTATCTGTTTCATCATTAACTGCATCAGGCATTTTCATAGTTTTGACAATATATTTACTGTGTAAAGTAAAAACTCTTACGGCAGCTTTGTTATTGCTTCAAAAATCCCTGCCTACGCATGGTTTCACACTTTCACCTCCAATTCCTTCATTTCATTATATTCATTCACCTACACCCTCATCTTCCATACATCCAGCTCAAACATTACTGTATAATCAGTACTTAACATGGTCATATGTCATATGTTCAGTATTAATGGCAGTAGTAATTATATGTCTTTTGTATATCATGAAGACCAAGTTTAGAAAGCATTCAACTATGCTTATCCTGGAAATTACAACAGGAGCATCATGTGTTATGATACCAATAGTTGAATTGCCACTGTGTCCAAAAAACTGGGATATCATAGCTCCAGGAACAATTAGTGACCTTAGAGTAACTGGATGCTTTCTCAATCATCTTCATGTTTATTGGCCTGATTTCACTGTCATTAATTACAGAACTAAACAGGAAATTCCAGCTCCAGAATTAATTGTCCTTGATCCTTTAACTGGTAGAAAAGTTAAAAATATGCTAAAACAACCCTTTGCTGCATATATCTTATTGTCTCATCAGGATTACCTCACCTTATTGTAAGCAAAATCTTTTATACTTGCAATAATTTTTCCATATTTCGACACAAAGCCAAATATATATATATATATATATATATATATATATATATATATATATATATATATATTTTTCCCTTTATGACACAAAGAAAACTAAACACCACATTTGTTGTGGTCACTTTAATATTGTTTATGTTGTGAGCACCACCTTAATGTGAGTTTATCATTTTTGGTAAACACCATGTTTGTTTGTTGTCAATTATGTATTTTTTTTTTGTAAACACCACATTCATAGTAGTCATACCTTATTAATAGTCATTTTTTTTCAACACCACATATGTTGTGGTTACAATTTATAATGTACATAGTTTTAAACACCACATTTCTTACATGTGGTCACATTTGCATTTGTTCACTGTGGATACACCACTTTTGTGTGGTCCCACACATTACCACAAATATTATGGTCTTTTTCAACTCCCATGATTGTAGTGGTTGCACAAATTTGTGCCCAATTATTCAGATGCCACACCATTGTGGTCACATCTCATATTGTCATAAACACCACCAAATGGTTCATATGTTAATTTCTCCACAATCTGTGTGGTCAATTGTTCTGTATATAGATGTATCCTAGTACATTTTTGTTGTGTTTATATTTCATGATAATTGTACATTAATTTTGTGTATCTGTCATTTTTCAATTCATTTTTATTCTCATTTATGATATTTCAATTTTTCGACATTCTTTGAGGACAAAGAATCTTTTTCAGCAGACGGATATTGTAACCATGCACTTTTCATGATTTTTGTAATTCATGTTTTATTTCATAAAATATGAATTAACCATTTAAATGAAATGATCCATTGTAAATATTTTTATTATTCTTGTTTAATAAATTAGTTAAACTTTAATTGATTATTTTTAGTTTATAACTTAGAAATTATTTTATAAATGTTAAAAGTTTTTATCAATAAGTCGAAAATTTCTGTAACAGATTATTCGAAGTTATCTAACATTTTCCCCAATATTTATCCAGTGTTAAAGTTTCACAGTAAGAAACACTTCAGATTTTTCCTGTCTCTTTGTGTTAAGAAATCCTATTACTTTTTAAGTATAGAGAAAAACTATCACAATATGAGAAACATCTGCATTTATTCCCATGTCCTTTCATCTGTTGTTTACAACCATGTGTCCGAGTCAGATTAATTATGTCATAGGTGTTAGAGGAACATTGTCCTAAGTTAAGCCTGTTTATTTTGTAATTATGGTAAACCTCATTTTGCAATTAAGGGGACGCTATCTCCAAAAATGGTCACTCTGGCATGTTAAGGCCAAAGAAGGGATTTTTGTTATAATTGACCAATCACAAATTATTATCTTACATGTAAGGCCTCACCAAGGTCACGTGACTTAACGAAAAAGTTGGAAATTATATACGCTATCGCTCGCAAGTCTGATCACTCCAAATACAGACACCGGCGAATAAAGATAGTGAAACTTACTAAATTCTTCAACTTTAAATTTTTTTTAGGTAAGTCAAATATTATTTACTTTATATTGTCAAACTTTAAGTTTAAATTTCATCATCCCAAACTTTTTAAGTATTATTATTATTTATTTTCAACAAAATTTTATTTAGATGCTTAAGATTCATGTTGGGACAATTTATTTATTTTTATTCAAGATTTACTATTAATTTAAATCTAATTATAAACTTTTATTTAATTTGCTAGTTAAGTAAATTAATTACACTTTAGTCATGTGTGCACTATTTTGTATTTTTGTGTGTGAGGTGTGATTTTCATAATGTAATGTTAAAGATTTTTATTCCGATACTTTGTCTATTACACTTTTTCAAGTATTAAACTATTATTTTATGTTTTGGATATTTTTCGACATTCTAAAAGTATTGACCACCTGAGCCACCTTAAAAAGGCTCTAATGTAACTGAGTTGCATCCCTTCATTGTTTTTATATATCAGTACTTCCGGTGAAGTCAGCATGTGGCTGTCATGTAAAACCATGCCGAGATTTGTATTTTTCAAGCCTTACAAGCGTTGGCATTCAGTAAGCAACTAGATATCAATATTTTAAGATTGTTTTTAATGAATTCTCATGCAACAATACCCGATAACTTATTTTTAACGTTTTTATTCACAATTTAAGTTTCGGCATGTAACAGACATGTTGTCTGCAGCACTGACATGTTCCACCTCTTGTCCCTTAATGTTTTAAGTTTTATTTTTGTAATCAAGCAAACATGTCAGATGCACAATCATGATGCACTTATTTTATTATTCATATTTTGAAGTTTAAGTCATTTTATTCATTTTTCTCACCAAAAACCTAGCATGTGACGTCATTTATTGTCTCAGCCAATCAGATCTGGGAATGACTTATTATTATTCATAATCTCCCCAAGTCAAGGATTTCCCATGTAAATTCTCTGAAATATTGTAGTTTAAATTGTTTTATTTTATATATTGTAGTTTTTTTGTCTGCTTACTATTTTCTTAGTGTAACTTGAGTTAGCACTTTATTTTAATTATCAATTGCATTGAAAAAGAGTGATGTGTATTGAAATTTAATTCATGTTGTTTATATTCTGTGTCAGGTTTATTGTTGACTGTTGCACCACATTTTGAGTTAATTTCCCCCCAACTTAGTTAAATATTCTTTTGAATATTTACACATTATAATTATTATTATTCATCCTCAACCAATTTTGGAAATCATTAATTTGAAACTTTACATCTGAGACCTATTTTTAATTCATGTCCAAATTCAATTATGTTGTGCAGCCAGTCTTTGTTATTACGATTTTTGTATGAATGTATGTGTATTGTAAGAGAGTGATTGTATAACCACATGTTGTTATTTTAGGAGCATAGACTCCAAATACAGACACCGGCGAATAAAGATAGTGAAACTTACTAAATTCTTCAACTTTAAATTTTTTTAGAAAACCAAACAAAAGCTCCCCAAAGGCAAAACTCACATATTCGCAACTTAGTGTGCATTTTGGACATTATACGGAATTACCGTATTTATTGTATTCACCATATAGTTTTTTATTTATATTTTATGTTAACGAGTATTTACAATACAAGACAGTGAACTTTATCTTGGACTTCTAGTTTTATTTAACTACAAATACTGCCTACCAGCTAATTCCCCAAAACAGCAAAACTCGGACTGAAAGAAATATCATGACAATATACTATTTAATTTTTAAATTTATTCATTTACTGGTGGAGTAAGTGGTGAAATTTGAAATATTTCCTGTTTCAAATTTCAATACAAGATTTCGGTACCTCTAAAATGCAATTCAAAACGGAATCAGGATGTCTTCAATGTGGAAATACCCATTATGCAACAAAATGTCCAGCAGAAAAACGAAAATGTTATAAATGTGCTGGATATGGACATTACGGAAAAGTTTGTCACTCTAAGAAGTCCATAATAACCAAAGCAAAGTCGGAGAAGAAAAAGATCAGGGACCAACAGAGACTTCAGGAATTCATCGTCAGGAAATGTATAATGACGGAATTACCGTTTAGTACACTGGAAACAACCGAGTTAAGTAAAATAATTTCCGATTTCTTTTTACATGCACACCACGAAGTCAATAATTTAAAACAAGCTGTTTCGGACCTTCAAGCCAAAAACTCTAGGTGGGAAGAAGAAAATGATCTTTTGGTTGATAAGCTACACTTATCACGGGACGAAAATTTCGACTTAAAGAGTGAAATTACGAAATTAAAGGAAGAGAATGCCAACATCAATAAGAAGGAAATTATTCAGGACTCTATTATACACGAACTAAAGGTTGAAATTCAAAATTTAGAAGAGAAAACTCGCTATTCGGACCAACTATGTTTAGTTTTAAAAGATGAATTAATTATTAAAGATAAGAAACTCTGTGAACTCATGGAAAAACACGAGGCTCTAACAATTGAAAATAAAAGAAATCGCGTGTTGTTAGAATTTCCTCCATATGTAGAAGACTTACAAGAAAGGCTCCGTGATCTACACAATGACCTCCGACAAAAAGACGCGCGTGTCAAACAGTTAGAAAATGAACTTAGCAATACCAAATGCCGATGTAATACAAATACAGTCGGACCTTCTTATTCCGGACAATACCATTATATTATGGACAACAAAGAATATCGTGGAAGAAGAGGACAATCAAACACATTTAGAGGACACAGACGAGGATCTAAAATATAGTCTTTTTACTTTATTATCGTTTTTGTTTAAGTGGGAACTTCTTTTTTTCGTTATTTTTTTCTATGTGAAATATAACAATATTTCGGACGTTGTGTATGCATTTAACTGTGTGTCTTGTTTGAGGTTGAGTTTTAATTATAGTTTGTTTTATGTTTTAAGCAACATTTGAAATGCGGAAAACTTATAAGTAATGTGTTCTCTTGTTGTAATACTTTATAAAGAAAGGCCAATGGAGACGAAAGACATATAGTCATGTCCCTAAAGTCATTTTAAAAGTATTTTAAAACATAGGAATATAATAATTGATAATCTCATCAAAATAAGATTTAGTAAATGTGTACTATCAATGTTTATTATGCATTCAATTTCAATTTTGAAAATCTTACCAAAAATATAAATCTTGATATTCTATCTTCTTTAAAGTTTAACATAGTTTAAGTTATATCTCTGTGTAATTTTCTTGTCTCAATATATATTATTTTTCAAACAACATTTAAAAGCGGAAACTTATAAGTGATGATTTTTATGTTGTTTGCTTTTCGGCAAGAAAGACCAATAGAGTCATTGTGCTGATTAAGCGAAAAATATGTAGATTGGAACAATCATAACTACACTCTTCATTTTATGAATCAATATTATTAATTGGTATTTTTTTTCTTTAAAAACCATGTACATGTTTTAATGATATATTTACACAATGCAAATTGTTTCATTATCGCTTTTTATAGCAATTGTACTAATTATAACAAACAGTATAGTGTTCTTTTTAAAGTTTCGGGACGAAACTTACCCGGAGAAGGGAGGAATTGTCATGTGCTACTTTTGAATTGTATTATTTCATAAAAATTCAAAACTTTTGATTTGACATTTTTAATTAAATAAGGAATATTTTGATTTTATTATTACTTTAAGTAACTTTAGTTAAAAACTTATTTTCTACAGTTAATCTTTTTTTTCATTAATTGCATTATTTGTATAAAGATTTATTCAATAAGCGTTTTATGTAACAAGTCGGCTTTAGATTGAGTGACATCTCGAGATTACTCATTCTATATTTTTCGGCATTTTCTTAATTTTTAAGGATATTGTTAAAACAACTAATGGATAATCTCGGTCTCTAAAAAGGACGTAATTAACACATATCGACCAGCTTAACTTAATAATTATTTTTTCATGGCAATCCTCCCAGGTAATACCTATTCATGTGCTACTTTTGAATTGTATTATTTCATAAAAATTCAAAAGTAGCACATGACACTTGTATCTGGCATGCTGAATCGGTGAACTAGCAACAAAAAATCACACCGAGTGCGAATAGTAAAAAGCAGATTATCATATACACTCTAATATCTCGCTAAAAACGTGTTTATAGATTATATCTTAGAGATTAATAACCTTACTCTCGTCGTGAATAGTTGAAACGTTGCTGATGACTTGTTAAACAAACAAGCGCCCAATAAAACCAATCGATGAGTGTTCAAGCGCACTAAAAGAAAAGAGTCATGAGTTCAGTCCCTGGTTAGGTTTGATAGGACAAGAATTATACCTGGAAGGTCAACAGCCACACCTCTATATCCCATTGCTGCCATCAAACGTAAACTGTTTATATCTTCCCAATTCTGTGATGTAAATCTCATTCCGTGAAGAAAGAGGACATCACCTTTAGGTGATGAACATGAAGCATGTCTGGTAAATATCTGTAGAGTCTGATAAAGAGATAAAAAAGGTTCAGTGTCAGATTGGATGCTTCTAACTAAAGATCTACATAAACTTCACATTTAATTCAGGAATGACACTTCCAACTTGAGGTATAATCAATATTAATCGATATTACTTTTGATTGATCTAAAGTAGAATTTTCTGCTCTTATATCCACTATTTTGTTGAAACTGAATTGTACTAGCGCGTACTCAGGGCGACCTCTTGGTAAAATGTTAGCTCACAAGGTCAGTATGCAATAGACAAGCATACTCCCCCCTCACATTATCCTGGCATTGGGAAAACAAGTCAATACCCTGTTTTCTGATGTCGAGCGCCAAGCTAGGCAGCAACATCTCATGACAGTCCTTATGTGTTACCCGTCTGGGGTTCGAACCCCAAATCCCGCTATCGAAAAGGACGCTCTACCACTGAATAACCGAGCAGGTAATTATGGATTTGATTAATTGCGTTTTATGTCCCGTCAAAATTCTTCAATTTATATCAAGTCGATCATTTCAGTGACGATGGAGGAAATCGGGGTACTTGCAGAAAACACCCGACTATCGGCAAGTAAGCTTATAAACTTTCTAGGACTTGCCTTAGAACTACTGGGATTCGAACCTAGAAGGCAAGAAATGTTGTGATCCGTAAGTGCGCGCTTTAAACCATTAGGCCACCAAGAAAATAAACCAAGCAATTTTGTCGTTGTTGAGTGTATTCGTATGGAAAAAATCTTATATTCATCAGCATCTCCACTGTTGAACGGAAGTGCATGTTCAACATTCGTTTAAAACCGTTAAACAACAACGCATTACTACACACTAGAAATGTGTTGTTGTTTAATGATGCACTTTCGTCCTCGACCTAACATGTACATAAATCTCTTACCTTGTCCTGTACAGTAACCTGAACAGTTTTTTCAGTAGTACTGAATCCTTGAGATGCTTCTTGTAACTTCTTTAATGTGTAACTGTCTTCAAATTGGCGATTCCAAGATTTATTCATTCTGAATTTATTACAATACAACTACTTTATGGCTGAATCAAAGTATGCGTTCTAGATTTTGACCTTATACGTCATACCGCATAATCAGATGTAATACTAAGTAATGTTGAAGCACGAAACTATATTTTTCGTGATCAGTCGAAACTTTGACCCATCGGCCGATTATTGAACTTACTTGCATTCAATATGCAAAAATTAAATTTATTTGGTTGGATAGTAATGTAAGTCCTTATGCATACATTTTTAAATTCATTTTATTTTTTAGTCCTGAAAATCATGACGCCTAACGGCTTTGTTATATATGGATTTGTGCTGTAACGGCACATATCCATATAGCAAAGCCGTTAAGCATCATGATTTTCAGGACTATTATTGCTCAACACATACATAGGTTATCGCAATTAACATTTATATATACATAGATTATACAATATCGATAAATACATTAGACATGATAAATCATAATTCATGCAGCAGTGGTAAATATATTCAGTGCAACACCTCAAGGATTTAAGATGTGGAAATATTGTTAACAACCGATAGTCGAATATTAAAACAAGTACCGAGTTTGTTTTGGTGCATATTTGCTTGTTCTAATCACGAATACATGTTTTTTTAACTCTGTATTTGTAATCTACTTTTTATAAACATTTAGTTTTAAGTTTAGTTTTAGGACTGTGGTTTGTATATGGACCGGTATGTTCGTGTTTGATTTGTCTTTTGGACTGTGGTTTGGATATGGACCGGTATGTTCGTATTCGATTTGTTTTTGGGACTGTGATTTGGTCATGGACCCGTAAGTTTGTGTTTGATTTGTTTTTGGGGCTGTTATTTGGTCATGGACCTGTATGTTCGTGTTCGATTTGTCTTTGGGACTGTGATTCGACATTGGCGGGTATGTTCGTGTTCGATTTGTCTTTGGGATTGTGATCTGGATATGGAACGGTATGTTCGTGTTTGATTTGTCTTTGGGACTGTGATTTGGACATGGGCGGGTATGTTTGTGTTTGATTTGTCTTTGGATATGGACCGGTATGTTCGTGTTTTGGGACTGTGATTTGGATATGGACCGGTATGTTCGTGTTTTGGGACTGTGATTTGGATATGGACCGGTATGTTCGTGTTTGATTTGTCTTTGGGACTGTGATTTGGACATGGACCGGTATGTTCGTGTTGGATTTGTCTTTGGGACTGTGATTTGGATATGGACCGGTATGTTCGTGTTCGATTTGTCTTTGGGACTATGATTTGGATATGGATCGGTATGTTCGTGTCTGATTTGTCTTTGGGACTGTGATTTGGACGTGGACCGGTATGATCGTGTTTGATTTGTCTTTGGGACTATGATTTGGACATGGACCTGTATGTTTGTGTTCGATTTGTCTTTTGGACTGTGATACGGACATGGACCGGTATGTTCGTGTTTGATTTGACTTTGGGCCTGTGATTTGGACATGGGCGGGTATGTTCGTGTTTGATTTGTCTTTGGGACTGTGATTTGGACATGGATCGGTATGTTTGTGTTTGATTTGTCTTTGGGACTGTGATTTAGATATGGACCGGTATGTTCGTGTTTGATTTGTCTTTGGGACTGTGATTTGGATATGGACCGGTATGTTCGTGTTTTGGGACTGTAAATTGGATATGGACAGGTATGTTCGTGTTCGATTTGTCTTTGGGACTGTGGTTTCGACTTGGATCGGTATGTTTGTGTTTGATTTGTCTTTGGGACTGTGATTTGGATATGGAACGGTATGTTCGTGTTTTGGGACTGTGATTTGGATATGGACCGGTATGTTCGTGTTTGATTTGTCTTTGGGACTGTGATTTGGACATGGACCGGTATGTTCGTGTTTGATTTGTCTTTGGGACTGTGATTTGGATATGGACCTGTATGTTCGTGTTTTGGGACTGTGATTTGGATATGGACCGGTATGTTCGTGTTCGATTTGTCTTTGGGACTGTGATTTCGACATGGATCGGTATGTTTGTGTTTGATTTGTCTTTGGGACTGTTATTTGGATATGGATCGGTATGTTCCTGTCTAATTTGTCTTTGGGACTGTGATTTGGACATGGACCGGTATGTTCGTGTTTGATTTGTCTTTGGGACTATGATTTGGACATGGGCCTGTATGTTTTTTGTTCGATTTGTCTTTTGGACTGTGATTTTGACATGGTCCGGTATGTTCGTGTTTGATTTGACTTTGGGCCTGTGATTTGGACATGGGCGGGTATGTTCGTGTTTGATTTGTCTTTGGGATTGTGATTTGGACATGGACCGGTATGTTCGTGTTCGATTTGTCTTTGGGACTGTGGTTTCGACTTGGATCGGTATGTTTGTGTTTGATTTGTCTTTGGGACTGTGATTTGGATATGGAACGGTATGTTCGTGTTTTGGGACTGTGATTTGGATATGGACCGGTATGTTCGTGTTTGATTTGTCTTTGGGACTGTGATTTGGACATGGACCGGTATGTTCGTGTTTGATTTGTCTTTGGGACTGTGATTTGGATATGGACCTGTATGTTCGTGTTTTGGGACTGTGATTTGGGTATGGACCGGTATGTTCGTGTTCGATTTGTCTTTGGGACTGTGATTTGGACATGGATCGGTATGTTTGTGTTTGATTTGTCTTTGGGACTGTTATTTGGATATGGATCGGTATGTTCCTGTCTGATTTGTCTTTGGGACTGTGATTTGGACATGGACCGGTATGTTCGTGTTTGATTTGTCTTTGGGACTATGATTTGGACATGGGCCTGTATGTTTTTGTTCGATTTGTCTTTTGGACTGTGATTTTGACATGGTCCGGTATGTTCGTGTTTGATTTGTCTTTGGGACTGTGATTTGGACATGGACCGGTATGTTCGTGTTTGATTTGTCTTTGGGATTGTGATTTGGACATGGACCGGTATGTTTGTTTGATTTTCACCAATTAATAATGAAAATTGGTTCGCTTTTTACTTTGTGATATATTTCACATAACTCGATGGTTGTCAGGGTGGTTCCTTCTATCGCTTAGATTTGAATCCCACTACAACAGATATGGGAACGTTTCTCAGTTTGTTTACCAAAGATAGGTGATTTTCCTGGATAATCCCGTTTCTTCGCCATTCAGAAATAACCGCCTTGATATAAGCGAATAAAGTGACCGAGTTGTGAAACCATTGGTTAACTTCTTTCTTGACTTCGTAAATTTTTCCGTTTTTTCACCAAATAAACCACTATGAATATTAATTAACGCGCAGTAATTCCTTGAAAACTTCCAAACTATCATAAATTAACATAAAATTGGTGTAATATAGCCAACTAGTGATAGCTAAATACATAACAGTAACTGTTTTTCTTGAGTGCACAAATCACAAGATTTGAGCAGTCCTACCATAATACATAAATGTCCTTTATGTCATTTAAAGAGTGAAACAATGTATCATCATCTTGTGAAATGTTCAGCGGTAAATAATGCCAAAAATCTACTTCTGAATCAATCAAGAATAAAGTGATAACTTTCATCTCTCTTATTGGGAAGATACTGTGTCTAGCAAAACAGAGACAGTTATAATTGTTAATAGGCCATCTACCATCAAAGTTCTAATTGACCAAATTGAAAAACTATCTAGAAATATGTTCCACAGTGTATACTCTCTAACTGGACATTTTACTCATTAACTAATCGTGACCGATTCCTGACTTAGAAATAACTCGAATAAAATATTTTAACTTATACTTAGTAAAGTGGGAAAATTAAACTTTTTCAAACACTGATCCGGTGGTGGGTCAACCAAGTAAGGGGATATTCAGACAGAATAACATACCTTAATCTGTATACATTTTATTTTATTTTTCTATTACTCCAACAGATGTGCACAAATCCACTATATTTTTTATATTAAAATAATAGACTGGTAAAACGTGATGAATGACCATTTCTTTTAAGAGAAAATAAATCGGGAGTAAAAAAAGGGAAATTCGCAGATCATTTTTTTTAACATTTAAGAAAGGTGGAATAATTGGATTATACAGGAATTTAAAATTTCAAAAATATAAGCAGATAAGGCTATAATTAGTTAATTATATTATATCAAGTTTTATGGTAAATTGAAATTAGTTTAACAGCGATATGTATAAAACTGAGTGTAAAGTACTCTTGGTTATCATTTAGAACTTTAGATCTAATTGTTAACTTTACTGGTACTAAATCTCTTTATTTTCCATTTATGTGGCATACAAAACAACATCAGTTGTCTTAGAGGTATTTGTCTAGGTTTTTAAGTTTTTAAGTCTCTTATAACAACGAAAATCAGCCCAACATTACTTATTCAATAAATTACAAAATTTGATTGAAAATACTAATATTTTATTTCTTCATTGATACATGATCTGTTCAAGGATTTATCAGTGAAAGGTTCCAGGCATCACATTTTCTGACCAGGTCAACTACCTGTTTATTTTCAAATCGGTAATGAAAAAATTTGTGTCAAAATACTAAAATTTCTGTGAAAACTGACAGTATAAAGAGATCACCTGAAAGATCACAAACTTTTTTACATGTGTTAAAACTGATAAATAGACCACAACATTGTTATTTATTACAATTATTTCCAATAATCAGGACCAAGTGAAACAAAACTCAACAAAATTAAAATCATCCTTTTTCATTTCATTTATTACAATCAAGATAATATGTTAAATTTCATGAGACATATGAAATATACAGTTATTAGTCACAAAATATTTTATTATGAACATCTAATATTATGTTTATTATTATAATAATGATATGATCTTTTATCGGTAATAACATGGGGGATTCATGAATAAGACAAAGTTCAATAAGTTAATTATTATGCTTTTCTCAATCACCACAGAAAACTTAAGTCTTTATTTGGTTTAAAACAGTTTTTTTTTGTTGTATATAGGTTTCTTATTTTTACTACACTGGAAATTTAAAGCTACTGACCCATATTCTCTGTATAACCCCTGACCTATATTCTCTCTATAACCTCCGACCTATATGTCTGTATAACCCCTCAGCTATATTCCCTGTATAAGCCCTGACATATACTGTAAATCAGGAAATTAATGCGTCATGAAATTAATGCGAATTGCCGATTTTGAAGTAAAAGGCGTATTGAAATTAATGCGATTTTTTAATTTTTAAAATTTTTAAAATTTTTGCCCATTTAAAATCTTATTATAAACATTAAATTATGGACTCAAAATTTATTATTTTGTGTCTTCCTTAATTTATAAACACATTATAAACAAACTTTCTGTAGACAAACAGTGAGGTGCCGAGGGTAGATTTTTATGTGCCGATGAGCCATTGTCTTAAATTAACCAGGGTGGTAAAGGATTATCAGAACAAAGAAACGTGTGGTCTTTTTTTAAAAAAAACTAACATGCTCAAATATAACGCTTGGAGTTTTTATTAAAATAAAGCATTCAAAATTTGTCTTCAACTCACAAGTTTAGAATGTAAGATTACGGTACTTATAATCACAGTACTTTCAATTTGATGACCTAGTCAAGGTTCAAAATGATGTGTCAGTCATGATTCCACTCATAGCAAAATTTCCAGTAGGAAAGAAACAGCAAAAAATTAACGCAAAATGAGAATGTGTTCTTATTAATCAGTTACGATAACAACTTCCGCTTAAGGGAGGTAACTCAATTTACAATAAATATACAGAATACAGATTTTTATCGGAAAATAAATGCGACAAGAAATTTATGCGATGAAACAGGCCTCGCATTTTTCGCATTAATTTCTTGCTCGCATTAATTTCCTGATTTACAGTATTCTCTGTATAACCTCTAACCTGTATTCTCTGTATAACCTCTGACCTATATTCTGTATATAACCCCTGACCTTTATTCTGTTTAACCACTGACTTTGATTCTCTGTTTAACCCTTGACCTATATTCTCTTTCATAACAACTAACTTTCTATCATTTTGACTGAATCAAAGCCAAACAACAATAATTGTAGCAAACCTAACTAAATGTTGAGCATTTCATGATTTTGTTTGTTTTACACTAAAGCTTCCTTCAAGAAAAGAGAGTTCTTGTAACTTAAACACATCCTACAATACAAAATACATATAAAATATAAGTAAAATAAAATATTATGTACAATAAAGTACATGTAAATTTAAATGTAAATGAAAAAAATACATTGTACATGTAAAATAAAGTACATGTAAAATTAAATGTAAGTGAAAAAAATACATTGTACATGTAAAATAAAGTACATGTAAAATTAAATGTGTGTAAAATAAAATACAAGATAAATAAATTGTAGGTAAAATAAAATACATGTAAAAAAAATATGTGTACAACAAAATATGTGTGAAATAAACGACGAAGTAAATGGTTATGATGTCATTAATGAAGCAAAATAAATTCACAGTTACCTTTCCAGGAAAATCAGGTAAAGTGACTTCATGTCACTTTTACATAACTACAGGTAAGTTAAGACTTTTGGAAACATCAAACTTTTGGAGCATCAGATTTTTTAGGAGCATTAGACTTTCAAGAAAATTTTTAAAAACAGATGACTGGTGTCACAGTAAGAGTAACAAAAAATCCCAATGTCTCATTTCAATAAGCTTATTTCAAAGGCAGAAATTTATGTAATTTCACCCATACTTGTTGACAGGTTTATACAGTCCAATTTTGAATGATATAACTTTTAACACCTGTCAGGTATTAAGTGTTAAATACATACCAATTGTATTGCTAGAACCTGAGTAACTAAGGCAGATTTAAGATTTGAAGTACAATATGCAAGTAACTGAACCTGTAACAAAACTGTTGGTAATTTCATAAGAATAATAATAGTAACAGAAGCTTACTTTTTCTGTATCTACAGCTCCATATTCCATCAGTAATGCTATTAATCTGGTAACATCTAAAACTTCACTATGAACCTAAAATGTCACACAAAATATAATACAGAGAGAAAGAAAACAGTTAATTTATACTCAGATCAATAACAGTCAATACCCCATTAATATCAGTAATTTTAATCTATAACAGTAGACATGCTAAATTATATACTATGTATGATAGAAAGATTGTATAATGAATATGCAAGTAAAACAGCATGTACAAACTGTCAAGTATGTGTTTAAAATATATGTCACATACCAAAGTATGTTTTAAAAAAACAGGAAATTAAAAAAAATGCAATTCAACACATATAAAATGAAGAAAAAATAATGCTTGGATTTTTACAAATGACAGACCATCTGTTCGGTGACAAACAAAATAAATTTATTTACTTGTAAAATCCATAAAAAACCAAAATTTTAAACTTGTATTCTTCCATGCACAGACGTTTTGTTGGTTAGTTGGTTTTAATGTTGTTTAACAGTGCATCAGTAATTTTTCAGCTATGTGAACAAAGTTTTTAATCTCTAGGTTTAATCTAAAAACAAGTTCATGTATGCATGTAATGTGCAAGTGTGTATTATGACATGCAGATTACAAGCCCACACTAACAGTGACTTTATGGTAAAATGTTAGCTCAACAAGTCAGTATGCTGCAGACAAACATACTGCTCTCTCTGTCCGTTTTCCTGGCACCAGATGAACCAGTTGATACTTTTTCTTCTTAATGCCAAGCAAGGCAAGGCAAGGAAGCAAAATCTCAAACTTTAAAATCTTATGTATGACACTGCAGGGGTTTGAACCCACAACCTTCTGATGTAGAGACAGATGATGCATATTAGGAATATGGCATAACCTCTTTTATACAACAGAGGTGCAAAGAAAAATATATAGAGGACATAAGAATACTCATACAATAATTTATATATGTATTACCATGTATAATAACGACAAGTTTCCTTTTTTCTTATTTCCATGTCTGCACATCAGTCGTCTACTTAGATAATCACCAATCATTGATACAGAGGCTACCTTAAAACATCAACTTAACATTGACAATAACTACGGTAGTTAAACTTATGAAATACAAACTTTGTCATACTGTGAAAAATCTTATTATATTAGGGCTATATTATATGTTGTGAGTCATGTACCCAAAGGCTGGGGTTATTGGTTAGGGAGAATTCTAAAGTAAACAAGGCAAGTTACTTTTGCAAAATGGACAAAATCAGTGAAAAAGCAATGATAAAATATTTGCATAAAAAAAGTTAAGGTAACATAATAAACATATATCTTCTAGTACTTAATTGATATAAACCTAAGGTTTTCACACATTTTCTATTTGGTTTTAATATTGTGCCTAAAACAGATACAGGATAAAAGGTAATTTATAAGACCTTAAAAATAACAAAATCATAGACAGGTGGTCTTAATATACAGGTTATTTGATTGAAATATTTAGCAAAGGGACTCTACCACATTGGTATTAATAGACAGGTTTACTTTATTTTCATCATGGAAAACCTTCATACATTGAATAATTCTCTGAAGATTAAAGATAGCTTTAACATAAGTTAATAATACAGGAAAGCAGTATCGAGCAGATACAACCACCTAGATTAAAATCAAATGACCAAAGCATCACCACAGAATTATCCAATCAATGATAATATACTGACTGTATATTCAAACTGTTTAACTTACTTTGATAAAGCTTTGTATACTTGGTGCCCACATCTGTACCTCTGATCTCATCTGTTCTGAGGGCTGTAGTGAGTTAGCCGGTACTCGGATTAATCTAAAAAAAAATTAAAATATAGGTGTATGTATATTGTTGGTTGTCATCCTATAAATTATTAAACAGTTAAATTATTCCCAAAGTTTATTTATACTCCACAGAGACTTCACATTGTCATAAACAACACAAACACTTTAATGACTGAGAGTATAGGATTATTACATGTATTTTATTTCCCAATTTTAAATATAAAATTGTGATTTTTTACCTACATGTATGTCATATTAAACAATTTTTCAATATCTGAACTTCTGGACTTTATTGCCATAAAATATTTAAATATTCATACAATTTCTTGTCAAGGAAGATCCAGAATAGTCATAACCAGAAAATGCAGTCTAAACTAAGTTCTTCATTGTATATACATAACCCCTGTTGTCAGGGTTGATAATTTACACAACAACACTTAAGAATTGACTGTCATTTTTTCCTGGGTTATCAAGGAATGAACCAGATTTTAAAACTAGCAAATCTGATGAACTGCTTCGCAGTTCATTTTAGATTTGCTAGTTTTAAAATCTGGTTCATTCCTTGATAACCCAGGAAAAAATGACAGTCAATTCTTATATTTACAATATTTTTCCTAACATTCTTTTTACAAACTTCTCGATTGCGTCATACAAATAAGAAAGAAAAACCGGTATATACCGAATCTGTCGGCAATGTAAACATTATTGGAACAGCCAATATGTCAATCAAAATAATTCCCGCCTTCTCACTGATTGTGTGACGTAATAGACGGTTTAAAAATAGTACGCTGGAAACAAAAAAATATTTCATACAATTTTATTCGAATAGACAAACAAAGTTACAAATTCATATTGATTGTTAAATTACAGCTATTAAACGTTGAATTTGTCAAAAATCCCGATTGTATGGATGACAGGGTATTGGAAACATCAATGCGCGACGTTTTGTTGGACTGTGTTGTGCACAGGTCCGAGCATGGAACCATCACGTGATTATCAGTTGCTGGTAGAGAAGAAGAAGCATGGTCAGAGGCAGAGGGAATTACGGCAGAAGTATTACCAGTGACAGTTGATGAAAGAAGCGAACTTAAAGCATGTTTTTGAATGGTCGAACAGTCGCGAGAGTAGCTCCTGACAGAAGCGTCATTCCGATAACCGCTCATAAACATTATCTGTTTGGTCTCAACATTGGCATCGCTCATAGCTTGTATGGTAGTGGCCCGCAAGCAGTGTGCCGTGTAGCGTTTAGAACACCCTGGCGATGGAAATATTTTTAAGTATACAATAAAAATCGAAACAAATATTTTATTTATTTATTTAAAATTCAATATTTTTTCTTTCATTTTCAATGTATATTTAATTAAATAACACTATAAATTGTGATGGCTTGAATGTTAAAAATAGATTGATAAAAGTAGGTCACGGGAATTGCCTAATGTTCTAGATTTTCTACAATGAGTTCATCATAGGAATTCAATAGGTGTTGTAAATATTTTTTATTTTTTGAAAAAATATTTATTTTGCTATAACGTGAAAAAAACTGGAAAAAAAGAAGGAAATGTCGAAGTATGTACGTGGTTTTGTGAGATAAAAACAGATAGCTAAAAATAGGTCAGTTTGGGAAAAACCAGAAATGGTATTCATGACCGATGTTTATGCGAATAATGAAAACAAAAATCAAACAGGGTTCAACGTAGAAATTATTTTTCTATTGTAAATATATAAACTTAACATACAGGATGATCAAAGAAAGTATGCAGCAAGATACAAACAATAAAGTAAAGATGGTAAAAAATTGTGGAATGTCGTTTCTGGAAATCTATTTTTCTCAACTACTGACCTCAGAAATGATTTTCCCTCTAGAAAACACTGTTCAACAATCCTCTCAACAAGTAATGTACATTATTTATAAATTATAAAAACCGTAACCAACAGATGTAATTAACTTACCGAAATACAGAGTCAACACAATTATACTGATGGTTTTAACAACAATGTACTGATAATGTGGTACAAGTCAGAAGCAAGTCCAGACATCAGATCCAAAGGTTAATGGTTCAATCTTATCAGACACATGATTTGATCTTAAAGAACTGACTATAATTAACACTGCTGCCCACTTATCCAATGTAAGTTTTGTAGACTGGTGGGATGGCAATGTCTGCAAACGTTGTCTAGATGAACTCTACAAATGCTGTCTCAAAGAGCTATTATGTAAAAAATGGCCCGAGTGTGTTTGTGTGCTGTATGGGCAATTCAGGGTAGCCTTGTGTAATCTCACTGGCACCTTACCATAATGTTAAAATAATAATTGGAAATTTATTGTTGCACTAAACTAGAATAAAAACTGTAAAAAAAAAGTACTTATTTTCTGTAGACAAACTCACCTTAGAGGAAAATTAAATAGCTTGTACATCTCTACTACTTCCTGCCAATACTGTTTATATACTGACTCGGCCATGTCTGTATTTTCACAAAGTGAAATAGTTTCTACCTGTAAAGGTTAATTAATTTATTTGTAACATTGTTCAAATATTTTATAAGGAGGTTGCCATGACAAAGTGATTTAAATCTCTGGTCAATTGAAAGATAATTTTCATATATGGCAAGAGGGTCAGCCTGGCAAAAGGGTCAGCCAGGCAAGATTTACTCTTTCTTTTGTAGTAATATAAAGTAATCTTTGACAAGAATTAGATTATTTAAAAATTCATTCACTGCAACCAAAATCAGAATCAACTTCAAAGGCAATCAAAGAACATCAACAATGGGACCTATACTGACCCTCATGGTCCATCTGGAAGATGATAATGATAAAATCTGAAGAGCTGAGTTGTATATATCTTTATTAAACTTAAATCAGAAATACTTTACTCTCAGTTTTACACATAATACTTCTTAACTTTTGTAAATTCAATCATTTACAAGAATTCCACGGATTTAAATGTCTCGCCTTGTTAGTTTTTGATCGAGTAGAAAATACATTACTTTAACATCAACTTTCCACATTTTGACACAGCGCCACCAATGACACCACCTACGACAACATTAGAAAAGTAACGCCTAAGTCAAGTCTTATGGCAATGCCAGGCTCAACAAAAACTGATAAAATACATTGGCATAATATCAGATGATTCCATCTGCATATACTATACCATTCTTGTTCTTTTCTTCAGTTAACTATATTTTGTAATTTTGTACATTTAAAAAACTGAGTTGGAAATCAGTTTCTTTAATTTACTTCTTTTACATAAAATTATTATTTTTCATGAAAACAGGTGTCTGCATACATTCTAGTAAGAATGAAGTGACTTGGTCACAGACAAATCATAAAATTTTTTATACAAAATAATGAACTGCACATTTAGAAATCTGTTTGGAAAAACAAATAAAAAAGGTTTTTCTTCATTGTATTTTGATATTATTTGGAGGACACAGCATAAAGTACAAAATATACTAAAAATGCATGCATATATTGGGCCATCAATATTTTATCATTAGTCAGAGTCTAAGATTTTCTGTTTTTGTATTCAAGTTGAAAGTTGATAAATTAAAAATTGTTGTAAAATTTACCTTCATAGTTTGTAGAGCACCAAACAAACCAGGTAACTTTTCCTGTGCTGATTCTAAAATAATATGAAGGCAAAAAGTATTGATTCTATTTAATTCCCGAACATACCACATGATACCTCATAGCCTTTGTGCTGTACAATTATTTCTATTGGCAATGGAATCACATAAAGTGCCATTTTCCCATAATAACGACATTTTTTTTGGAATATTTGACGTAAACATTATCCACTTCATTCCGCATTAACCTTAAGAGGTAGTGATCACATGGTACGCTGGCCAGTTCCATTCAACAATTTGACAGAACTAGTATTATATTTACTTATTGTAATGTAATTTTCTTTATAGTGACCACAGATGTCCTAATTTTCAAAGCTATTGAGTGTTTCTTGAAGGTATACTAAGACCTCTGTTGTAAGCCTTATCGGAAAGACCATCTTTATAACGAAGAATTTACAAGCTCTAGGATTGGAAAGCACTTCTTGTAAAGAACCACTGTAATTGAGGTGGTTGAACCAACTTTTGACTTCAACAATAAACAATCAAATTCAACAAGTTGAGATCCCCTAAAACAGATTTTTATTACTATTGTTTATTTATTTATTTATTGATTTTATCCTTCTTTTTATTTATTTATTTATTTATATTTTTTGTGAATTGAACTTATGCTCAATTATATGTGCATCTACTATCACTGTTGACATTTACCACACTAAGGATGTGAGTGAGTTGATGTTAAATGCAACATCAGCAATATTGCAGCTAGCTTTACACACCAAGTTTTTTATACTTTTTACAAACAGTTGTAGAGAATTATGCTACACAGGATACACAGGAATTTCCAGTTGAAAATTCAAAGGCCATTACTGAAGGATAAATAGAAACAATGACTTCATTAAGTAGAGTAACAGCATCACCCCAGTGGTTAGTATGAATTTTATATACATGTATGTATACAGTCATTTACCTGTCAGGTAACTCCTGCCTGAAACAAAGTAATTTAATGGTAGATATGATGACTTGTATATCTTCTTAGTAACCATAGCTACAATAAACAACAATAAAAATGACCAATCAATAAATAGATGTCAAAAGAACTATGAAACTTGTTTGTACATCTTATCCATAAACTTTTAAACTATGACATCAGAGTATTAGGGATACAATGTTATATACCATTCAATTATTTACTTCACTTTTTAATAAGCTGTGTTTTCCAAAGTTCACACAGCTACAGGATCATGTTTTATTAAGACATCCTGACCATTAACGACATTGTTTTATGTCTCTAAGATTTGAATTAAACTGATTATAAAGTCTAAATTTCCAATAAGTGGTCATTTTTTACAGATTTAAGTGTATAAATACCACGTCTTTAAAGTTCATATTTCCCAATATACATAACTATCTGTTGTAATTAAGCTTTATTGTCAAAATTTATTATGAACAAACTTCATAATAACTGTTTTATGTGGGTTCGACTGCCATCATCCAATCACAAAGCCTTGCCTAGGTCTAATTGACTGCCATCATCCAATCACAAAATCTTACCTAGGTCTGATTGACTGCCATCATCCAATTACAAAGCCTTACCTAAGTCTGACTGACTGCCATCATCCAATCACAAAGCCTTACCTAGGTCTGATTGACTGCCATCATCCAATCACAAAGCCTTGCCTAGGTCTGACTGACTGATATCACAAATCACAAAGCCTTACCTAGGTCTGATAGACTGCCATCATCCAATCACAAAACCTAACCTAGGTCTGATTGACTGATATCATCCAATCACAAAGCCTTACCTAGGTCTGATTGACTGATATCATCCAATCACAAAACCTTACCTAGGTCTGATTGACTGATATCATCCGATCACAAAACATTACCTAGGTCTGATTGATTGCCATCATCTAATCACAAAGCCTTACCTAGGTCTGATTGACTGCCATCATCCAATCACAAAGCCTTACCTAGGTCTGATTGACTGCCATCACCCAATCAAAGCCTTAACTAGGTCAGATTCCCATTAGAGACATATTCTTATGTTTCAATTTACAAATCATAGTGCACCACAGTGGCTAGGTATGAATCCTGCTCAGGAGGATTCCCAGTGTTATTAAGTTTGTCCGTTCACTTGCCAAAGGTTTACTACAGGTACTTCAGTTTCTTACACTATTCCAGAACTGAATGTCTCCATATAAGTAAAAAAAAAAATCTTGATTGGGGTGTAAAACATCATTCCACATATCAACTCCTAATGTGACAAAGTTTGCTATCTATAGATCTGTTTGTTCTTCCTATTCAGGACAAACAGCTTTGATAAGTGAAATAATCCTTACTTGTTATGAACACTTTGCTTGTTTCTTCAAGATAAATATTTACCTGCAAATGTTACTAGTGACACTCCCCTGGCATAATATCCAGTCAATGGTTTATTATCTACATGTTTACCTTCAGCTTTCTGTTCTAACAAGTATATCTGTAAAGAAATTTCTAAACCTGGATATGTTGTATATAACATGTATAATTTTTTTTTTTTTAATTTTCTTTCTTTCTGGAAAAACTGAAACAATGGACATTCACATCACTGACAATTGTTCGTAAAGGCATGCTATACATGCTTCCAATATATAACATTTTTTGCATTTGAATTTTGCTTTTAATATGATAATTTGTCAACTAAAATTTAAGTACATAGAGTACTTGCTGCGAAACTTGAGATGCTTAAATTAAGTTTAATGACCATTACCTTCAACATATAAAAAGTAAAACATCATCATCAAAGTTTCATGATAGTTCCCCGTCAATGTAACAAAGTAGGATGCATATAAAAATTTAAGAATCAAGGTACTTACTAGCTTACTAATCTTTTCTGACAGGCAAAAGTGAAGTACCTTGATAAAGATATCAATTAGATCAAGGTCTGAAATTGTAGAAAAAATTGGGAAAAGCCACTGACCTTTGTCAAGCAAATCAATTTCAATTTAGGTAGCAAGGGGCCATCTTGGACCATGTGGTTAAACATGGGCTCACTAAATAGGCTAGACATCTATAATCTTATCTGATATAAGGAAATATTTAGGTTCTAAATATTAATCAAACCAGATTATATAAAGTGTAAACTAAGTGTACCTGATCAGTGTCTGTAAAATCAATTCCAGCACCTTCCTACAACAAACATATAGAGTTAATACCATTAATAAAACATTTAAAAAAGTACTGTAAATGTAGATTTTTTCGCCGTGTACTTATTTTCACTTATTTCACGGTCGAAGAATTTTCGCAAAAATTTGTACCATGCGAACAATAATACATTAAAGTATATAGCCAACATCGATATGGTCTTTATAAATATGGACCATATAGATTAAATTATTTATATTTAATCCAATAAATAATTAAATTGACTGAATGGTCTGTGATGTTTATCTAAAACATTGTAGACCAGTGTACTAACACTCTGTAGGTTACTGGTTGACTTGGTACCAGTATAATGGACTGAGTGATCAGTGATGTTTATCTGTGACATTGTAGGTCAGTGTACTAACACTCTGTAGGTTACTGGTTGACTTGGTACAAGTATAATGAACTGAGTGGTCTGTGATGTTTATCTGCGACATTGTAGGCTAGTGTACTAGCACTTTAAAGGTCACTATAAGTGTGAAATATTTCAATGCAGGTTAGAGACATTCGCACACCACATGAAAAATTGTGTTAAAATGCCTCATCACAAATTGCTGAAAAATTGCTGATGTGCTGTAAAACAACATTCAACTAAACAACAGCAAAACAGGAAATTTTAACTTTCAGTTTTGTGATGTCAGCTGAAAGTTCATTGCAAACATAAACAACATGTATCAATTTCATACATAAATAACTGTTCTACCTTTTGTTTATGTAAAAACACATATTTAAAGTAAATGAAACAAATAAAAACAGCTGCGCCTGGAGCGCATGATATGCCCATCAGATATTTAAACTTCTTTTTTAATGTCTTAAACAACTTGATATTTAGCTGAAACATATCTTTTTTTTAAAACAAAAGTAGCAAATTTATTTCTCAATGTTAATTCATAAACCTTTTTGATTATAGGACAAATATAACACAAAAGTTTCATAAAAAAAGTTCAAATAATTTTTGAGTTACAACATGCAAAAAAATGCCTAAAATTTGACAATTAAAGGCCAATAATTCTACAATAAGAAAACATACGAATCTCAAAAATAAAAGGGAGCTCTCTGCCATGGATACCAATATAACACAAAAGTTTCATTAAAATTGTTCAAAGCATTTTTGGGTTATTGTACAACATGCAAAAAAAAATGCCTAAAATATGACAATTAAAGGCCAATAACTCCACAACAAGAAAACATACAAATCTCAACTAGATATGTTTCTTTGAAACAGATGTGTCGCCTGACACTGCATAGTACAGTCGGGTCCCAATTTCAAGGGATTCAGTTTTGAGAGGTACTCAATTATGAGAGGTATTTTTCAGGTCCCAACAATATTTGTTCTTAACTCTTTATTAAAAAGGTCTCAAATTTTGGAGGTCCTATTTTGAGAAGTATTCGATTTTGCAAACAAATTTGCAGGTACCAAAAGCCAATAATCAACTGATTTGGGACTCGATGGTGAGAGATATTGTCTCACCTATTGTTGTAAGCAGCCATTGTATCAAATCACACCTTACATTTACTCAGGCATCCAAGTGTGTTAAGGTGTTTTTAATATAGAAGTGATTAATAAATGTCAAACTGAAGTTAACAATATAAAATGTATAAGTTAATTATGTTCTGCTATAATCACTTTGTCAGCAAAACACAAAACTGATATCATATGTCATATTCCCTGTGTACGGTTGTAATTTTGTTCTGGGACCCAGTCTACCTAGGGGATAACTGGATCAGGACAGGTATGCATGTTTCTGGCAATGACATTAAGTGCAGTGACTGTAGTTGACAAAGTTATGCTCCGGACAAGAAATCCGGACAAGGGGAATAATTCAAAAACGGAACAAGATAGAGTTGTGGTTCTTGTGCAATGCACTTCCAGTCATTGCCAGAAACATGTACACCAAGTTTGGAGTCATTTGAACATACTACACCAAAGTTATGCTTCGGACAAGAAATGCTCTATAAAAATCAATCAAAGGGAAATAGTTCAAAAACAGAAAAAGATAGAGTTGCGGTTCTTGTGCACTGCACTTCGAGTCATTGCCAGAAACATGCACACCAAGTTTGGAGTCATTTGAACGTACAACACCAATGTTATGCTCCGGACAAGGAAATCCAGACGCCGCTGACGCCACAGACGCCGCCGACGACGAAAGTAATCCCTGTATGTGGCCTAGTCAGGCGAAATGGAGCTTTCTGCTTTAGATACAAACATTTCACAAAAGTTTCATTAAAATTGCTCAAAGCATTCTTGAGTTAGCTTACGACTTGTGGACATACGGACGGACAGACCATAATACGTCCCGTCATAGACAGGCGTATAAAAACTTTTTGGGGCTAGGTATAGTTCACATTAAAAACAATGGTTTCCAGATGTCTACCTGAATCATGTACTGTTGTAGGACCCTATATTTACATGTCCCTTTTATTTTACATCTAGATGTCAAATATATGTGTAGCATGGGCCTTAATGCTCACCTGAGGATATGGCCAAAATCATTTGCAAAAATACATACAATATTCTAATATACATGCCTATGCAAAAGTTAATAGTTTTCAAGATAATTAACAATTTTAGTCTTCTTATGCATCTATGTACTTGACCTTTAAATGTTAGATCTTGAATCTTATATCAGAATGATCGCCATATCAATTCCTACAATATTCGAATATAAATGCCAATACAAAAAATTAATACTGGTAGTTTCCAAGATAATATACAATTTCAGTCTTTTAATGCATCTATGACCTTGATCTTTGAATGTATGACCTTGAGCAATATATCCAAATGATCGTCATGTCAATACCTACAATATTCTAATATATATGCCTGTGCATAGAGTTAATAGTTTTCAAGATAATTAATAATTTGAGTCTTCTGGTGCATCTATGACCTTGACTTTTGAAAGAAAGGCCTTGAATCATATATCAAAATGATCGTCATGTCAATACCTATGATATTCTAATATATATGCCTATGCAAAAAGTTTATAGTTTTCAAGCTTATGCACAATTTTAGTTTTTATAAGCAAAAAATAACATTCCAGGGGCAAGAACTCAAACATGGATTATCATATAGTTACAAAACTTTGTACCTTTTTAAAGTTTGTCATGCTGAACATTTTAACAATTTTTTGATATTATAAATCTCTTAAAATTTTGAAGAAAATAGCCCAAAACTGCAAAATTACATACTAGGTCATGACCTTGAACTTTGACCTTGACCCCATTTTGAAGGTTATTACCAGAAAAAGTCAAAACTGAAAACCCCATGTCAATATCTGCTCAAATAGTCAAGTTATAACAATTTGAAACCATTTTACAAAATTTTTAAAATTAAACGCAAAAATGCATAACCCATTTTTTAACCAAATTTCATAAAATGAATAAACTATAGGCTTAAGATCCTAGAGAAGCCAAATATCACATCAGATTTTTTCTCCAATCAGTTTTGGAGAAGAAGATTTTTGAAGTTTTTTGGACCCATAGGTCGCCTTGACCTAGATTTGGGAGCCATGACAATGTCACGAACAAATCTGAATTTCACCAGCCCATATATGCATCTGACCAAGTAGTTTCAGAGAAGAAGTCAAAAATGTTAAAGTTTACAGATGGACTATGGACGATTTCAGATCGCAATAGCTCACTTGAGCCAAAGGCTCAGGTGAGCTAAAAATCTAAAAGTACCTTTTAAGTTCATGTAAATACTTACAACAGGTAACGTTCTGAAGAATTCTGTGATGTGTGCTTGTATATATCCTTTAGATGTCAATCTTTTACAGATAAAACTTAATAAAGACTGTTCTAACATGGCTAAGTCACCTTTCAGAAAGTAGGCTTTCTTCCCTATATCACTGCAATGAAAGAAATGCAGGTCAAGATTTCAGGTTAGATCTCACTACATTTATGAAGCTGAAAGGACTTAATTATGATAGGTGTGGCTAAAACCAAACTAAATGCTGTTATCATCTAAATAGAGTGGAGTGGAGTAATGGTGTTTTACGTCACAGTCAAGATTCTTTCACTTGGAGGAAACTGGAGTGCCCGGGGAAAACCACCGACCTTCGGCAAGCTAACTGACAAACTTTCTCACACTAGGATCCATCCCGAGTGGGATTCAAACCCAGGCAGTGAGTGCACTGTGATCCGTAAGCGCGCGCTTTAGACCACTCAGCCACCGAGGCCCCTATCATCTAAATACAAGAAGGTCATAGAAAAGTTTTTAATACTAACTTGATAATTTAGTACATTAACTACAGATGGATTATAAGTTTGTCATACAAGCAATATAATTTTAGATAATCTTTAGAAATGGATCTCTGCTTCAAATGCATTCTAAATGTAAATATCCCTGAACTCTGTTTATGTCTGAGAGGATTTCAGTGGTCTAAAGGACAGCACCTCTCACCTGTTTGGTTTTTATACACTTGTACTTTATTCAGGTAAAAAAGTAATAATATTAAACTCTTACCTAAATTTTGTCAAATACTTACCTGAATTTTATCAAATTATATTTCTGTGCAATGGATATGTGGCTATGTGTTTTTTCTACTGCATCTGAAATCGAAATATTTTACCTGATTGACATCATGAAAAATTAAAGGTGGCTTGGTAATCCAACTTTTGAACTGTCAACTAAGCCTTCATAGGAAATAAATCAACCTTATTGCTTATGAAAATTGATGAATAAAATGTGTTTCAACTTGCTTTTAAAATAAATGGTATAAAATACATTTTACTGAAATCCTTTTAAAAATTTTGTTTTGATTTGGAAAATGCAGTCATTTGGACATTTAAGTTTACAAATGGGCCAATTATATTTCAGAGTTCATGGCCAAAAAGTTGTCTCTTCATTCCAGTTTGTTTTATACACCTTACTGAATATTCTTCATTTTTTAAAAATAAATTCTCTATGTCAGGTAAGAATGTATCTATCTATACAAATACTTTTTACTGCTGCCACTTTGACTGACAGTAAAAAGTCAACCTGTTACGCTATTATTTTTCCAAAAATATTTTCTCGCTCTCCCTCCCTACCCCCCCACCCCCCCCCCCACCCACCCCCCCCCTTGACCATTAATGTGTCAGTACTATGTAACATAAAATAGAAAATTTATCATTTATTATTACCTTACCTGGTGATCCAATTTGTTCCAAAACTTCAACAGTCTCTGGCTAAAATATACATTGAGTAAAGAATTAAATGAATATAGCAAACATAAATATGACAAGAATAGAAGTGCAGACTCGCTGTTTAATGTCCCAGTTAAGACCTTTCTACTTAAATTCAAGCAGTCAGTTTTAGATTGTGGAGGAAAATGGAGTACCCTGAGAAAACCACCACTTTCAGCAAATTAATTTACAAACTTTTTCACACTAGGATCTACCCATGTGGGATTCTAACCTAGGCAGTGAGAGGAGTCGTGATCTATAAGTACAACATTTACATCATTTAGAAGTCAAGGCCCCTTCATTAGATGCATACTTGTCAAGTCAAAAGCATTGCATATGCAATGTTACATTACATGCATTTTTTATGTAAATCACGCTCAAATGCTAAGCTTTCAAAATCACATGCATCATCAATCAATCTAGAAAAAATTAAACTAATGACATAGATCTATTATCAGAAGTTTGTTTTAAAGTTCAGCAGTCGATACTAAACCCATAGATCTGGTGATTACATACTGGTCCCTTAATATTCTGGTTACTTGATGCATGTTTGTAAATTCAAGTGCTGTTATTCATGTCTAAAATTCCAGCAGAATATGTGATTTTACACCAATAATTTATTTTTTCCCAGGAAAGGGGATGCCAGTGAGTGACCCCCTTGGTAGGGCATTGGTTGCATACATTTCTTTCAGATGTGACCATCATGTCACATGCTTAGCTTTGAAAACCCTTGACAGTTATGTAAATAGGGATTTAGTCTTGTTAGCATGATAGTCATTATATAAAATGATCTTTTTACACAATGTATATACTTACTATTTTTAAGACCGATACAAATATCAAAGTTAATGCAACATATTTTTTTTCACAAACTAAATGCTAAACTGATAACAATTTTAAGTGTATTTTCGGAGTGACAAAGCATAGCAGCCATGCAGTTATCATCTGGTGTTCCAAGGCTATTTCACCTACAAGAAGGTTATATAGCGCATATAAATTGACTTTGGTATGTAAATATAATGCTGGAAATGCCATGTGGTAAAAAGACAAATTGGTAATTGTGACCTACTTTCATGGTGTAAATACTTTGTTACCAGTAAAATAACATGTCTCAGGCAACAATTGTGACCTTTGTTGACCTTTTCATTCTTTTAAATAAGCTAACAAGCTAAGTGATATTTACTTTGCCTCAAACAGCTATGACAGTTATATGATCATTAGTACCATACTTCATCAGTTCAACACATCAAAAAAATTTACTAACTGTGTCTGGGTGTAGGTAATTTGGTAACTTCAGTCCCATCAGCATAACTTCTTCAGTAAGATCCCAGTACTCCGTCTGAATTTATAATAAATATGAATGACAATGTACAATATACATATTCTTCTTGACCTGATATACTTTCTTTGTTGGTGACTTTGAATGATAACTAATGTGAAGTCGTGGAGTTAGCCTAGCTAGGGTGTGGCAATTGAATAAATAACTGAGAGTTTACACAGTCCATAAATTCCAACAAAGGAGTAGGTATGTTACTGTGTGTCTAACAATCCTTCACCCCAATAACATTATAACATTCTGATTATTTAATATTTAGTGAGTTATACATAGAGGATACAGTCCTTTTCAGTTTGTATTTTTTTTTTAGATTTCTTCTGGATGAAACAGAAGTGTGTAAAGTTTATGGTTTAATATATGATGTATGTTAATTTTTTTTTTAGAATTTTTTCATTAAAAGACAGACCTAGTAATTCATTAAATGGCAGCATACTAATAATCACAAAGTAAAATTAAAACTTTTTTTCAAGTCTTTTTTTCCAAGTTGCCATGTCCACTAATTTGCCACTCTTAATAAATACAAATCTATGAAGAAAAAATAGACAACTTGTGAAAAAAAAACTAGTTATCTGTAGCATTGATGTTGATACTGATTTGATATAAACTACCCTCAGTCTGATAGACTGAACAAAATAAATATCTGAATAACAAATCAAAGTACTGAAAGCACTGAAAATCTGCTGGAACCAATCAAGCTTTAAACTGTGCATCTGTAACTGAATAACAAAAAATTCACTACTGATCAGGGCTCCAGAAAACCACAGATGCTGTGAAAAGCAACAAAAAAAGAAGAAGGAAAAAAAAAAAAAAAAAAAACCATAATAGACATTGACAATCATGCATTTATGCATTTTCGTTTTCCCCAAAGTTACACGAACTTTACTGAACCTCATTTCAAGACCTCTTTGATTGTATTTAGACTTTTTAAAATTATTAATTTATAACTAACAGTTTGCCAAGACTGTAAGATGCGCATTGTAGTCTTATTCAACATCCCAAGTGGAATTTCTTTGATATAGTCCGTCAACCATGACCTTCAAGGATCAACCCATGTTATCAGGTGTTTATGGTTTCGGTCTGTCAAGTGATGTGATTACTTAATAAACAATTTAACAACAAAAGTAATAATGACACGAAAGATAAAACAAAAGAAACAGATTGAGACTATGGATTCTAACTGATTAATAAACAAAAGTCTAATTATTAGATCTGTAGTATTTATTGAAAACGGTTGACAGGTGATTTCAAACAATACTCAAGTAATGTAATGATCAACAAACAAATTTATTAACATGTCCAATATTAACGGAAAACTATTTTAAACTAATAACGTCGGACAAGTGATTTTTCACATCGGACAAAAATATTTTTTGTCGGACATGTCCGGCAAATATGACTGTTTCCGGACCCCTGTAACTGATGTACACATAGATTTGTTTCAAGTTATTTCATTTGACAAGTGAGCTTCATTTGCTCTGTAAGTTAGACAATTAGCACATTTAAAAAAAAAGAATTTTTTAAAGTTTCAAAAACAGACAAACAAGTGTCTACTTTATTTATTATTGATTTTATAAGGTAGTTATGTTAGACACATGGTCTCATTATACTTGTACATACCCTGAATTGTCTTGTTGTTGATTTCCATTCTTTATTTGACATCTGACTCTTCTGTTCATGGAGTTCAGTCAGCTTTTTGTACTGACAAACCTGAAACATTGACGCTAAAAAATTACCTTCATATCAAAACTGATAAGGTAAATAGTAAAAGGCTGGAATATGCTGATTGAAACCAGTTAGTGAAAAAGATTGGAACATGTTAAGTGACACTAGTTAGTGAAAAAAGCTGGAACATTTTGAGTGACAACACTTTATGAAAAAGACTGGAAAATGTTGAATGACAATAGTTAATGAAAAAGGCTGGAACATGTTAAGTGAAAACAGTTAGTGAAAAAGACTGGAACATGCTGAATGACAACAATTAAGGAAAAAGGCTGGAACATGTTGAATGACATTTTTAATGAAAATGGCTGGAAAATGTTGAATGACATTAGTTAATGAAAAAGGCTGGAACATGTTGAATGACAACAGTTAATGAAAAAGGCTAGAACATGTTGAATGACAACAGTTAATGAAAAAGGCTAGAACATGTTGAATGACAACAGTTAATGAAAAAGGCTAGAACATGTTGAATGAGCTAGTGGCTGAATGGGATTTTATGTACCAGAACAGAACACTTCACTTACACTGACATGTCACCAGCTACAGGTAAAGTTGCAGAAATTTAAATTTAAATCTTAACATTTGTGGAAACTCACCAGTTTATTCATACCTGGCTACAGACACAAGACATTTCAGTTAGAGGACCCCTATGACCTGTATAATGATATTTATTATAACTTTAGTTGTCTTGTCTTTCCTTCTCACTCATCAAAAAGGTGGTTTGTGTTTATTTAAATCCATGGCCAGATAAGATCCATGACTAAAGAATAGTAATGTTTTCCAAAACACACTGTCAGATAAGACCTTCCAGTGCCTGGTATGCTACGAAAACTAAATTCTCACTGCTTAGGACCAAATGTATAGACAATTTTTTTTAGAACAACTTTAACTGTTAACATGCTAATAAAGTGAAAATAATTCTAACGGGGTCATATGTAATGCCCCAAAAACTTGCTTGCACACCACTATATAAATCTAATATAAGAAGGTAAACTAAGTAAGCATACATACCAGTTTCTCTAAATCCACTGCATTGTTTAGACCTCTAACTTCTAAATTTTTCTTCAATAAGTTTAAATCCTTAAATCTATCTTCAAGGTCAAGGTCAATAGTGAGAAAGGGAGAAAATTCTACTGACTTTCCACTGATAAATAAAGCAGAAGATGGCTGGTACTCTACATCACCATGACAACTTCTAGATGTTTTACTAATGTCTATACAGGATGACAGAATTCTATTTGTTGACTTAACTGAAGCTTTTAAGAAACAATAGTATCTTTTTTGGCAGTATGTCCTACCAATCACATGATGAAAGTTTCGGAAAACAAGACTGGTAGTATGCATTCTGAGTTACCAGGTAATTCACTGAAACAAACAACAAATATTAGGATTCAATTCATAGTATTTAATACTTTTGAACATCTTTTTCAATATTTCACACAATATATTCATTATGTAATTTACTGGAATTAGTTTGACTTGACAAGTTGTTAGCTTGTTACCAGTATACTGGTATATACAGTATGACAGGGCCGGTACAATATACTGGTACGCAAAATAAAAAAAAAACGGTATACCGCAGAGATAAAAAAGTCAGTAGATTAAGCTTTATGACCTTTATTTTGTTTACACCCAACAGGCTATATTATCATCTTAATCTCGAGAGTGTTTGTAATTAATGTCAACCGCATACGAAATAAAGTGTGTCTGAGATACAGCCACATTGTTTATACCATATACAAGTTAATCGAATATGGAAGACGATGAAGTCAAACTTTTCAAAAAAAAAAAAAAATGGGCAAAGGTAAAAATATGGGAACATTTTGAATTTAGGCTAATTACAGGAACTGTTAACGAATACATAGCAGTGTGCATTGTCGGTAATGCAGACATTAAATATGCTTGGGGTACAAGTAATCTGACTTCGCACATTCGCTGCTTTCACAAGAACTTGGATGCCAGTTTGATTGTTTTAAATTATCGTTATGATGTAGCTCATGACCTGTAGCCTAAAGCTTAAGGCAACAAACACTTCCTTCGACAAGTGGTACCAAATTATCATCTACTATATGGCAATGTATTGCAATATGTATTGCAATATTTTTTTTAAATATCGCAATATATTGCAATATGTTTTTCTACCCACCCCTACTTGTTACACAATTGCAAAAATAAAACCTTAAAAGCATTCCATTGGAAGATCTTAAAATCTAGGCTCTGACTCATTGCAGACAATGATACAAACTAAGAAATTCCCTGCATTTGCCACCAATGTAAAACAAAGATATAAATTTCTGAATTTTCACTTAGAGCTTAAATCTAATTAGGTACATAAATGTTTTTTACTGTCTTTTGTCACTTTGGCTATGCACAAGGTAGAACAAACACTGATTTTTCATTGATATTCAATAAAAATATACATTATTATTTTATAAACATGTTATAAATTGTTAAAGTATGGAATAAAACCTTTGGAATGTTGTAGAATAGTCAGTGTGTGTAATAGTTGTGTTTGTAATAAATCAATAGCTTCTATCAGTAATATAAAGAATATAAAATTGATGTCAGGTTTTAGGTATTGAATTAAAATTATCTGTTTATTGTAAATATTATGTGTTAGCATTATTATCATAGGCTGATAATGTGGTTTTATTTTATTTTGGTATAAAATTAAGTATGATTCTTTGTAATTATTCTAGTACCAATCAGCTCAAATCTTGTTGATATTGATAACTTAAAACTCATCTGATACTGACTCAATCTAGCCAGATACAGAATTCCCACATAATTACAGGCCAGTAGCCTTATTACCTTCACTAGAAAAACTGTTTGAAAAACTGCTTATGTCAGGTTTGCCAAAATACAAACTTAATGCTCACTTTCCTAACAAGAAAGAATTCAGAATGGTCTCAGCTGCTAATCCGCGTAATTTAAATATACAACAAAAATATATGCAAATGTAACAGGAAAGAGAAAAAAATGCAGCGGCCAAACCAGGACTCGAACCAAAGACCTTCTGAATTCTAGTGAGACGTTCTTCCCACTGACCTACCGGCCCACTTATCAAGCCCCGTCTCATAGATTCCTCCTTTTTTTCTCGATTTAACTACATTGAATCGAAAGTACCAGGTTCTACCCTGGGACCAACACACTGGTTGTCCACCTCCATGGTCGGACGAATCCCAAAATGTAAGAAGAAATGTGAGCAGCCAAACCGGGGACTCGAACCCCGGACCTTCCAAATACTAGCGGGTCGCTCTACCGACTGAGCTAGCCAGCCGTTTTCAAGTTCGGTCAACTACAAAAAAATGTAAAATAGAAACTGGCAGGTATAATAAAGAAGTATTTAGGAAAATAAGCAACAGTTATTCTTATTTTAGTATAATAGTATTAGTATATGTTTAATTCAGGGCTTCAATTAATCACTCGTCCACTCGTCCTGACCAGTGAAATGTGTACTTTGACGAGTGATTTTGTTACTACCACTCGTCACGGTGCCGAGTTAAATTTATCAGACATATACATCAAGGGGCTCGTTGCAATTAATAAACAATAGATACTCTAGTGTTTGTCGGAAAAATCTTGTAAAAGGAGGTCAATTGTAAAGACATTGGCCGTTCTGTTACAAGCGTAAATCAACCAAATCATTTAAACTTTTGCATCACATGCGCAAACCTATTGTTTCACATTCGGAATTTACTTAGTGTAATGTAAAATCCAACCGATGTTCCGAGTGTTTATATACTTGTCGGTCCGTTAAGTACGTCAGATAAAAGTAAACAAACTGTTTTGTATGACTTTCGAAAGACAAACAAGGATGAAACAGCTGATAAAGAAGTTTTCGAAGACACTAATTAGACTACCACTGATCCGCAAACCAGTTGCAGGTGGAAGCATTACTAAACCTACGACTTCAAAACAAAAGTTACTGGTTACTTAAAGTGGAAAATCCGAAGTTCGTGAAAACCTAAGAAAAAGTCAGAAAACTTTATTTATTGGTACAAGCTCTGGCTGTACTTAAGAGAAGAAATTTTCGTTTTCATGTAGTGACTGTGCCGAGTTAAATTTCAAAGTGACGAGTGGTTTTCTTCTTTAAATAGGCAGTGCCGAGTTGCATTAAAAATTCTATCTAAGGCCTGTAATTGCAGTTGTTTTTGTAATATTAACCTAAAGTTTTGAGATATCTGGAGCAGAGCTCCCGTACTGCTTTAGTATTTTATCATTTACCTGTAATAACGATCTGATTATTTTGCTAAATATACTTGTTTTGGATAAATTTGCTTGACACATTGTTGTTTATGGGCGCAGACATATTTAATAACGTACCTTACTATATCGAAATAGTAGACGTACCCTTGCCAAAACGTACCCTATTTATTCGAAAGAAACAGTTAACAGTGTGTTATTCATCATTATTTTTTTTTACAGGTTCACCTGTCTGGAAGACAAGTGTTCCTAAGCATGACTAAAATACGTTTGTCTCGCCATAGTCAAGTTGAGTTGAGCCTGAGTAATGGTGTTTAACCTCCCAGTCAAGAATATTTCACGTATATCGAGACGTCGCCAGCTATAGGCGAAAGTGCAGAACTTTGCATAGGCAGCTATCATGTACATTGTCGTACTTCACCTGTACAACGATCTACAGTTCAGTGTCTTACGATCGGTATAAGGAAATATAGAACAGGTGTACAGTTTTTATTCTGTTAAAAAGAAACAAAAAACGATATAAAAATTGTCCACGTATAATTAAGTTCCTTATGAAATCCCGGTTATTTCAATATTTTTTGTTAAATTTTAGGACGTCGGGAAGTTTCGTCCATTTTAAGTTAAAAATATAGCAGTTTTATACCAACTATTTCTTACTAGTTGTATATTGTTGAAATAAAAATGTGACAAACGACCGTTAGTTATTGGCTGATTTTTCATGCTAAAGTGATTTGTTTTCAAAATGTCCACGTCTACAATGTTAGAGCATACTTTTATAAAGGTAAAAATCAAATGTTAGTTTTGACGACAAATTACGTCCAATTTCATTTAAAGATAGGGGAATTCGTAAATTTTCATCGAAATATCCAATATGGCCGACGTCTGGGGCTTTTTCACAAAAAATTATGTAATATGTTGTTTTATTTTCTTCACTAATTGAAATGTAACAAATCGAAAGGTTTTATTTTCTTTCAATTCAATTAAATAAGAAAGATATACATAAAAAGGCAAAAATAAATAAATAAATAAACTTAACAATGGATTAAATAAAGAATTAAACTGAACCATCAATTAAACAAAGAAATAACTAAATAAAAATTAATGAAAACTAAATAAAAAATTAATGAAAATTTAATTAAAATTTAATTACCGCATACAGAAATAAATGAAAAAATACTTAACAATAGAATAAATAAATAAATTTAAAAAGATTGTCGAAGAAAATGCACCAATAAGGTAAAAAAAAGTTCAAAAGTAATTATCGAAAGATAAAAAGTAAGATAACTATAAAAAAACAAAAATAAATGATAAATAAATAAATAAATAAATAAATAAATAACCTTATGTGGCAAATAAGTTGCAAAAAATGTTTTGACTCTTGCAATAGTATTGAGAAACTGATGGTAATTAATGAAAATATTTCTAAATTGCTGAGACATATATAACGAATCTCTGTAAATTGCAAGTGTCAAAAGTTTGTCTGATGCAAACTTGGACACTTGCAAATTTAGAAATATTTTCCTGTTTTTCATGTAGTTAATCACCGAGTACACTAATTAGCAAATTAGAGTCGTTTGCGGGACAATTTGATTATTTCCATTCAACAAACTGTCAACAAACTTACCTGTTAATACTAGAACTAATATATTAAAAATCTAACTAATATATTAAAAATCTTATCATCAATGAATGCATGAGTAAATAATATACACTAAGTGAAAAAGAAACCGTAGGAAAAATCACATCTAGAGAGAGAGAGAGAGAGAGAGAGAGAGAGAGAGAGAGAGAGAGAGAGAGAATTTCTTCGATTTTAAAGCAAATTAATTGTAAAAATAATTTAAATTATAATAATAATTAAAATTTAAAATATTTTGATCTTTTTGTCTTCCTTGCATTTTGTTTACGCTTTCCCTTATGCAGCAGTCTAAAGTTTTATCTTCTACACGTACCCTATGGCAAGTTCATATTATACGCTGTACAGACAGTAACGACAACTCTGGATAGCACCGGTAAACTACTGATCAGAGTTACGCCGCCTGATCATAGTACGTGATACAGCTGAAGATGCCTGTGCGTTGCGCTGATGGCATTATACACTGAGCAGGTTTCTTTATCGTGTCACGCCTGCCATGACACGGGACCTAGTTTATTTTAAGTTCCCATCCGAAAGAACCGTGACTTTCATTTCGTTATGCCGAGTGCTTGGCGAAAGAACAGTCACTACCCACTTTCAAGTCTTGGGTCAGACCCGGTTGGGGTTCGAACCCACCTGTGAAGAAGTATAAAAAAGACGGGTTTAACTTACAATCTTAGCGTACAAGCAGTTGCTTTTATTGTAAAACTGATAAATAGTATTCTCTATTTACAACTTCAGCTCCAGGTCACGACAAATTACAATCTGAGCACCTAAAATATGGTTGGAATTATCTCATTTGGGTCATTACAGTTTTTTTTTCTTCAATATAATAGAAGAAAAGTGTTTTGTTCCTATCAACTGGAAAAAAGGACTTATAGTCCCAATATTCAAGGGTGGCAAAAAGGACAATAAATTCCCGGACAACTATAGACCGGTTGCTTTGTTGTCTATACTTGTTAAAGTACTCGGAAATTAAAGAATTGATGCTACGAATTCAATCATTTACAGCGAACCAACACCAAGGATTCCAGTCCAGTTTGAGTTGCCTAACCACCTCGTTTAACTCCCAAGAATCTATTTACATTTACATCGAACCAAACAGCAAGGTATATTGCATTCCTAAATATAAAGAAGGCCTTTGACACAGTTTGGCGAAAAGGTCTGATCTATAAGTTATATAATTTAGGTTTCAAGGGTAAATTACTACGACTGATAGATGTTATGCACGTAAATACATACAGCGCAGTTATAGTTAATTCGGTAGTCAAACTGGTTTATTACTAAACAAGGGGTCAAACAAGGCGGGGTATTATTCACTTCCTTATAGCTGGTATATATCAATGATTTACTACTTCAGTTCACAGATTCGAACTTTGCATACAGGTGAATGGCGTTCCATGTGGTAACCCTTGCTTCGCTGATGATTTGGCTTGTATTAGTCTAAGTCCTAAAAGTCTCAAACGTATGTTAGACTTAACTTACTTTTATGCATGTACGTGGCAATTTAGTTTTAATGTTGATATTATTGTTGTATTATAGTATATGGATTGAAAGAGCGCTCTACGATAATAATGTTAGTCGTAAATGGTCAATTGGTGATCGTACTGTTCCAGTCTTAAAAGAATATGTACATCTTGGTATCAAACAAAACGCGTAGCTCTCACAGGGCACGTTCTAGATGTGACAAAGGACGTAAATCCTATTTTGCAACTACAGGTGTACAGACAAATAATATCAACCCTTTAGTGTTATCCGACTTAAACAGGAAAATTGTGGTACCAACTGTCTTATACGGCTCCGAGTTCTGGAACAATCTTAAGCTTTGCGATAAAAAAATGATCAACACTTTTCAACATATGCCAGTTAAACACATGCAAGGTTTCCCTAGGCTCACGCGATCAGATATGTGTGAGTATTTTTGGCTTGGCTAGATTATCGTCAGAGATCGATAAACAGAAGTTATTATTTCTTTGGAAATTGTGCAGTTTGGACAGTGATCTATCCTCCACACAAATAAAACTTGCGCCCCCTTCACACAGATAGTGTAGAAGCTTTGAGAAAGTGATAATAATGGCTAAATCTTTAGGATATCTAACATCAGGTTATGAGTCTGGATTTGAGAAATCAAGTTACGATCGAGAATCACAGTATCAACCAAAAAGCACATTTTCAGATTCAGAAGCTGAATCAATAAAAATCGTTGGTTACGAAGAAGCATCAAAATCTCTCATGAGTTCGTCAGACAAGAATCGTTTAAATATATTTGAAGTTCTGGTTGCCAAATATGATATTATGATAAAGTGGTTTGAAGATAACAAACTGATAGTGCAAGAGGAGAGAAAAAGAGTTGAAACTTACCCGACATTGACTGATGATGAGCAAAAGGAATCTAACAAAGTGTGTCGTAATCTGTACAACAACTTCAGAATGACAGTTGGGCTTCATGCATTAAGTGAAAATGTTCCGTTAACTTTAGAAGTACCTGAGAACTTTCTGTGCGTCATAAGTGAAATGGTTTCAGATATGTTCGCAGATTACGGAGAGAAAAAGGACACAGGTGAAACGGAAGCCTTTCGGGAATTTAAAGCCGGTAGACAAAGAGCTCAGTATGAAGCTTACAGGAATTATTGTAAAGAAATAGACTTGATCAATGAATTAGGTGAGTGGCCTGGCATATGGCCAGACCCACAAAAAAATAGCCAATCAGGTAGGTTGGTGATGGTTGAAATGATCATGAAATCAATGGCTTGTGACAAAGCTGCCAATAGGCTGCACATGGATTTGATGGATTGTCCAGCCAAATTAACTTTGAAAGATTTGGTTGCAAGAACTAAACTTGCTCTTCGCGATTTGAAAGAAAAATCACAGCAGATGATTGAGGATTCAGTTTCGGCAGCTCAAGAAGCTTCTTTAGACCTAATCTTCCTTATGATGTATGTCATGTTTAAAGCAAAAGTATTTGTGGATAATTTTAAGAAACTACCTTACAAACTCAAGTCTCTTTTTGCTAGAGTCAAAGGTGAGGGTCAAATTGAGAGAATAATGACTAATGCTTCTGCTACATTCTTAAAAGACACTGTGCAGTGCTTTGATGGCATGGGAGGTGGTAGCGGCAGAAAGCACAAATACCAACATATGTTTCTGTGCTCTGCGAAGAGCATATTTGATGCATTTTGCTGCTTCTCGCCAATCCCCTTTAAGGGTACAATCTTAAACGGCCTTGGTCGTTCAACTCCGCAAAGTTTAGGCACTTTGTCGGTCTTGTACATAATTGATAAAGCAACCTCACCAATGTCTTCGGAAAGGAATTCATTTACTTTGTTGCACAACTACTTGAAAGGCAAACGCAACACATGCAGGGAACATTAAAGGTAATGTTTATCGTATTTCTTTGAGAGCTGGACGCAAATTGGATTTACTCATTAATAATAAACTTTACAATTTGATGAGAAAGGTGTCAGCAAATGCAGCTGCCACAGATAAAAAAGTCATTGATGGCCTGGACACCGGTGTTTTGCTCTGTAACCCGGCTCCAACAGTCATTGAGGGAACTTAATTGATTTAATGTTTGATGTGTTTTGTATATAGCAGCTTATCTTGTATATAATAGCTTAAATTGTATTAATGCTTAATGTTAGCTTTCAATCAACTCATTTGGGTTGAATGGCGCGTACCATGTTTTAGTGAGTTTTTGCGGTCGATTTAATTTTCTGTCTACAAAAGTTCTCTGAAAATTACGTAAATCTGAGGATTCAAAATTTTATTTCTGCATCTGGACTTACATAAGGTGATAAAGATTCACATGGAACTAATGGAATCTGAGACAAAATGGTAAAATCTGGAAAAAAGAGAACAATGAGAGTGACAATAGCGGGAAAAGTAGTAAAGTACCTGCACATAATGTGAGTAGTGTGCTTATAAACTGTGGAAATATTAAAAAAGGTGACAATATTATGTCTTCTACGTTAACAAATATACATTTTCCTCCACAAACTATGCAGTCAACCCCTATAAACAGTCACAATGTGAATTATCAATATCTAGTAATTAATTATAATGCGTCTCCGATTAGTGGGTACCCCCCACCCAATCCAACACCAGGACATACCCAGCAACATTTTGAGATGTCGAATTTTTCAGATAGGATAGATCAAATAAGTTCAAAATAAGACACTATCTTCACTAAACTGGATAAGTTAGATAAAATTGAACAAAAAATTTCAAAATTCGAATCTTCTCTGGGAACTGTTATGAAAGACGTGACTCAGTTAAAAAACAAAGTTTCAGAAATGGATAAAGGAATTTCCTTTATTAATGACAAATTTGAAGAAAACGTAGAAAAAATTGACACTATGAAACAAGATGTTAATGATGTAATGAAAGAAAATACCATGCTTAAACAAAAGATCTCGGATATAGCATCAGACTTAATGGATTTGAAAGAAAGACATATTGACCTTCAAGCTAGAAGTATGCGGGATAACTTAGTGTTTACAGGACTGAACGAAATTGCTAATAAAAATACTGAGGAAGTTTTACAAGAATTTATTAGAGATAAACTTGAAGTTGATACTGTTAAAAGCTTTGATAGAGTGCACAGGATGGGCAAAAAAATCCAAGGTAGATCCAGACCGATAGTAGCAAAGTTTTCGAATTACAAGGATAAAGAAATGGTAAGAAGAAGTGCACCAGCTGCACTTAAAAAGTCTGGAGAAACTAATTATGGAGTTAATGAACAGTTTCCAAAGGAAATTGCCGACAAAAGAAAAGAACTTTACCCGCACTATAAAGCTGCAAAGAGAAACAATAAGAAAGCTTCACTAGTGTATGATAAACTCTACATAGACGGACAATTATTTAAGCCCACAGAAGCAACGAACCGATCCGGAAAACCAACAAGAAAAGACCCGCATCTATCGGCAGAGGCAAAGGAATTTACACCCCGTGCCACGCCTCAAGGATCAAGGGGAAATAACTCGCGCAACACCAAAGTACGCTAGGACAACCACGGAGGTAGATTGCGTAATGTTAAGTTGAGAAACGAAAATTATGTAAATGACTCTCTCGGATGTTACAGTGTTAATAGTGTAAATAGTTCATCTTTGGAGTCTATTAATGGATTACGTGACAATTTAAAAAACAGTAAGTGTAAAATACTCTCGCTAAATGTTTGTGGTCTTTCAAGACGAATGCATTATCCGGAATTCAAAACTTTAATTTCAGAATATGACATATTATGTTTTACAGAGACAAAAACTGATGATTGTGACAGTGTTGATTTTGATGGATATGTATTTAAGTTTAAAAATAGGCAGACTTTTTCATCTAAACGTTCGGGTGGAATTACTTTTGGATTTAAAGAACATTTATTGGACTATATTATTCCATTGGATACAGACTGTTAATTTGTATATTGGTTCATTTTTAATTTAGATTATTATTTATTGTTTGGCATAGTATATATCCCACCTGGGGGTTCATCGTATAGTACATCTGATGCTTTTAACGAAATTGAAACTGAATATGTAAATTTTCATGTAAATATAAGTATATGTTTAAATGGTGATTTTAATAGCAGAATATCAAATTATAACGATTTTTCAAATAATATTGAATTGTCAAATATTGAATTAAATATTTTTGGTGATATAGTTAACAACTATATTGAATCAACTTGATGACATGAATGTTCCAAGAAATAGGGTGAATAAAGATCAAAAGAAAAATAATTTTGGTAATCATCTGCTAGATTTTTGTAAATGTAACGATTTGTTTATTCTAAACGGCCGTGTTGGTGATGACAGAGGTATAGGTAATTTTACTACTAATAGAGCAACCGTCATAGATTATTTTATTGGATCTATTGATTTTCTAAAAGTTGTAAATAATTTTTGAATTCTTGATTTTAGTAAATTATTTTCTGATATGCATTGCCCGTTAGAATGTGAATTAATTTTTAATTCTAAGTATAAAAATACAAATAATTGTCCTGAAAATGATGCTGTTAGTATCATTAAACCATGGGATAGTAACAAATCAGTCGATTTTTGTGAAAATTTTGATTTTTTCAAAATAGATCACATACTTGATGTTTTAAATACTGCAGATATTAATGTTGAAGCTAATTTGGTTAATAATGTTTCTATTACAATAGCAGATGTTATTATTGAAGCAACCAAGAAAACATTTGGCACATTTTCACCAAAAACTAATAATTATAGAAATGTATGTAACACTAAAGAATGGTTTACTGCTGATGGTTTTAAAGCACTTAAAATATAAATCACATGTTTTTAAGTCTGAAATGCGTAATGAAGAAAGAAAATATAAGTCTGTATTAGACAAGAGTTTAAGAAAATATAAAATATTGCTACAAAAGAAGCTGAAAAATTTGAGATCTTCTGATCTTAAAACTTACTGGAAATTACTGAATAAGCCCAGTAAATCGAAGTTGTGTAATAATGTAAACATACAAGATTTTTATAACCATTTTAAAAATTTAAATATGACAAATGACCCAAATTGTGACGATGTATACGTAGATTTTTCAGAATATAATAATGATTTAAATGATGTTATCACTAATGATAAAATATTACAGTGCGTGAATTCACTTAAAAATAAGAAGTCTCCAGGTATTGATTGTATTATAAATGAATATATTGTAACTTCTATACACTTTATGTTGCCTATTTACAATAAATTTTTTAATGTAGTGTTTGATACCGGTATTGTACCTGAAGTATGGTCACTTGGTAATATTATTCCAATTTACAAAAATAAAGGTAGCGTAAACGAGGTTAATAACTATAGGCCAATTACACTATTAAGTTGTCTTGGAAAATTATTTACCTCCATTTTAAGTAATCGGTTAAATAAATTGGCTGATGAATATCAACTTTTGCATGAAAACCAAGTTGGCTTTCGCTATAACTATTCAACACTTGATAATATTTTTGTGTTATATAATTTCAAACTAATGGTAAAAACTTTTTTGTGGGTTTATTGATTTTGAAGCCGCCTTCGACAAAGTGTGGAGAAAGGGCTTATGGCAAAAATTAATTAATAGTAATATTACTGGAAAATGTCTCAGATATATTGTTAATATGTATAATAACACAAAATCTAGAATTTGTGTCAATGGTGTGTATTCAGATTTCTTTTCAAACAACACTGGGGTCAGACAGGGTGAAAAATTGTCACCTTTTTTATTTGCTTTGTACTTGAATGACCTTCAAGATTTTTATCTAGAAATAATGTGAGAGGTCTTAATACTGTATCTAATGAATTTGAAAGTGAAATTGGCATCTATTTAAGATTGTTTTTATTGCTTTATGCAGATGACACGGTGCTTATGGCTGAAAGTAAAGTGGATTTACAACATCAGTTAGATTGTTTTTCATGTTATTGTAAACAATGGAAGTTGAAGGTTAATGCTTCAAAAACAAAATTTGTTATCTTTTCTAAAGGTAGACTATCCAGAAATTTACATTTTAATTTAGATGGTACAGAGTTAGAAATTGTTAAAGATTTTAAATACCTGGGTATAATTTTTAGTAAATCTGGATCTTTTATTTATACAAAGAACTATTTATCTGATAAAGCCACTCAGGCTATGTATGCTGTTGTTAAGAAAGCTCGCTTATTTCACTTATCTATTGAATGTCGGCTTGACTTATTTGATAAAACTGTATTACCTATTCTACTGTATGATTGCGAAATTTGGGGATTTGAAAACTTTGATATACTAGAAAGAGTACACTTTAAGTTTTGTAAAATCTTATTAAATGTTAAAATTTTATTGTCTATGGTGAATAAGCAAGGTATCCACTAACTACTCACATTAAAAAAAGAATGGTCGGTTTCTGGGCCAATATTCTAACAGGTAAAAGTACAAAATACTCGTATTTGATTTACAGACTTATTTACAACTATCAATCAAATGGTGTGACACTTAAATTGATTCGTTATATAAAATCAATTTTTGAAAACTGTGGTATGTTAGATATATTGTTATCAAACACTTTTGTAAACAAAACTTGGCTTACCAACTCTGTAAAACAAAGGTTATGTGATAAGTACGTACAACAATGGCATTCTGACATTAATAATTCAGCTAAAGGTATCTCATATCGTTTGTTTAATGATAATTTTATTTTTCAATCATATTTATCTTCCAATATTTACATTAAAAACAGGATAATTTTGAGTAAATTTAGATGTATCAATCATAAATTACCAATAGAAACAGGTCGTTGGCAAAATGTCCCAAAAGAAAATAGGATCTGTAATTTATGTCACAGCCACCTTGGTGATGAATATCACTATATTATGAATTGTAATGTTTTATATATAAAAAGTAAAACAAACATACCAGTCCTTGTCCATATCACAATCCCAAAAACAAAGTAAAAACTTTGCAAACTGACAAAATATGTTATACACGTGAACTTCCATTAAGGAAGTGAGGCCGGGTGCTCCGGAAGGGTAAGCACCTCCTGTCTAGCTAGCTACACCCGTCACGTACAAGTCAATTTTGAGAATAAAAGGAACAAAGAACTATGGTAGGTCAAATATATCCAGTATAAGCTAGGATGCAGTGACTACATACTTATCAACAAAACAATATTGTGATGACGGCCATAAAACTTTTTAAGGGCCCTGATTAGCCTAGGCTTGCATTATCCTTGTGTCAACAATTTAATTGTAGGTAATTTGCTGCGTTGAAGAAAGTTCCCATAGTGGGAACAAGCTCTACCGTACCGTATTAACTGTGAAACATATACACCATACGCAGGAGAAGCAGGGATATTACTGCAAAGAAACGGAAAGTTGACAATAGAAAAATTGAAGTCATCACGTTTAGCTTCATCACGTATAGCTTCAGATGTAACCTTTCATGGGTGTCATAATTGAGGTATGGTGTCATAATTGAGGTATAAGTCCAATTATGAAGCAGAACATGGAGAATCTGTCGTGTCTTTTATTTCAAGCTCACTTGGATAGATGACATTCACATATTCTCCAAATTTGTGATTATTTAGAGAAAGAACGTCATCTATATATCTGTATGTGTAGTTGAATGATTTAGCGACAGTCTTTTTTCCAAATTTGACAAGGTTCTGTAAAAATTCTGATTCATATGTATAAAGAAACAAAGCAGCAAGCAAAGGTGCACAGTTTGTGCCCATTGGTTTACCGATTGTTTGTTGAAAGATAATATTGCCAAACACAACAAATATGTTGTCTATTAAAAACTCTAACATTTTGTTGATGGTATCTTCAGTATATTTTTGTTTGCAGTCTGTATGGTGTTTTACAAAATAACCAGAATCCCTGTTGAGCACTAGTTATTTATATCTTGGTTTACCGTTTTTGTAAAAGAATGAAAAGTGAATGATTTGTTTTAGACGTTCTTTCAATTTATCATGAGGGATAGTGGTGTAAAGGGTAGAAAAATTGAAAGTTTTTTTTATACTTTTTACCGAAGATAGAGCTTTAGAGACAAAATGGTCAAGTAGCTCTTTAGAATTTTTGAGAATCCACATTTTGTTGATGCCAGATGTAGAATAGACTTTATCTGAATAAGTCTGAAGGCCATCTTTGACGACTGTCAAAATTTGTGTTAGAATTACTGATAATGATTTAGTAGTACATTTAGAGGAACCTGGTATACATCTTTCCTTGTATGGATTTTTGTGAAGTTTTGGAATCCAATACAAGTAAGGCAGGTCAAGTTCTTCCTGTTTTAAATTGATAACCAAAAGACTCAAGGACTCCCCTATGATTGGAAAGAACTTCATCTTTGGTAAAATTAGTTTTGGTATAAGTAGGATTCTCCGATATACTTTCTAAACCAAGCTCCTTAATAAGACATTAAACATAGAATTTCTTACAAACGAAAATAATGTTATTTGAAGCTTTATCAGTCGCGACAACAACATACCTGTTATGTATGTCAGTAAGGATTGCAGAAACCTCAGGGTCCCTGAGCACTAAAGAAGGTTTAGTACCCACAGACCCATTAAGTTTTGCAATCCTTGACTTGACAAAATTTCTAATTGTCCTTATCCAGTCGGATAAAGTATCAAGCTCTACGTCTTCTAATTTATCCCAACCTCTAGCATACTCTTCAACAGAGTTCATGATAATTTTGAAATTCTGTCCCCAAGTAAAAGGTTGAGCCTCCCTGTATTTAGGGCCTTTTGAAAGAAGACATCTTAATTTAGTAATCTCAATAATATTGAGATCACCTGTTACTACATGCCCAGCTGGTTTATAAATATATGGGGACGCTGAGCAAGAGCAGGTAGGTGGAGTAAAGTTATGAAAGTTTAGGCACTGCAAAGTATTTTTATAGTTGAAATTTTGGATGCAATGGGTTTATTGTAGGAGTAGGAAATTGGAGGTGGCGAGTTATATTTGAAATAAGTAGGGACTTTAGATTGTACTACTTTGTTAAGTAGTATATTAGAAATATTAATAGCATCTATGCCTTTGTTTGCATAATGTAATTTAAGAAATTGGCGACGGTTGTCGTCCTGTATATTGTGTTCCTGAGCGGGTTTAAATAACCTTTTATCTGATATTAGAAAAGTTTATATACCTTCGTATTTTATACTCAATCCTAATATTTTGAAATATCATACCCTCTTCTCTACCAAAAAATTGTCAGTTTGAATAACCTATGTAAATTTATAAGTATTATTAACGAGACGGTCTCCCCTCCGGGTTAATTATGTTAATTGTGTTAATTATGTATATTGTAAATAACTCACGCATGTAAATTATATATGTTTGTTACTTATATATTCTCTATGTTGTAAATATACAATGTGGGAAATAAAGAACTTGTACTTGTCCAAAAACTCTTTGTACACCGACTCTACATGTTTTGAATTCACTCAGACTGCACGCAGCGTGGTTTTATTCCAGATATCTTCACGATCCTTGAAACATACTCACTAACAAAATTCATAGTGGACTATATTCATGGAAATATGTTTCCAGAGAAAAGGCACTGGAAAACAATAGTTCTCAATGCTAATCCTAATAAGGAACAAAGCTCTTGGAAGATAGTACCTCATCTGACCTGGACTTCCTACTGTTCCGACAAATACATAATATAGGTTCTGAAGCATCTGTATAGACTTTCCCTAACAATAAGTCCGAGTTAGACTTAGCTCGCTATATAGCTAAACAATGGGTCTTAACACCTAAGTATACAAACTACAAATGTTCTATATGTAACTGTGTATTTACAAACTTTTATGTTCACGTTGTATTTCAGTGCCGTAGTTTTGACTTTGTTTTGATGTGCTTTCCAGACTATTTCAGTATCAAACTTAATATAGAACTCAATGGATATTCTGGTGAGAGACTTTTCTGCACCTTACTTGGATTAAAACCTGTGTGTATTCAAAATGAAGAGGAATACCCTAAGTTTGTTGGACTGTGCTATCATTATTTACAAGCAATATCCGCAGCCTAGTCAGATCGCGTGAAATATATGTCGCCTTGTCAATCCTTACCATAAATACATAAACAATATGTGTTTATTTCTTAAAACATTGATGAAGTATCACTTTGTATATATGTGACCATTTATTTATTTATTTATTATGTTATATAAATTGTTGTAAATATGTTAAGTCATAATCTCGCTAAGCGAGGAAATAAAGATTGATAGATTGTAGGGTAAGATTTAAAGGTTTTTTTTAAATTTTCTTTCCATGCGAATTTGTGATAAACAAATCTCTGAATTCACTGTTCGCATTTCCATTCTAGTGACGGACAGCCAAGTTAGCGAGTCTTGACAAATCGTCACTATATGCGACGCGTTTGTCCTGCGAGTAAAAATTTACAACTTTGTTACATTCTAAACATAAGATATGTTTCAAGTTTCCACATATCTATAAATATTTGACTTTAACACACACACACACACACACACACACACACACACACACACACACAATTCGATTGTGGATTTATAACAATGGACTACTTGTTATCACAAATAGATATTTATGTCATGAGTCATTTTGGTTTACAATGCAACATTAATATATTCCTGTCATATTTATTGACAGATAAATTCCTGTCATTAGAGAATAACAACAGCTTCAGTTTTTTAATTAATTATTATTATATTATTCATTCAAAATTTACAATAAATCTACACATAACGATATCTCAAACATTTATATGACTAGAATTTATATATATTTTTAAAACATGATATAGTTCGATAAAAAATTAAAGTCAATTTTAACAGAATTAGTTTTTGTATTATTTTTAAGAGAAACAAAGCCAGTATGTCTTTAATTTTCTATATGATTAAGAACAGCAGCATATTAAGACAAACTGTTTTTAAATTGACAAAATTAATTCTTTTTCGGGTTCCTTCTGTTTGTCAAAACGGCATTCCATTTTGTACTTATATATTTTAAAGGCAATGAAAGAAATAGCATTGTTAAGAGAATTGTTTTTTCGTTTGGTTATGGTAGAAACCAAGAACAATTTTTTCCAAGAAGTTATGATAACCCCACTGAGTCAACTTTCTCATACTATATCATTTTTGTGATGTTCCGGTATGAAATTCTTTTTCAGCACTTTTCTCCATTACCACAAGGCTTGAATCTTGAACATTCTTTCCCCAGCCGTGTCTTGCACCATTCAAAAGAATTTTTAATTTTTCATTGACACTAAAACTAAACAACTTTGACCAGATCTACAGAACTAAGAAGTCTGTATGGATTTTTTTTTCGATATTCAAAACATGTCTTTAAACATTTAAACATCATATTTCATTTATATCGAGGCCAGGTACAACCTTGTCATATTGGAAAAAGTGGTTTTATTCAAACTTCCACCATGAAGTAAATTTATATAGTAAATATAGAAAATTGTTTTCACCAGTAACCCCAGTATTAATAGAAATCCCTGTATATTCGATCGGGCAGTGGAACAAAGCAAAAGGCCATCCGGATTCCAGCAAATTTTTAGATCAAGATCACGAGCTGCATAAAAGGATCAAAGAAGTCAACAGATTTATAGTAAACCTTAACAACAGAACAAGGTTTCATCACCAAGGTTTACTTTAGATCTACTAAAATACAGAGGGGGAAGAAAAGAGAAAAAGAACCGAATCTCATACAATTTTAAACTATATAAAGAATGGTATTCATCCTACACTGACACTAGCAAAGTGCTGGTTGAAGAGAATTCTATCAACGTTTGTATAAAGTGAGTATATTATTATTTATTTATATTATAAAATTACCCTTAGTATTTTAGAATTGAGTTTAACCAGTTTAATATGGACAAGAGATTGCCATCTAGTACTCCATTACAGAATAATTTTAATAATACATGGAGTTTTCCATCTGGACCTGGTGATGCTAAGCCTAAAGTAATTTATAAGCAAGTTCATAAGGGTCTCCCACAGCAACATATGGAATATAGAATGCCTCCTCCAATACAACAATTACATCCGGAGGCTGAGAGTACTTTTGTTTATAGGACACAAGTAAATGTGCCTAAAATTATAAACTTTTCTGGGGATGAACCACCTCAGAAAGGTGATGTAACTTATAAAGAATGGAGATTTGAAGTCAATTGCTTATCATCTGATATTACCCAAAATATTTTCATACAAGCAATTAGAAAATCTCTAAGAGGTACTGCCAGAAAATTATTATTGCCTCTTGGTGAAAATGCCACAGTTCTCCAAATTGTACATAAGTTAGATAATTTCTTTGGTGAAATTAGTTCTAATTGAATAATTATGCAACAATTTTTTAACGAATTTAGAAAGCCTGATGAGGCTATTGCTAACTTAAGCTGCAGATTAGAAACAATGTTACAATCTGCTATTGATCAGGGTTATCTTGGTCAAGATCACAAGAACGAGTTACTTAGACACAAATTTTGGACATCACTTAATGATGAGAACTTGCAGGCTCAAACTCGTCATAAATATGATGCAATTAAAAACTATGATGACTTGTTGAGGGAAAGGAGACAAGTGGAAAGAGAGATTTAGACAACAAGCAGTAAGTAAAAAACAAGTTCAATTCATCTCATTTTGTGTCAAACTGCAACGAAATATTTTCGACATGGGAACTAAGCAAATTACTTAGTATTCGATCGGTTGAATCCTGTAAGCTTTGAAATAATTTTATTTTATTGATAAATTTTACTTTACTTGTCAATCTCTGATTTTTGCATTAAGGCAATTTTACCATTATATTTACAAAGTTTTTGTCAAATACAGAATGACCCACGATTAATTAATGATTTAAGTTAAATCAATTTTAAATTTATTTTATGGACAATTTAAGCATATTTATAATTGCATTATTATTAATATTATTATTTATTAATTTTTTTTTCAAACATCCAAAATTAAGTTTATATACTGGATGTTTATTAACGAATATCACTAATTAATATGACTTATACCTGTATATTTGTGTTATGTTTGGTTAAGGGTGTCTAACAGGATACGATATGATACGGACAGTGATGAAGAGATCATGCTTCCTATTCCAGATGACGGCAACATCACAATAAATGACATACGTATGTATTACAATTGTTAATACAATATTTTAGTAGCACCTCATACAATGCACTAAATTTATAATGTGTAACTGAAAACAGTTAATACAACTGAAACAAGGTAAAACAGATGCAAGTGATAGAGTGAGTTAGTGAGTGAAATATTGTTTTGAGCCGCATCAGCAATTTTGCAGCTATTCGGGGCTAGACAAATGTAAAAGATAAATAGTATCAATAAAAAATCTAAATAAATGTAAATCTATTTGTATAATAAAATAATAACCTAAAAGTAAACTAATAAATTCCAGTAATATCACAGACAAATTATATATAAAACACTGGAACATAAATAGTAAAACAATTAAATTTTACCAAATAAGTTAATTTCCGGAAGGAAGGTTAAAATTTTATGTCCATGGACGTTACTAAAAAGATCGCGCATCGGTGATGCTGAAAAAAAAGTATCCCTTGTATCTGCAAAGTCAACACAACAGCAATATGTGCTGAATAGATAGGTGACTTTGACAAGGGACACATTGTGGAGGTTGTTCACCCTTTAAAATAAATGAGTGTGTAAAATAACCATGGCCGATTCTACAGCGCCAAAGAACAATACTATCACGCCTACTGTACTGGGATAAAGGTATAAATCCCAGACAGGACTGAACTGAATGAAGCTTATTGTGTTCTTGGCTATTCCAATGACTTGACCACTGATCATTGATATGATCAAATATCAATTGCTTTAAATCAGTATAAGGAACAAAAGAAGTAGTTATTTATTTGGATAATGCTGCTTTTAGCAGCTGAATCGGCTTTAATGTTGCCTTTTATACCAACATGGGTAAGCAACCAACAACAATTAATAATTTTGTTAAAATCTGAAACAGAATATATAATAGATGTTTGCAGTTCTAGAATTTCACGAATTAGGGTGTGATCTAGTTTTCTGCTCTTTATTGCCCGAAGGACTGATAAAGAGTCAGAACATATTAAAAATTAGTATGAGGCGATTTTGAAATATATTGTAAAGCAAGTAAAATTGCTTTAGCCTCAGCTGTAAATATAGAACTTTCATTTGGAAGAAGAATGTTTATTGTTTCGTCTCCAACAATGGCAGCAGCAGCTACCCGACCACTATCTTTTGATCCATCAGTATATATTAAAAACCATTCTCGAAGTTCCCGTCTAATAACAGCAGGAATCAGTCGTGTATATCTATCTTTAATGAGAGCGAATTCCTGCTGTTAAACTTTTTCACTTGTTTCGGACTTTTTAAACTTTGTGAGATCCAGATTGACTTCCGGTTTATCCATAAGCCAAGGAGGATCATCTGGTAGTTTGTGCTTTTGAATAAGCTTGAGGTGTAAACCACATTCCTCCAACTTTGGTTTTAAACGAATACCTAAAGGTGCAATAGCCTTGGCCTTTTTAAAGAAGTATGGAAAATACAATCAAATGCCGGATTAATTGGATTTGCATGTAATTTTGTAGCATACTGCAGAGATAGTTTAATGCGCCTTAAGTGTAATGGAGGCTCATTAGCCTCAACATATAAACTGTCAATTGGAGACGTTCTATAAGCTCCTAAGCAAATACGTAGACCTTGGTGGTGAATTGCGTCAAGGTCTTTCAAATATGATTTGCGAGCAGATCCATATATAATGGATCCATAATCAAGTTTCGATCTGATAAGCGATTTGTACAAATAAAGTAATGTAGGTTGATCACCACCCTAATTTGTATTGGATAAAACTTTTTAAATATCTAATGCCTTTAGGCATTTAGCTTTTAGGCATTTTATATTAGGGATAAAAGTTAATTTTGAATCAAATATAATTCCTAAAAACTTAGCTTCTTTTACAACTTTGATCAGGCTGTCATTGATATATAGCTCCGGGTCATTATGAATTTTACGCTTGTTGCAAAAATGAATGCAACATGTTTTTGTCTTAGAAAACTTAAAACCGTTTTCCAATGACCATTTTTGAATTTTGTTCAGGCAAAGCAGAAGTTGCCTTTCAATAGCATGCATATGCGTCCCTCTACAACAATGCCAAAGTCATCAACGAAGAGAGATCCATCTATATTATTATTTTTATACTTTTGCTAAGCTGTTAATTGTAATACTAAAAAGAGTAGCTGATAAAATAATACCTTGAGGGACCCCCATCTGTTGCTCAAAAACATCAGAGAAGGTTGACCCTTAACGAACTTGGAATTCTCGATTTCGAGAAAGTTTATAATAAAAGTAGGAATATGGCCTCTCAAACCCATATCATGCAGATCTTTAAGAATGCCATATTTCCAAGTCCTATCATATGCCTTTTCTAGGTCACAAAGATTGAGACAGCACGTTGTTTATTAATAATGGCATTTCTACTGAACGACTCCAAGCGAACTAGGTAATCTAAAGTACTCCTATTGCGCCTGAAACCGCAATGAATATGAGTCAGAAGATTGTTAGATTCAAGATAATAAACGAGTCTATTATTAATCATCCTCTCCATGATTTTACAAAAACAGCTAGTTAAGGCGATAGGCCTATAATTTGATGGATCAGAGTGATCTTTACCAGGCTAAGGAATAGGAATAACAATTGCTTTGTGCCAAGATGATGGGAAAGTATTACTCTGCCAAATATCATTAAAGATCTTAAACAGAGTGAAAAGACACTGAGGAGGCAAATTTTTAAGAAAGTTGATAATGCATATCACCTGGACCAACTGCCGTATAATGTGCTTTGGAAAGTGCATTTTGAAGTTCTTCGTATGAAAAGTTATTATTATATTGCTCAGAATTGTCCGATTTAAAGGACAATTTATTTTGTTCTGAAATCTTTTGATATTTTTTGAAATTCTGAAGTGTAATTAGCTGAAGACGAATTTTTTATATTGTCTCAGCAATTTTGTTAGAAATGTCTTTTTCAGATGTTAAAATTGTATCATTTATTTTAGGTGTTTAACATTATCGGAAGAACTTTTACCTTCAATTTTACGCACCATATTCCAAACTTTATTTAATGGAGTCCGAGAATTGATATTGGAGACATATTTTCTCCATGAATCTCTTCTGCCCTTTTTAGCAGTTTTCGAGCTTTTGCAAGAAAAATACGGAGCAACTGTAATTTTTTTTTGTGTTGGAGACTTATTAAATTGTCTCTCAGCTTGATTCCTATTTTTCCTAGCTTGTTTGTATCCTCATTATACCATGGTTTATGGATTCGAGTATTTGCAGAGGTTTTAGGAATGCAAGTATTAGCAATTTCTGTAAGGACGTCAGTAAAACTCTGAATTTTATCAGTTTCATTTTCAAATTTCTCAATATTAATCTTTTCTGTATCCTCATTATACCATGGTTTATGGATTCGAGTATTTGCAGAGGTTTTAGGAATGCAAGTATTAGCAATTTCTGTAAGGATGTCAGTAAAACTCTGAATTTTATCAGTTTCATTTTCAAATTTCTCAATATTAATTTTTTTCTGCACAGAGATTGCAAAAGTGATTCCAATCAGCTTTCGTAAAATTCCATCTAGGGATAGTTGCATCATTTGCCCCAGATGTATTATTCAATATAATTGGAAAATGATCGCTTCCACAACGATCGTCATGAACTGTCCATGAGAAATCATTCAGAATATTTGGATCAAGAATTGACAGATCTATCGATGACAGAGTACCTGTCGCATCAGATAAAAAAGTTTTTGACCCATCATTTAATATACAAAGGTCGTTGTTTGACAGTAATTTTCTATAATTTTGCCTTTTTTATCAAGTCGAGGACTTCCCCGAAGAGGATAATGACCATTAAAATCGCCAACTAAAAGAAATAATTTAGGTAACTGGTCGACTAAGTTTTGTAAATCAGCAAACTGCAATAAAGAAGATGGAGGAATATAAATGGAGCAGAATGTTATAGTAACTTGCAGCGTCAATCTTACTGCAACCGCTTGAAGATTTGTTTTAAGAGAAATGGGACTATGAATTGTCCCATTGCTATCAAATTTTGCAGCCCCTGTCGATGCTCGAGTATCGGACTCTTTAATGTAGGTTTCTTGAAGACAAAATGCTACAGGAATAAATCTTGAGCTAAAAGTGCAATTTCGTCCAAATTATTTCTAAAACCTCTGTAATTCCATTGGATTATATTTGTTTTATTCATTTTTATTTGGTGTTCGTATTAGTGATATTGACTGAGAAGATGGAGTACATTCCGTCTCGTCATTTGAAGATACATCCCTTTGTCTCGCAAGAACATTCAATCGATGCAATGAATGCTTGGATATAACGGGTGTAAAACCGTCTTCATCCGATAATAAGAAGTCTTTTTTTGAATGCTTCTTTTTATTTGGTTTTTTATTTTTAACTGATGCAGTTTTATCCTGATCAGTTTTTGCTGCAGGTTTGTCTGCAGCATTGGAATCAGATATTTTTTGCTCTTTTGATGTAAATTTTACTTCAGTTTGAGATTTCGATTTTTCAATTCTTTTAGTGTTTTTATTTATGTTATTATTTTCTGAAATTTTCACTGTTTGCGATATAGTAGTAGATTTTTCTTTTGTTTTAGATGGATTAATTTTTTCAGTAGCGTTCTTGTTAGTATTAACAAGCACAACCTCCGTTTGACAGGCGACACTTTTAAACGTTTTAGGAGAAGCATTTGATGCAAGTTCAGCATAGGATGTGGCGGATACTTTTTGTTGATTTAAATATAATTTTTTAGCCTCTACATAAGAAATGTTTTGGTTTGTTTCAATTTTAAGAATTTCGTGTTGTGTTTTCGATATTTCACAGTCTCTAGAAGATGCCATAAGGTTTCCTCCAAACTTTACACATGTTGGAGGAAGTGTACAGTTGTCACTTATGTGATCCTTTGATCCACAACGACAGCATGCACTAGTGTTTTTACATGTTCTAGAGCCATGACCATATTTTTGGCATTTATAACATCGCAGTGGATTAGGTATATACTTCTTCACCACGATGCTTTAATAGCCAGCCTTATATGTGTTGGTGGAGATGCCATGTCAAACGTAAGAAGGTATGTGCTTGTTTTAATGATCTTACCTTCTTTCTAAACTGTGAAACGTTGCACTTGAGAGATCACCATCGCTATCTTCTCTTAATCTTTTTAAACTATTTTGGTTTTTATTTTATTATTCTATGGTTTTGTTAGGTGGTTCATCTACCTTGCTCCCCACCCACCAATCCGGAGTGCCAACCAGGGGCGATGCTGAAGTTCCGGGGATACCATCTCGGAACAGCACCAAGGATTACAAGGTAGATATCGTCGGCTACATTCTAAAACCCCGTATCTCCAAAATTTCGATTTTCGGGTTTTTATCTGAATTGAAGCATGACAGACGTCCGCACCCCTACAAAAAACCGTATACCTTAAATCCAATTGAAAGTAATTGAAATGATCACGTGACAAAACCCGGTATCGTGACGTCACAAGATTTTGCAACTCTAAAACCCCGTATCTCAAGACACTTGATGGGCAAAGCAGAATTGCAGATATTAATGTGATGTAAGTATGCTTAAAGCTTGTTTTATCCACGCGTGTCTATTTATTTTGAATGTTTGAGAAAAACATTAGCAAATAGAAATGAAACAATGCAATTATAATAAAATACAGTCAGTTCATTTCAAATGATTTAGGGTGCATAATTATTCAACAATTCCCGCCCTCCCATTATATTATTTCTTACAATTTATTATTATTAAAGTATAATAATTATCTAACCTCTACGAAAACAAGGTATATAAAGCATATTTATGTAATAAAACAGTCAATAATTGAATAAAAAGATAAATACGGGATTTTAGATTAATTTATTGTTAAATTCGGGTTTTTCTCTTTGCCAGTTTTACGGGGTTTTCGACATATTTCGCAAATGAAAGCAAGTTACGGGATTTTAGAATTTTTATTTTCGGGTTTATTTTGCCCATAGAAAATTTAATACTGATTTTTCAAGATAATTCACATGGACACGAACTTTAACTTAATATCATTATAGGCTTTTTTTTCTATTTCGTTTTTCTGCCCTTTTCTGTACAACTTCCATGTTGTATTTAAGGATAGACGCCAATTGCTGAGTATTTTGTCATAAGTAAGATAATGAAAAGTACAATAAATGTCGATTTAACTCGCAATTGCTTGCTCTTGTGTAACAGTTTACATGTTGGTATAAAATATTTTATATATTAATAGATAAGCATGTCAAACTTTAACCAAATTACTGAATAAGCTATTTACTATGTACTTTAATTTTATTTTGCCAACAATAACTGTCAACATGACCACATATATTTTTTTGTTTCAGGTCATTAGAAAAGCTTCCAGAAGTTATAATTGTGAATATATTTAAGTACATTCAGCTTACTGATTTACTACAAAACGTGTCAAAAACATGTAAAACATTCTACAACATAATCAGACAGAATTCAGTGCTTTGGAAACATTTTTACTTTGAAGAATTTAACGTCGTTGAACTCTCAGAATTTCACAGCTGTAGTCAATTCTTACACAAAGTGTTCAGTTTCGTGAATTTTTGATTCCTGAAACAGAACTTAAACTTGAAGTGCCTACAATTGATTTACTGTTTACTAATCATTTTTGCAATAGCAAATTCTTATACTGGTTAGACCTAACTTATTGTAGATTATCAACACTCGGTTTTCTAAAATGCCTAACTAATTTAGAAATACTAAATTTGTCAAATTGTGTCAGTCTTATTGACGAAGACTTCCTTGCTGTCGCCCACTGTACTAAACTTGATCAGCTCCATTTGTCTTTCACAAAAGTGTCACCACATTCTGTTTTGAAGTTAGCATCAAAACTAAAATTGATATCACTTGATATTTGTGGTGTTGATCTTACAGTCGCTCATTGTTATGGGATACTTGAACGTTGTTATGAATCTATTATGTTTATTCATTTAACTTTAGCTATTGGCGAAAATGAGCAAGAGTTTGAAATTCTTCAGTCCTATTATCGTGATTGTTCGATTGTGAAAACCTTTCGAACATTAAATTGACTTTATTATGTTGTCAAGAGGTAAAAATCTTGTATTACTTTCTCAGGCGGGTAAAGTTGATACAGCCATTTACAAACAATATAAAATAACTGGTAACATAGTTAGAGAGAAGGAAAATCAGCCCGATCTAACATGCTACGAGAGTGACTCGGAATTTAAATGCCAAGATGAGTCCTCAAATACAAAAACAAAAACACAAGTACTTTGTCCTAAGGTTGATACTTTTGAATCTGATGACGATTTTGATTTGGATGATTCTGTTAAGGATCCAGACTGGCAATTGCCAAAGTGCATTGAAGAAGAAAGTGATAGTGATAGTGATCGAGAGATTGACGTTTACATACCCCAGAAGCGAAGTAAATACAGTAAGGATACAGGAATAAGTACTAAAAGAAAGGCAGTATCATTTAATATGAAATACAGTGAAGTTACTGAAAATATTGATACGAGAATTACTAAAGGACAGACAGTTCAATCTGATGTGATAGGCAATGATGTAACAGGTCAGACTGATCAGATTCAGGTGACAGACATTGAAGTACAGATAGCTCAATCTGATGTGATAGGCAATGATGTAACAGGTCAGACTGATCAGATTCAGGTGACAGACATTGAAGGACAGATAGCTCAATCTGATGTGATAGACAATGATGTAACAGGTCAGACTGATCAGATTCAGGTGACAGACATTGAAGGACAGATAGTTCAATCTGATGTGATAGACAATGATGTAACAGGTCAGACTGATCAGATTCAGGTGACAGACATTGAAGGACAGATAGTTCAATCTGATGTGATAGGCAATGATGTAACAGGTCAGACTGATCAGATTCAGGTGACAGACACTAATGAACAAACCAAACAGAATGATAATGTACATAGCAAAAGAGGCAATAAAAGACGAAAGCATGGAGATACGACTGAAACACCACAAAAACACATACAAAAGAAATTAAGAATGAGAGGTGAAAAATATTTAGGTGTTAAAAAGGATGCCTCAGGAAAAACTAGGTATTGTTCCGAACGTAGTGAAAGAATTTTATGTGAAATTGGATGTGGCAACAATTGTCGAAAAGGTATTGGTGGTCGAAAATGCATTTCATTTGACGAGGAAACTAGACTAAATATATTTAACTCTTTTTGGAAAGATATGACCTGGAAAGAAAAGAAAGTATACACTCTGAGTTTGATTAATAAAAAAGAACTGAGAAATGGTAATCAAATGGGCAGAAAGAAATTTTCATACCAGTACTTTTTAAAAAAAGGAGGAGAGCGAATCCAAGTGTGCAAAAAGTTATTTTTATCAACCTTAGGACTAAAAGAGGACATGGTTTACGGTTGGATGTCTTCAGAAAATACTAATATCGAAAATAGCATCCCAAAGTCTCCTGAACCTAACAACAAGAATAACAACGAAAAACTGGAAGCCCAGAAACATGCAGAAGAGTATTTGAATCGTCTCCCAAAAATGCCGAGTCATTATTGTAGAAGTAACAGTAACAAACTTTATTTAGAATCTTCTTTGACAACATTAACAGATGTGTACCAAAAATATAAGGAGGTAATGCTTGAAGAAGAAAAACCTGTATATGGACCGTCTCGTTTTACTCAACTATTCAAAGAGATGAATTTGGCTCTCTTCAAACCGAAAAAGGATCAATGCGACACATGTTGTGGGCACGAGGCAGGTAATGTTAACGACGAAACGTATTCTATTCATATTAAACGAAAGGAAGAAGCACGAGACTCCAAGATTAGAGACAAAGGACGAGCCCAAATTAATAAAGATGAAATTGTTTTAACTATGGACTTGCAAAGTCTTCTACTGTGTCCTAAATTGAATGCAAGTTGCTTATATTACAAAACAAAGTTATGCTGTTATAACTTTACTCTTTATAACCTTGTTAACAGTGATGCTACATGCTACTTTTGGAATGAAACTGCAACAGACTTAAGCGCTAACACATTCGCCTCATGTATAGTTGATTATCTTGAGCACCAACAGTTAGAAGGTATAAAAAATATTATACTTTACAGTGACGGGTGTACCTATCAAAACAGAAACGTAACGCTTTCCAATGCTCTATTAATGTTCTCAAACAAATACAACATACAAATTGAACAGAAGTATTTAGAACGGGGCCATACCCAAATGGAGGCCGATGGTATCCACAGCACCATTGAACGGGCTGTTAAAAAACTAAACATATTTATTCCACAACAGTATGTCGATGCTATTATAGCTGCTAGACGCCAACCGCGTCCATATGAAGTTCATTACATCAACCATACCTTTTTCAAAGATTATAGTAGTTATGGTTATTATTCATCCATTAGACCTGGTACACGTGTGGGTTCCCCAGTTGTAACGGACATCCGTGCACTTAAGTATACACCTAAAGGTGATATTTGGTACAAACTCAATCATTCAGATACATATTCTGAAATACGTAAACCGCGCTCTGTTCCCAGACCCTTTCCTGAGGTTATTCCGCCATTATACAAGAATCCTCTTCCACTACAAAGGACCAAATATCAACATTTGCAACAAATGAAAAATGTTATACCTTCAGATTATCATGGATTCTATGACAACTTACCTTGCTGAACTGATATAAGTTTCTCAGTTTTTGAATTTTTTACATCTACTATTGTTATGGGGATGTAGTGACTAAAATTAAGAATGTTTGAAATTGCATTTTGATATATTTAAAGATTTGTTTTTGTATTTACAGTTAGAGATACTGACTGATTTTTGTATAAATATTGTTTATGTTTCTGTTAGATATCCTGACTGGAATTCGTTGTTTTTTGACATTTTAAAATCAGGATGTACACCGTATTGAATAATTACACTTCACTTAATCATTTATTTTCATAATTTTGCCTTTCAATACTACTTCTTATACTTGTTAAATATTAATACAAGTTGAATTATGAAACTTACATAGACAATGTAAAATTATTTCATTATTAAAAATTACATTTCATGGCTGAATAAAAATTAATGTTAAATCACATATTGTTAAATTTTGTGTTAACTAGGTTTTATTAAGAAGCAAGTTCTATCCACGACAGTGTCCATTTAATACCTCACTGGAATATAAGCCTACTTATACATTGATGCAGTTTAAACTTTAAACTTATAGGATCACATTTTAAACATGCTTTTATCTTTTCAATTAAAACTGTCAAATTAAGAATAAGAGAAATAACGTCTTTACTATCAATATAGATTGATTAACAATGTCAAACAAATCATTCTGTTACATGATTACAGTCATAATTTCATAAAAACTAATACTTTTCTAAATAATAAGACAAATATAGTATAACAAAATCCCGTATCTAAAATAGTATTAAAATATAAAACCCCGTAAAACTTAATTCCAAATACCCGAATTCAAGTATTGCTCAGCCTAAATCCCCGTATTGGCAATTAATTGAGTTTAATTAAATATTTGCTAATGAAAGGACAAAACAATACCTGCTTCAGATGCTTTGTATGAAGAAGTATCTATGTTCCAAATTTCGAGTCAAAATATTTGGAAATAAGTAAATACGACAGTTTTTTGTCTCTCCTGGAAAGTTGCATTTTTGGACATACGGGGTTTTAGAATGTGGCCGACGATATACATCCCAATAAAATTGCAATGACCAGTTTAAAGATCATCACAAAAGAACAAGATTTGACCCATAAGCCACCGCCTTCTACAGACAAGAGAAAAAACATTAAGGTCTAAGAAACACTTCGAATTATGAAGAAAAGAGAAGAGCTAGAAAGAAAAACTATTGTCTTGCCTGTAGGGCTCGGCGTGACCAGCCGATCTGTTGGACACGGGCCTATGACAACCGTCCTTCTAGATAAAGTAAGGGTCGAAGTGATGTGTTGGACCGTGAAAACCGTAGTTAACAAGGTCCTCAATCACCAGAATTCCGTCCTCCACCATCAAGGATCGCATTCCACGGCAAACAGAATGCCCAATTTTAGTCGTCTTTTACAACAAGCATGAGGTACTGGGTGCCAACTTCGAAAATAAGTCGACCCGTTTTCACAACTGACCTGTATTTGGTCACCTGGCAGGAACTTATCAATCCTCATTGCATATCTTCATATAGCAATGAACATTTACGCCAGGATTATTCTTCATAGCTCTTTGCATCTCTGAGAAAAACTCTGGACAAAAATTTACGGAAGATAAAAAATTACTAAGAAGAATAACAATATGTCGGCCCCGCGCTTCGAGTTGATATGTGCCATATTATAATGATCTGATGGTTGAGAATAATATGGTAATTGAACTAAAATTAAATGAAAAATAAAATATTAATTATAAGAAAGTAGGACGACACTCAGCACCCACAAATCGGTGTCAAGTGGAAATATATAATACAAATACCAGTTAAATTTTGATGTGCCAGATGTGCACATTTCGGAAATTCATTCCTCATCAGTGACACTAAGACCGAAAAGTTTGATACATAAAAAATATAAGCCAAACAGTTGAAAATAATGAATCTAAAGTTTCAAAATTATATAAATCCAAATCCAGCTAAGGAATGCTTTGCATGAGGGAACAAATCTTAGTTTAAAATACATTTCAAATTTTAGACGACTGAAAATTTTAATAAATTGTACATTTTCTGACAGCACAAAGTACTGCCTACTGAGTTATGGATACCCTCGGGGAGTTTTACTCCACCAGCAGCGGTACCCGCTCAGGGGTAGTAAATATATAATACAAATACCAGTTAAATTTTGATGTGCCAGATGTGCACATTTCGGAAATTCATTCCTCATCAGTGACACTAAGACCGAAAAGTTTGATACATAAAAAATATAAGCCAAACAGTTGAAAATAATGAATCTAAAGTTTCAAAATTATATAAATCCAAATCCAGCTAAGGAATGCTTTGCATGAGGGAACAAATCTTAGTTTAAAATAAATTTCAAATTTTAGACGACTGAAAATTTTAATAAATTGTACATTTTCTGACAGCACAAAGTACTGCCTACTGAGTTATGGATACCCTCGGGGAGTTTTACACCACCAGCAGCGGTACCCGCTCAGGGGTAGTAAATATATAATACAAATACCAGTTAAATTTTGATGTGCCAGATGTGCACATTTCGGAAATTCATTCCTCATCAGTGACACTAAGACCGAAAAGTTTGATACATAAAAAAGATAATTTAATTATACTATATTTATCTATACATTTCGGGAAGTAGTTCAGTTTGTAAGAAGACAAAGAATATGCCCAGAGGAACAATTTAATTTAATAAATTCGATAGATGGTTCGGTCTTGGAACCATCAAAACAACTTTTTTATTATAAAAGAACAAGCGATACATTGGAAGTAACAATTTGTCCAGCTTTTGAGACAACCCAGAGGTAAAATATTCTAATACCTATGACCAACATTGACCACGTGTTTGAGACGTTTGATTGTAGTGGGGGCTGATTACCCCACTTATTACATAACTACAAGGATTCTGTAGTGACAACAAGTAAACCGGCTTAATTTCTTTTGGATAAACTTTTAATCTGGGGTTGTCGTATTTGATGTTTGAATTTTTGCTATCAGCATTAAGCTGTAGAGTATTTGCAAGCAAAATGGACTTCAACTTTATTTCCAGTTGTTTCAATTTATCATTTGATTAGGTATCCGTAACATTTAACTTATTGAACTCATTCTTAAACCATATTATTTAATCTCTCCCTCTCTCGTTTGGAAGTGTCGGTGGCCGAGTGGTCTTAGGCGCGCTGTCGGATCACAGCGCCTCTCACTGCCTAGGTTTGATTTCCACTCGGGGCAGAATCTAGTGTGAGAGTTTGCTTGCCTAAAGTCGATGGTTAACTCCGGGTTCTTGGATTTCCCCCACCATCCCTGAACTGTCCGCCTCGAAATAAGTGAAAGAATTTTTTATAGGGTTTTTATGTCTATTAATTCACACTATTCTCTCTTGATTGATGATTATAAAAGATCAATATAAGTGCGTTTTTAAAAAATTCCTGTATGTGTAGTTTTAACAACCCATCCAAATCAACGCAAATTTTGTATAATTTTCCCGTCCATTTATTTTAATACAATGTCATCACGTTTTATTGTGCTTAATCATTTCTATAACTTGCATTATAATGACAGTATAGATGGTTATCGATACAATGTGTATGTTCTCACTTTTCAGTTTCAGAGTTTATCCATAATCTGTAGGTTAGATTAAATAAACAATACAATAACATTCAAATTTCCAATAATAAGATAATTTTCAATATTAAAACTTTCAATTCTATCGTTCCCATTGATGAATAAAGATGTGTTTTTGATTCATTATCACAAGATAAGCAAGTTCCTGTTGCTGGAATACTTTTTCCTCAAAATTGAGAAAGTTCCCTGCAATTTATCAGTAATGATATGTGTCCTATATCAAGGCAAATGAAGAAAACTTGAAGCATTTATATCAAAAATTAAAATTATTTTCAGGTTGCCCAAGTTTGTGATTGATAAATCGTTTGTACATTCTTTTGTAAAAAAATAAATCTGGTATGAAACAAGTAGACCGATTTGAATAACTAGTTGTTAAGTAATCGTTTTGTTTTGTTTTTAATTGCGGATTATTTTGGAAACAGAATAGGTAGATAGCTGTTATATTTTGAAAGATCTGGTGTACCATGTTTTATGTCTCGGGTATACCATTGTAAAAAAAAATAAAATAAAAAAATAAATAAAATAAACATGAATACGCCAGTGGTTGTTTAATATAAATGTGTGAACATTAACAAATACCTGCTAAATTTTGATGTGCCATATGTGCACATTTCGGAAAATCATTTCTCATCAGTGACACTAGGGACCGAAAAGTTTGATAGATAAAAACATAAGCTAAACAGTTGAAAAATAATGAATCTAAAGTTCCAAAATTATATGAATCCAAATACAGCTAAGGAATGCTATCAAAATTTTCAAATTATCAAAGCATTCCTTAGCTGGATTTGGATTTATATAATTTTGAAACTTTAGATTCACTATTTTCAACTTATATATGAGGAAACAGACCTTAGTTTTAAATAAATTTCAAAAATTAAGACGGCTGTAAATTTTGCTAAATGATATAATTGAACATTTAAACTATGATTTAAAAAAAAGTTTTGTTTTGATGTTTGTTTTGAATTCCTTTTACTAATAGTACAAACACACACACCCACACTTTAATCACTTATTTATACCAGTAATTAATTTCTGAAATAAATAAATTAATAAAGTTAAAACCGGAATTTCAATCATATGCATGTACCTCGCATAATGCGTAACCGTACGTTTCCTTTGCACAGGGACAGGAGGGGAATTCATTCTCCAATATCTAATAATTTTGTTTCTTTCCGTTCACTCCATCTTGATTACCTCCTTTCTATACTCAGTTTACTACAAATACACAATGTCATAATCAAAGGTTGCTCACCATCGTTTATCTCATTTTCATTGTTTTGTAATGTGTATGCACTTAAAATGCAACATAAAAATTTGGAAAAATGTTTAACTTTTGTAAAAAGTGATAAAAGTGTGTGTGTGTGTGTGTGTGTGTGTTAGTAATGAAAGGAATTCAGAACAAATACCAAATGTCATATGTCTTGGGAGCAAGTTTAGATGTTGTTGGTATTGCCTACTTGTTACAAAAAGTGGTCAAAGGAACATTTTCAATTAAAATTTACATGAACATTTGTATATTTTCTTAAGGTACTCTTTCTTGCAGGCCCAATTAACTTAGGTGAATATCATGTTACTGGTATGAAATACCTCACTGATACCATATTACCTCATCTCATACATTTTCGTGTTTGAAGGTTTTACATGTCACTAATCATTTAGGACTTTATCCATTATATTTTTATGTTTTTACTCGAATAGTCTATTACATACTCCACTATGGATTTCTAGACACACATCTTGAATAAAAGTAACATAAATATAAAAAATAATACATACTTGAATACATCATTTTACAAATATATCGTTAACCCGAAGATCCGATCCTCTTTTAACATTTAGAATTGCCAAGTACATTTTCAGTTGCAAATCCCCTTATTTCTTTCATAACCTTATGTAATTTGTAAAGATAAATTTGTATTATTCACAAATGAATAAAATTTTAGTGTATAATGTCTGACATTAAAGTATTTTAGAATAAACATATTTCTTTCTGCAGACAAAGAAGTACAACAAGGATATTTTCTCTCTTGGCAAATTAAACTATTTCATAAACATTTTCTCTAAACTTTGAGTAGAACTGCCATAGGCTCAGATGAGCTATTGCTATCTATCACCGTCCGTCGTGCATCGTGTGTAGATTTTTTACATTTTAATCAGCTCCTCTGAAACTACTGGGAGAAATTTAATGAATATTGGCCTCCAGATTTGCATAAATGCTACCGTCACGTCACCTTAGTGTCCCATTAGGGGAAATTATTGAATATATTTCATTATCTTTAATATTCTTCTATAAACATACAAGAGGTATACCATATTTCCTATTTAACATTGTTATGACACCCAGTTTCAAATATGCACAAAACTTTGCTGTGGGAATCAAAATGGGTAAATGGCAAGGAACGTTGCCACAATGTCTTGAAAACCATTAACTTTACATAGGCATGTATTTAAGAACACTGTAGTTGCTGACATTACGATCAATTCGAAACATGAATTAAGAACATGGGTACAAAGGTCATGGTTATCGATGCTTAAGAATACAGAAATGGTTAGTTATCTATAAAACTATAAACTTTTTTGTATAGGCAAGTATATAACAGTATTTATTTATTCATATATTGGTCATTTTATATATAGATCAAGGTCATGAGTTCAATTTTCATGATTAAAAAAGGAAAAAATTGATGGACAATGAGGGACGCAAGTTATACTCAGGTGAGCGTTAAGTCCTTTGGGCCTCTTGTTTGTACTGTGCGGTGTTTTTGCTGCAATGGTTGTTTACCAGTAACTTGCTTCTTTTAAGAAGAAACATCTTTGTGTTCTTGTTAATATTTTGTTTATGAATTAATATATTACATATAACATAACAAATATCTGTTTCTAGTGATAGGTGTTCCCATTACGGGTAGCAGCCCCACGGACCCGAAAATATTTTAAAGCTGGTTATGCAGCGGCAATTATTATGGGGGACAGTCATTTTCATGCCTGTCCCCATCAGTTGTGGATTATCTAATATATAAACATGCCTCGCCAACACCGAATGAAATCTATGATTATGATTTGAGACGATCCATACAGAAGGTATGTATCTTCTAAGCCTTAAAATCGTTTCTTAGATGCCTTCTTTATACAAAAAAAAAATATTGCTTTTTAGTATAACAAAGATTTGACACGTTTAAAAAGTATTCTGCATTCTTGCGCTTTAGCTTAACATGACACATCATACAGTTAATGTTTGAGTTTTTATCAACGTTAGTCTATCCGATTTAAGTTATCTTCTGGAAACCATCCGGGCAGATAGACAGACGGACAATAATAAAAACTGAAGTCCCTTCCGGTTTCACGTTTTGACCACTGTCCAGTATCGTTTGAAAGCAATTGCAAAAAGTCTTTTGCTTACCATCTTTTACTTCTTAACTTTTTGTGTTTTAATTGGCTAGATACTTGGGTCAAGTATGCTATAGTATGACAGCCTTTGTTTATATTTGCGACTGAACGTTCGTAGTAAAGAAAAACGATGCAAATCAATGAATTATAATGAAAATTCATGCGTGAAAAAAAACTTTGATCAAAATTATAATAATATTGAGGGAACTACATGGGACTTAATCTTTATTTAATTTCTTTTCAGTTACAAGAGGTCAAAAGTGTAGAATGTTTCAGAGATTATTGGATGCCGAATTAGAAATACGTTGGAAATTCGAAAACAAATCCAACATAATAAATAAAAGATCTACTTTATGCATTCGTAGTTGGTCGGACAACTGCTGCAATTGTACAGTTTGAATCCTGTATGGAAGATTCCTGACGTTTTTTTTAAAAAAACAACAGCTAAGATGTCTTTTGGAGTATTCCTATAAGTATGTTATGGATTCATCTACTAAATTGTAATTCCACACTGAGCAGAAACACTGTACTTCAACGCAGTCATGTAGAAAGTTACAATCCTAAGTGTTGATCAATACAAGAGAGTACGAATACGTATTTCTCTCCGATATTAAACTCTATATAGCAAGCGATATAGGATCTCCAAAAAATGGCAAATAGGAGTCGCAAATCCTCTTCTATAACGATTTTCTACAAATACATACAATGCGTTGCCTCTGCTGATTTTCAATGAAAATGCTTTAACAGTTAACAAAATAATCACCACATTCTTTATTCAGTCCCGCAAATACATCTGTCACTATATTACTTTTCATTGCAGATTCAATATTACATCAGAGGTAGTCCGGAGTCTTATTTTCATTGACCAGTTCGGTCGAATAACATTGCAATGGAAGAAAGTTGTTAAAGAGACTTAACGATTACATCAATGAAATAGAAAGTAAGTGTTTAAATATTCAAAACATAAAGGTGCTATATCCAATTTAGTGATGTACATTAAAACTTGAGACAATAATAAAAATGTTATTAGAATAAATTACAGTTACCGTCGCTGAATAAATCTTAAAACACGTTTTTCTCTTCATAAAACCATGGGCTGGCACAGTAAAAAGTTAACTTATCATCGATCCAGACAAATTATGGAATAGCCCACAACGTGAAATGTTACTAAAGTACAATCTTTAAAAAAAGAATGATTCATCAGTCGCGTGGTTTGATCATCATATACGGGGGAATACCAAGTATTAAATATACTAGCGGAAAAAAGTAACTGTGCATGACTGAAATGTGAGATTATAAAATAATTTGAAAACGCAAAACAATGAATAATTTCGTATTTGTTTATTAGAAATTTCTTTACAAATTCATGTCATTGAAAAGGTTACAGATACTGTTATTTCATACGTAGGGGACTAGAAACATAGCAGATAGTAAAAGTCAGTTCAGAAGATCAGTATCGTGTGTGACCACCATTAGCATTGACACAGGACTGACAGCGACGCGTCATAGAGTTGATTAAATGCGTAAAGAATGCTTGAGGGATATTGTTACATATCTGGTCTAACGCTTGGTCCAACCCTTGCAATGCAACAGGTTGATTGGGCAAATGATATAATCGGCGTTCCATTTCATCCCATACGTGTTCCATTGGAGAAAGGTCGGGTGAAACGGCTGGCCACGGTAACACATTGACGTTATGCTGTGCCAGAAAATCCATTGCAACCCGTGCGACGTGTGGTCTTGCATTATCATGCTGAAAAGTGAAGTTACGTTGCTGTACTTGAATGAATGGGATGACATGGGTCTGTAGGATTTCATCATGGTACCGTGCACCGGTAAAATTCCCGTCGATGACTACCAGAGGAGTTCTGTCATTCGCTGTGATGCCACCCCAAACCATTACACTGCCTCCACCGAACGAACGTCGTTTCACCACACACGCGTCATGGAAACGTTCTCCAATGCGGCGATACTCTATGGAGCGTCCGTCACTGCTGTCCAAGTGAAATCTGGACTCATCGGTGAACATAATTTGTGCCCAGTCTCGCCGATTGAAGCGTAAATGTGTTCTGCACCATGCAAGACGAGCTGTGCGATGACGTCGTTGTAGAATCGGACGGATTGCCGGACGTCCTGGGCGAATATGTCTTTCCCGTAAACGATTCCGTACTGTTCTGGGGCTGATTGAGCGTAGTCCAGGAATGCTCCGGGCAGTAGTACTGGCATTATGGAAACGGTTCCGGAGGTGCACGAGCTGAACGAGCGCGGTCTCTAATGGTGCCAAACTGTTGGTATCTTCTCCATAAAGCATAAACAGTGTTTCTGTGGACACAAAAATGTCTAGTGACAAAGCTTTGGGTCATACCAGCCTCAAGCATACCAATTGCACGGAGGCGATCATTTTCATTTAGCCTAGGCATTACACTATGGAAGTTTCAACCGAATAAACTTGCTTTTCCGGTTTTCTGGTGTACAAACAAACAAACAACAGTAAATTATTCCTAAAATATTGTCACACTGAAATGCTTGGCGACAATTGCGTGGAAACCGACCCGTGCGCATGAAGCGTAAAAATCACGGGTAATTGATGCAGTGACCGAGCGATATGATAGAGGTATATACACTTACCATTTGTGCAAATTTTAAGATTTATACATTCAGTAATAATAGCGAAATTTTACATTTTATTGATGCAGTTACTTTTTTCCGCTAGTTTATAATTGTTATCATTATACCTGTAACATCCAAAGTACATAATACAAATGTACGTGTATTACTTGACATCTTTAACACCAAATTCTTTATAACTAAACTGTTCAAAACTGAAATGAGTACACAGCTAGTGAGTCTTCCACAAATACAACACCGATGATGGAAGGTAAATGTATAAGATAATCGAGAGAATGTTAATAGATATGGATCTTAATCCCTTAAGACAGGATCGCAAGTTCAAGACCAACACTATGTATGTGTTCTGATGTGAGATATCCAAATTATGGCTTAATTACAACACCTTTTGACTGATATATGCGTCAAAGGTACTTAAGGTGTTAAAAACAATTGGCAACACTTTTTAATAATAACAGTAGATAAGTTTGTGGATGTGTACTAATTGTATCAAATCTCTTTGCGGTTCTTATAAATCTTTGTTAGCATTAAAAGTATGTCTTGAATAAGGATTAATCTAAAATTTTTAATACCTTTTCAGATTCAGCCAAGATGGTCCCTTAATTCCAATTACCATAAAATTAGTGGAACCAGAATCTTGTAAATTTAAGCTTGTTAGACATCTCTGAGGACATTTTGTCGATTTCGCTCAGGACCTTTCGGGTCTCCTGAATGAATGGAAAAACGTGTGTTACCTTTTCCATCTTTTGCTGTTTCTCCCCTTTGTTGACATTTCCAACATGAAAATGCCCCATTAAACTGAACGCCATTGCATATTAAAGATCCGGCTGGCAAGTCAGCTGTATCACACAGCAAAGTTGACCTACTTGTGAATGTTCTTCTCTCAGGGGAGCAACACCGTATACCTTCACCAAGTTTTTTGAAAGAATTGTAAAAAGGATACAAGTATGTCCCCATAAAAGGCTTCTGTTTTCCAAACCAGTCCTGCCAATAACATGTTTTCCTGTCTCATTCTAACTTCATAAGGCAGTTCATTTATTATAAGAAACAGCGGCCAAATTGAAACCTTGCTGCTCTTAAACAATGGTGCTCCATCTATGTTAAAAGTGAAGGAGAAATTGTCAGGTGAACTTTAAATACTTGACCCATTTTTCTCATCATACTGTAAAATCATTATTTTCGTGGTGTTCCAATATTCGTTGTTTTCGTGGACATCATGACCCACGAATTTACATGTCAACGAATATATTTGCAAATATCTGAATCAGGGCTCTACAAACGTCGGTAAGGTCAATCGGTGGTAGACAAAGGGTACATCACGACCCCGGGAACATTTTTCTGTTTTGGTTGTAATAAACACACAAAAAGTAAAGAAATAAATATTAAAATTTTTATTTGAAAATATGGTGTTAACATACTGCTTTTTATCTTTCCGTAACTGTCCAGTCGTTGGCAATGCAACAAAACGTCAAAAACAATTAAACTGAATTCTATTGGTACATCAAGGATATCTGTCGTTTAAATTATAAATTATAAGTCGATGTGTGACAATGTCGCATAAATAGATAAATGTTCATAAATACCGCTTATTAGTATCTTATAAAAATCCCATCACTGATCGACATATAACATATACAAAAACCACCTGTATTGCCGTAATCATGTTGATGTTGGTAACCCTAAAAACGGTCGTTATCAATCTAGTCAGCTCTTGTATATAGAGATCAGGGGAGTTTATTAACTATCTATAAACTGGATCGATCAGGTGTATACTCTAGTAGAAACGATGTGAACAGGTGAAGCCACAAGTTATCAATTCACTTGTAAGGTATTAGGCAATTACCTTTGAATAGGGAAATTCAGTGAATCGTGACACTGTCCTGAGTACCTTTAAGGGTTAACAAGCCGGCATTAAAGAATTATTTTTCAGATTTTGTCTTTCTATTATGGGGAAAAAGCCGATTCTGATATTTTTCAATCGGTTTTTTTTTTACTTTGAATCGCCGTTTTTTGCTAAAAATTGGCGTTTGTGAAGGCCTGATCTGAATATTGATAAATTTACCCCTCGAGGCGTGATTACAAACTCACTGCCTTCATTCATAATAACATTGATTTGGATTGCTTTAAATATACATAATTAACATAATTTCTATTGACAGAATTGACTTTACTTGATTTATACTTAACCTGAAATCGCGAGGTTACCAGTGGGGAAAATGGTTCTCCAAACATCACTGGCAGTTACATTCAAAACAAGAAGTTTACAGGTGCTTAACCCACGAAATGGTATTTTTTCTGGCAACAACGAAAATTGGAGCCCACGAATTTAAATGTATTCACAGTGGATGTCCTCATGAATCTGCCCTCGTGGTTGTGAAAGAAACCTTCCCTGTAATTTGTAGTATTAATCTTTTTTGGGAAAAAAATTTTATTTGCACATCTACAGGCATTTCTAAAAATAAGACTTTCCCTTTTCATTCAAAACTGCTTCACAAAGTGGGTATGGACATTTATTACAATTTTTATTCCACTAATATCCCAGACAGGTATTAAAGTAATAAAGCTTTATAAAAGGATTTTTAAGATTACTGAAAATTTTTTTGAAATCATGAAGGCTTTTACACAATCCATAGTTGTTAGGAAGGGCAACAGATATAATATTTAAAAGCTGTATAATGGCATCACCAATTAAATTGTGTTTCGTAGCAAATAAAGTCACCAGCAACATAAAGGCACCAACCGTGATGGACGAACAAGGATACAAAGACTGAGTATCTTTATCATCAGAATCTGAAACTGTTACATCATATGTCCTCTCTGTCATCATCAATAAAATCTGTCTCATAATCATGTTCCAAAGTGTTAACTTGAGATTCAAATTGGTCTTCAAACAGTTGATTTATCGTTTCATCCAAATCAGGATCACAACATTCTTTAGGAAAAGATGTTTTAAGTCGAATGTTTTGTTATCACTACTTGTTCCTGGCAGAATATCATCTGGTATCTGAAAAAATACATGCTTAATGTTAACAGTATGTTATTCTTATTACTTTAGATATTTCCATTCTAATATTCATGTTATTGAGTCTGACTATCTAAAACTTTGAATTTAAAAAGAACTACATTTTTATAAAGCTAGAAGACTGGTTTATTTTGATAACAACTCTACTTAAGCATTGTTTTTTTTCACCAAAATAAAGTTTCCACTTCATCAAAATAAACGTAACAGTTAAACCCAGGAGTCTGAGACAGTCGAATAAAATGAATACCATCCGGAAAATGGGAGTTATCAATTAAAAAAATTACATACTCTGGATATGATCATGAACTCGCTGAAATAAAGTCTCTTGAAATTAAAAATTAATATTTAAAAAAAATAATAATAATATACCGGTAATTATGTATAAATTGTGTTTGAAAAAGTTGACACTTTAATTTTATGATTCCGAATATCTTGGTCATAACAAACTCAGACTATTACATACTCGGACCATTACGAACTCAACCTAAAGTTTGAAGGTGAAATTTGTAATATTAAATAAAGTAATTTTATTTTAAGTTGTATACATTGTCACTTCATTAATATGGAAGAAAAACCGAGCTCAAGGCTTTAAAGACAAATGGAATGAGTTTAGGATAATGGACAGCCAATTCTCTGCAAGTCAGCTGTCTCTTAAGGTTATAACATTTATCCTTGTTTTAAAATGATACTATGCACATTGTATAATTTTTTCTCAATTACAGATAAGATCAAAGATAAGATGTTGTGTTGTTTTCACTTCGGGTAAGATCCAATAATCATTTATTGTTTTCATGTGACAACCCAAGACAAAACGAATTCAAATAAATGTTGAAACAGCGTGACAGTTCATATTTATTCCTATTACAAATAACAAATTTAAATGCATAGGTTAATCCAAAGATTATCTAATACTATAAATTAATCATTATTTAAGATCAAAGATTCAATATAGGTCGAGTTCCTACGTCCTTTTGCTGTATACGATATTCATCGTCGAGTTCGTTATGGTCCGACCTCTCCAGTAGCGAATTTTGCTCCTATTTGGTGGCTCGTTACCTTGTAACTAGTCATAGTATGTTTACCGGTAGCTTAAAAACTTGGACGTTTTCACAAGATTCATCGTCATCTGAAGATAAATTTTCTTTGCCTTGCAAATATTCCACACGTGAGAATTTGGCATTTTTACTTTACTTTCCGTTTCAATGATAATCAACAGTCAACGCCGCATCATCATTTTTTTCTGTCATATTAGTGCACGGTTCGTGTATTACATCCTCTGCTTTCAATTCTGATTGTATTGATTCAGAGATATCTCAATAAAGAATGGTTGCAACTTCTATTTTACTTTGCGGTTTTCTTCTATAAGGTCCACGCTTTCGTTTCGTAGTATCTCTTTGACCATCTGCCATTTTTATAAATCTGAATCAAATATACGTTTGCTTTATGTTGTAAAGAAGCAAGCATTTCCACGACGGAGAAGCCGAGTACTGGTTCCTAGTTTTGTATAATTTGCTCATTGAGCAGTGGTCATGATAAGATTACACAGTGAACCCGGTTTTAAGATTTTTGAAAATTGAGTGCGAATGTTATTGTATACCACGCGACACGGTAAACGTTATAACAAAGTTAAGTTTTATCATAAGCCATTCATTGTGATACCGCTGTAAAATTTATGCCTACGTTTGTGATAGAAAAATAAGCAGAGTTCAAAAACTAAGACAAGAAACAAAAACAGTGTAGATTCTATTATTCTATATTTATTTGGCACAACCGGGAAAATTTAAAATGGAAATGAAAAGAAGAGTGAAGACCGTTATACTTGGCGATTCAGGCAAGCCCCCTTTACCCTTTGCTCATCACAGATAGAAACAAATTTGGAAGTGCCTCACTGTGCTTCTACGTAAGGATAAAAACTTTTGATTTTCTGCAACTGTGTTCATAAAATGTATTTTAATTGTAAATATTTTTCAATGAAAGGGAATTTAGTTTTACAGAGGTGGTATAATGGTGACAAATTGAAATCGAAAATAATTGGTGGATTTCCAGGTCCAGTAAAACACCACTAACCAAATTTAAATAAAACAAGAGGCCCATGCGCCTTAACGCTCTCCTGAGGATATGTCCAAAATTGTTGGCAAAGTGCAAAAGACAATATATTAGGTACAGGAACTTTACAAGTTTTCTCAAGATAAGAACTGCCATAAAACTTAATCAGAAATCTATCCAGTCACATTTCATTTATAAGTAGCCTGTATAATATGCATGAAGTAACTGTAATGCAATGAAAAATTTCCAAATCATAAAAAAATTTCAGTAAACTTATGCAGCTATGTCCTTGAACTTTGAACATATATGACCTTGAACCATATATGATCGCCATGTCGGTACCTACAATATTCTAATACATGCCCATACAAAAAGTTTTCAAGATAATAAGCAATTTATGTCTTCTTTTGCAGCTGTGACCTTGACCTTTGAACATATGACCTTGAGCCATATATCAATTGATCGCCATACCAATAACTACAATATTCTAATATACATGCCTATACAAAAAGATTATAGTTTTCAAGCTTATCTACAATTTTAGTATTTATAAGCAAAAAATAACATTTCGGGGGCAACAACTCCTACATGGATTATCATATAGTTACGACCCTTTTTAAATTTTGTCATGCTGAACATTTTAACAATGTTTTGATTGCATATATCTTAATATTTGCAAGACAATTGCCTAAAACTGCATAAATCACAAATTAGGTCATGACCTCGATTGTGACCTTAACCCTAATTTAAAGGTCATTTCAAGGAAAAGTCAAAACTGTAAACCTCATGTCATTATCTGTTCCAATAGTCAAGTTATAACAATTTGAAGCCATTTACGAAATCTAAATTAAACACAAAAACGCGTAACCCATTTTTCTACCAAATTCCACGAAATGAAAAAACTATAGGCTTCAGACCCTAGAGAAGCCAAATATCACATCAGATTTTTTCTGCCATCATCGGTTTCGGAGAAGATTTTTTAAGATTTTGGGACCCCTAAGTCACCTTGACCTAGTTTTGGTAGCCATGGCAACGCCATGAACAAATCTGAATTGCACCGGCCAATATATGCTTCTGCCTAAGTATCATTGAAATCTGTCCAGCATTTTTGGAGGAGAAGTCGAAAATAGGTGTTAACGACGCACGCACACACGCTGCGCCATGCCACAAGCTCACATGACCTTTCGGTCAGGTGAGCTAAATAGCATTATAAATTATTTTATTCAGTTGTTTAGACATTTGTATATTAGATTGTAATAGTTGTATCTGCAAAAAGTGCCTGACGGGTTAAGAGTTGTCAAAAAATATGAGCTCTTGGGGAATTGTCCATATTAAATGGTTGAGACTAATGTCCATTTCAAAGTTCGGCAGAGATTTGTTATTTGATCCATGGATGATCAATTTCATGATTCCCCCACCTAGTAGACAATATTAATAATAAGCATTCCCCATTGTAGACATTATGGTAATTGTATAACATACAAAAATATGTCACCACACCATGCTTATATAATATGGTAATTTATTGCAATTTAATTCACTAATAAATTTCAAATTTTGTGTAAATAATTCTATAATTTGATGTGTCTAAAGTACTTTTCTGAAAAAAGTATATACCTTTAATGAAAAATAAAATTTGATAATAATACCATTATTTTTAATTGCATCCTCAATATTAATTTATATGATACACTTGTTAACTAAGTCGTGCAATTTCCGATTTGTTTAATTTCAGTGGAATGGGTACTAGTGAAATTTCAGATGACAAGATCATAAGTGATGTGTTGAAGCTTGGGCAGCTAGAAACCTTGGATCATTCCATGGATGGCATTGAAGCTGATTTACAAGAAGGCGACTTATGTTTGGCCCCTTATACGGACAAACATTTTTATGAAGCAAAGGTTGTCTTGCGTACAGGTCAGAATAATATAAAATTTTGATGAATACCCAATAATATTGATAATGTTTATTTTTTGAATATTTTATTCATGAACCAACTACTTTTTTAAATCACATACATTATATGCATACTGTAATTGTAATTATTTTTATGGGTATTAAGATTTCTGACCACTTTGCAAAGATTAATTTTTTGCAGTGTGAAGACAATGATGCAGATTGTAATTAATCAATCCTTGTGATTTTTTCACAGAAATGATGGGCGGTCAAAAATTAATACACAATGTGGGGAAAAGTAGAATTACAGTATCGGTTTTTGTATTGATTTTATTTTTCAAAATGCAACATTAGTTAGCATTATATACTATAGGCTTTTACATCAATACACAGGATCTGAGATTTCATTAAAACTTCATGGAATAAGTAGGTAAATTGTTTAATAATCCGTACAAGCCACTGAATAATATACCCGGTAGATTCTTGTGTAATTAGTGTAATAAAAATAACACAAACATACCAGTCCGTGTCCACATCACAATCCCAAAAATAAAGTAAAAACTTTGCAAACTGGCAAAATATGTTATACACGTGAACTTCCATCAAGGAAGTGAGGCCGGGTGCTCCGGAAGGGTAAGCACCTCCTGTCTAGCTAGCTACACCCGTCACGTGCAAGTCAATTTTGAGAATGAAAGGAACAAAGAACTATGGTAAGTCAAATATATCCAGTATAAGTTGGGATACAGTGACTACATACTTATAAACAATATTGTGATGACGGCCATAAAAATTTTTAAGGGCCCTGATTAGCCTAGGCTTGCATTATCCTTGTGTCAACAATTTAATTGTAGGTAATTTGCTTCGTTGCAGAAAGTCCCCATAGTGGGAACAAGCTCTACCGTAACGTATCAACTGTGAAACATGTACACCATACGCAGGAGAAGCAGGGATATTACTGCAAAGAAACGGAAAGTTGACAATAGAAAAATTAAAGTCATCACGTTTGTCGTACAGCTTCAGATGTAACCTTTCATGGGTGTCATAATTGAGGTGTATAAGTCCAAATATGAAGCAGAACATTGAGAATCTGTCGTGTCTTTTATTTCAAGCTCACTTGGATAGATGACATTCAAATATTCTCTAAATTTGTGATTATTTAGAGAAAAAACGTCATCTATATATCTGTATGTGTAGTTGAATGATTTAGCGACAGCCTTTTCTCCAGATTTGACAAGGTTCTGTAAAAATTCTGATTCATATGAATAAAGAAACAAATCAGCAAGCAAATGTGCACAGTTTGTGCCCATTGGTAATCTATTTAAATAAAGTATTAAAATGGCACCAATACAAAGCAAGAGGGCTAAATTCCATGCTATTTTGATTGGAGTTGACGGAGTGTTAAAATTTACAATAAAAACTAATATTTACATTTGCCTTGCAACTTTACTATATAAACATGTTTGAGACATGTGGCAAATACGGTACAATAACTGACAGTGATCACATGATCATTACACTATGCGTATGAATATTTCACTCTGTGGTACATTTTTTAAGAAGTTTCATAACAAAACAACAACACAGCCTGAGAAAAAAAGACATCAATTTTAAAATATACATTGAATTAAATACACAACGGAAAATTTCCAATCATCTAAAAAGTACATTAATTTCTCCCATAATACCGAAAAAGTGTGTATGGTATCATCTGTTCTACAAATTTTATTTCCCCGAGCTATGGAATTTCAGCACCAGTTAAAACCAGTCATAATTGAATTTCACATTGACGAGTCTGGAGAATATGTAACTTAAAAACATAAAATACAACCAAAAAATTTCAGAGGGGAGATATCTCATACAGACGATAATAGATGTTTATGCAACAAAGACGGTCGACTGTCCTGTAAAAATGTTAAACCGCTGTTTCCAGTGCTTCCATAAAACTGACAAAAATCCCAAAGTGTGTTCAATCAATATAATAAAAAACCATGGCTGGTCCTGAAGAGTCTGATATATGTTTCATGTTCAAACCACTTTTAAAGCGCATATTTGTCCGTTTTTATCCGACATATGTTCATGCTGCAAAAGTTGAAACTAAATACACTCCTCGCTGTTTGCGGGTGACGGCCATTCAGCATCTCAATGACCTGGGGTACGAAGCTCGGCACAAATTTGTTTATGTTGAACCATAAATGGGAAGCTTCTCCAAATCTTACAACAGAACTGTCTCAACACAATAGAAAAAACGTCATAGTAACTCATTCTGCAAAAAATTTAAACACTGAATCAGCTGTTGTACCGCGCCTAAATGGGTCACATTCTGGGTCGCATCATGTGGTCAGTTCCACAAGTTCTACGAATAATAATGACAGAGACTATGACTTTCCAAAGCAGATTACATTTCCGTCATCCAATTAATTCACTCCTGGTTTCTTCGTAGATTCCAATTTTTCGCACTGCACTTTAAAATTTCCAAAAATGACAGCGAGAGTCGGACATCATTTTCGTGTCAATCTTCGAGACTGTTTACTTGTTTGTCATCCGCCTTAGGAAATTCGTTCTTTTTTTTTTAAATGATTTCGTAAAATTGCTATTAAAATGACTAAATTGATGTTTTATATAAAATATGCAAAACAATGTGATAGTTAATAAAATATTTCATAATTTTTGCGAGTTCCGTGTTTTTACATGTTGTACTATATTTTGTTTACATTATTACGCTGTTCCAATAATTGACCCCGCTTCTCGTTGAAGGCGCTGTTCCAATAATTGACCCCGCTTCTCGTTGAAGGCGGGAAAATTCAAATTGATGTGACAAAAATTCAGAAAAATTAATTAATAATTAACATAATGTAAATATAACCATTGAACAGCATTCCTTATCATGCTAACATTCTAACCAACTAAAAATAATAAATATATTGCGCTATAATGAAAAATCATGCCGTCATCATTTTTCTTTTATTATTATCTATAGAAACTTCTACAATATCAGAAATTATATGAAATATAACAAGCCTAAACATGTATGTACATGTCACTACCACATTCTTTTTTGACAAAATAGCAAAATTATAATAGTAAAACCCCAAACTTTTGTGCAGGATGATAGGAAGTTATTATAGATAGACAACACCTTCCTTCCAAGATCATTAGCCATCTTAACTATCTGATTTATGGACCTTTTAACTGTTGCTTTTTAAAAAAATTCAGTTTTAGTAGCGATATCAACACATACAGTGCATACTACAGCGTTCATTTATGTAGCTCACCTCTACAATGTAAACTTGTACAATATAGATTGTTGGGAGTGATTGGGTTGGATTAATGATGTTTTACACCCCAGTCAATCTTTTTTTTTAAAATAGAGGCAGTCAGTTCTGAGATGGAGAAAACCGAAGTGCCCAGAGAAAAACACTGATCTTGGGTAAGTGAACGGACAATCCCTCTCAATATTGTATAAGATTGGGAGTTTTTGGCATTTTATGTCCTTAGACCTAGAAAACAGAACCCTGCATCCTTATAGGTCACAGTGGCACACTATAGAATCCTTCCTGTACAAAGTTCTGAGCAGACTGCAAAAGTAAAAATTTCTGCCACTTCACCTAAAGCAGGTGATGTCTAATATAAGCAAAATGTTCTTGACTTGTTCTTGTAAAACTGAATTTAATAAATTATAATCTTTGGGTTAAATGGACTCGGTTAAGTTGCTATATTGTCCATATATACGTATATATATTTATATATTGGTTTCTACAATATTCAAATTTTTTGAAAAAGTGGTCTTTGTCAAAGTAATTCTTTTCAAAAATTTGCTTAAATTGGTTATTGTTCGAAATAATTTCTCAGAAATAAGTAGCCATTGGTCATTTTAGCTACCAGAAATGGAATTGGATTATATATATATATATATATATATATATATATATATATATATATATATATATAAGAACAATATAAGAACATATCACATTTAAATTTTTGGTATACACGTACATGTGCTGAAATTAATTAAACTGGACAGACAGGTCCACTGCGGACAAGTGTATAAATCATTTACTAGTGCCATAGTGGAAAGTAATACCATGTTAATCTAGAAGAGACCAAATGACCCCCTTATTTTGACAAAAGAATCCATTGTTAAGGCCTTAGTGGGCCTTACATAAATGCAAAAATATTGCTGTTATGGTTTTTAGACGAATTTGTTTTTGAAATGGCTACCTCTAAAAATCAGTGTTAATGAAAATCTAATGCAGAATGCTGGAGAAAATATAGCACCAGAGCACACTGGACGAATTCCTGGTGAGTCACAAGATTTTAATATGGTAAGGTACTGACCATGAATTTGCACGATTTACCTAACATGTTGTAAATGCACTTAGCTTATATTTACAATGAGGCCATTTGTTGCATCAATGTTATGTAGAAATGTTACCAATAAATCGAATTTGATAGTAAAATTGGTCATTTTTAGGTTCTGCAAGAATATGTAAGCAGTTTGATAACATGTTACTGTGAAGGACCAAAAATAATGGCAACTCCCTTCATAAATGAACCTTGAATTTCATTACATAAAATATAATATAAAGCTATTTGAATATCAAAAATGTAAGAACTGTTATTCTACGATATACCTTTAAGAATGAAGTCGCAACATTAGTACCATTTTCATCTCCTAGTGGACTTTGGTCAGTGTCTGATATGTGTGGTGTAGTTTTTTTACCAGAAGTGCTACAGGTAATGCAAGGACTTTGTAGACCTGATGTGCAGGATTATATAAGATCAGTCACAGAGTACTTTAATAATATGTCGAATAGGAGTCAGTGTCTTGGGGTAATTGTTTTTTTTTTTTGTAACTTACATATTCAAAGACGGGGGTGGCATATGACATATGTAGTCTTTTGTCATTGGAACGCCATTTTGAAAACTTTTTGTGCATTATAGCAAAAAAGGAAAAGAAATAAATTCTGTATAATTATTGATGGTAAAATATACTAAGAATTTTTTCTATGATGTATTTTTTTAAGATAACATTTGCCATGATTTTGGAGCTGCTTTTTTCTATAGTTCTTTTTCTGATTTTCTGTGCAGCTTCAATTAATGATCTCCTTTTTTAAATATCACAACAAACTTAATTTATTCTCCCTCCACCTAAGTGGTGAAACAATATCAAACTCGAACTATAAATGAAATTAGTAAAATGTTTTAAACAAAAGTGAAAGCGTTTTTGAAAAGAAGATATAGAGACATTCATATATGTATATTACCATTTTAATATAACAGGCTGCAGAACAGAACTGGAATTTTCCAGAGAGTTACAACTTTGCTTACAATCAGTTATATACAACTGAAAGTGGTATATATTATACGAGTACATGTATGCCTGGTACCTCCTCTCAGACTGCTACTACATTTGAACATTTTCAAGAAAATTGTGGGACTACATCAGAACCGCTAAGAAAATCACCTAGGAAGAAAAATATTCAGCCTGCGGAGTTGAAAGCACAGCAATCCCCCCAAAAAAACAAACTCGTGTTCCACACCAGATAATTTAAATGACACTGTGAGTTATGTTATAAGTGTTATGATAAATATTTGTTCTGGTCTGAAAAAGTACCGTTATATAACTCTGAAATCACAGTCAACGAGTATTCATTTTTTGTCTAGAACAGTTTTTCTGATTGGCAAGGCTGCATAATCATGCACATACTAATGTATATGATAAAGAAAATGATTACACTCATATTTAATTCATCCTGGGACCAAGTAATTAGATGGGTTTAGTCCCGATCTTTATTCGCATTTAGAATTCATTTCAAGCACACCCACACTCATTATAAATGTTCTTGCTCCTAGTGTGTATATAAAAGGGTAATTTGATGGATATCGATTACTTACTGGTCTAACAATTCTTGTCCTTGAATAAGTTGCTTCCCTTGAATTTGAACACATAACATTATATTTCTGACAATAGAAAATAAACTAATCTTAGCTTTCTGACTGATATTACCCATATCTTGGTAATGGATTAGCTCCGAGTTGAGAAGATTCAACAAGGGGTGGGATATTAATTTGTACTTTACATCAGTATCATACAGTATTATTAAATATATTATGCATATATTTTATTTTTAGATTATACCTGTGCATGGTGTAAATAATGAATTTGGTGTACCTCTGGAACAAGAATTAAATGATTCAGTAAGAGAGAGAGTCAGCTATGCCAAGAAGCAGAGGAAATTAAAAATTTCAAAGCAGTGATTTTTATGCATAAGTGACATGGATAATAACACTTTTAGGCTCATTCAGGCCCGAAGATCAAAATAGATGTCTAAGTACATTTTCTGAAATAACATAAAATTAGTAAATGAGCTGTAAATTATGATGTTTTTTTTTATAATTAATTTGTGTCCTGTTGTATTATTCAAGGCGGAATTGAGGAGGAATATATTCCAAGCGGAATTTCGCAGGTGATATTTTCAAGGCTCAAAAAGGAAAAAGTTGCCAGGCGGAAGTCATTTGCATATTCCGCCTGAAATTCCGTTTCTATTCCGCTCAGAATCCAACTGTAATCCACCTGGTTTTCGTCTCACTCCATGCCTTATCACATGGCGGAATTTTTTCCGCCAAGAATTTGTTTAAAATTCCGCCTCGTATCCAGGTAGAATATTTCGTACAGTTATTGTAATATGTTGCTATGATTCGGGGAAAAAACGTTGCAATTGAAATTTGGAACGAGTTGAAAGGGCGTAACATGGGAATGACTTTCCTCAAAGTGCTTCATTGGAACGAGTTGACAGGGCGTAACATGGGAATGGCTTTCTTCTAAGTGTTTTCCTCTTCCTGGTCCCAATTTCAAACTTCATAAATCTTCCTTGTTACTTTGTTGCATTTGTCAGTAAATCCTGGTATTATTAGAACATTTAGATTCAGCTTATTTTTAATCAGTATTGTAACTAAGATTAATTTCATTTCATCAAACATGTTTTGACGTAGTCACATGAGATGACGTCAGTATGTTTCAATTACTGGAATTATATACACTCTGTTTGATTGAACAGTGAATAATCGGTGATTATATTATTATTCGGAAATTTATTCAACCGGATTTTGGATTTAACCTTTGTTTTCAAGACATAAACTAATTATTGGCAGTGGTATTAAGTCACGGCATACAAAGTTTAACTGTTTATCGACAGTGGTATAAAGTCACGACATACAAACTGTTTATTGACAGTGGTTTGTCACGGCATATAGAGTCTCCGTACCAGTGCTCGACCAGTACAGTGCTCGACCAGTCAATATGAATTTGTTATTTTTTGGAATTAAAACAGATGAATAAAAAAAAACTTTTGTTTTGTGTTTTATTTATCTTTCAATGCTTAAAATATGTTTCGGCGAGATTCATTTCCGGGTCGCGTGAGGCTCCAAGCAGACGACGAAATAAAATATATTTTTATCAAGGCAATTTGTCAACCATAATTCGGAACAAACAGGTAAAAATAAAACACCATCATTTAACACATACTATCAGAAAAAAATTAACTTACCTTCTTTAAGTCGTTGAAATATTTATTTCCTATGCACACACAAGATAAATTTTAAAAGACTTAGTTTACTTTCCCCAATGTGGCCCTTCGACATTTTCCACAATAGAAAGGGAGCAGTTCTTTTTTAAAATGTACTGGCTTTTGTTCTTTGTATTTTCCTCCCGTTATTTCTATGCACCCCGTTACACACTTTGACTTACGTGTAGTTTCTTTTTTTCAATGCATTTAAATTAAATCCCAAAACATTTTAATAAATGTTTTCAACTCCTCTGATTTTTAATCAGTGTTTAATTAATGAATATTTAAAAACGGCATGGAAGACCCAAGACTTACAATTTTTAATTTTAGAATGCCAAGATCACAGATAATACACTCGCCGTCAAAATTTAAGGAAGGAATACAGTTGGTTAAAAGAGATGGCTATTCAATTCACAAAGCTGCAATGCAAGTGAACATCCCCTAGGCAACATTTAGAGATCAACTTAGTGGAAAATTTGAAAACTCTGACACTGAATTTGGACCTGACCCTTTATTGACACAGAATCAGGAGGACAGTTTGACAAATTACTGTAAATTTATGGAGTCTAGAGGAGCTCCTTTTACACGCATCATTCTTAAAAATTTGTGCGTGATATAGTGCATGATTCTGGAAGGAGCAAAGTTCAAATAAATATTAATCATGGTCCCTCTGACGGTTGGGTCAGGAAGTTTTTGCAGAGAAATAGAGAAAAACTAACTGTTCGAAAAGCTCACCCATTAGAACAATCCAGGGCTGAACTTTCACAGGAAACTGTTAATGATTATTTTTATCTTTCACATACTACTTGGAATGAACTAGGTTTAGAAAGTGATCCCTCAAGAATCTTTAATTGCGACGAATCAGGCTTTTCTGGCAATCTAAATCCATCCAAGAAGGTTATAGTTTCAAAAGGCACGAAGCATGCCTACCAGGTTCAAGTGAAGCTCTCTGGGCATGTCACTTTACTGAATAGTATTTCAGCTGCTGGACAAACTACTCCTCCTATGTTAATTTACTCACAGTGTTTACCACGGTCCTTTAATGATGGTGTTCTTGATTCTTGGAATTTTCAACATAATGATAAGGGGTTTATCAAGAATGAACTGTTTGTTGAATGGTTTACTACTTGCTTTGTACCATACATTGGTAAACCCCGGCCGGCTATTGGGGTGTGAAAACTCTTCCACGAAGTCTGTTTGCTAAAGTTTTACAGTTGGAATTAAACAATGTTCTTGGAAGTTCTGTTTGTGGGGCCTTTAAGTGTACAGGCATTTACCCTTTTAATCGTAATGCAGTAAAAGCTCTAAACACTAGCACTACTCCTGATATTCGAAATACTGATGAATTGGATGCGCCTTCCACTTCTGCTGTAGCAATACCTCCGAGCGATGTCTGTGCATCATGTGGTCATAACAAGGAGAACTATCTAGTTAAACTAGGACTTGTGAGTTCTGAACTTGCTCATATCCTTGTGCAACCACCTGCGCCATCCCAAAAAAGTACTGTTAGTAAACCCAATTCAAAACGCAAGACATATACAAAAGCTAGGGTAGTAAAGTCAAAATCCCTAAGCAGGAAAGGACGTGGCCGGTGTTCAACCACTGTCCGAGGCACTACTAAGGCCAAGCACACTCCACAGAATTTGAACACAGAGAATGATAATGATGATGTTGATGACGATGGGATTTGCTCTGTATGATGATAGGGACTGTCACAAATTACACATGGATCGGTTGTGATGGATGTACCAGATGGTTCCATTATGAATGCCTTCCCAGCAGCATACAATGTGATGTCGACCTAAGTCTGATTACATCCAGTTCCTGACACTGCAATGTTTGCCAGAATTCCCCAGAGGAATAAAATGCTTTCATTCATAATTTCTGTAAATGTGTTAAAATTACTTCATGAAGTAGATGTCTACCTGTAAATATGTTCAAGTTAAAGTTTTTCATTTTCAAAAGGATATTATTATTAACACACAGGTACATTAAAACATGATATATGATATTTATATATCATATCTTAAATTTTAATTTAAGATCATAGTTCTGGCAAACAAAACGCATCATTTGTACAGCGAAAACAAAGCTAAGAAAAAATAATTTAATTGAAATTTCGGCATTTTTTTGCAATATAAATATTGATTAATATATTTAAGAAAAAATCATTATTTTTTGCTTTTTTAACGAAAATACCTGGGTGGTCGAGCACTGTGTTGGTTGGTTAAATTTATGCCCATTTATGACCAGTTAATAACTGCTCCCCGATTTGTAAACAATAAACGCTACTTGTGACCTAGTTTTGTCTATCCTACAGTTGGAAGTTGCAATCTTAAAAATAACAACCAAACAATAATAATTGTCGATCATTTTCTCACTGAAGCCAAAAGATTTCAAAAATTGGCCGAGCACTGGTAGGGTCACTCTAAACTATTTACTGACAGTGGTTCAAGTCACGACATACAAATTGTTTGACAGTGGTTTGTCACGGCATATAAACTATTTACTGACAGTGGTATTGGCAATGAATAGTCACTATTAAATGACAACCACCATGATGCTTAGATATCAACTCTGTTTATTGACTCTTCAGACCGGAAAGCTCCACATAGTCATACATAACATACAGAACCGGATCCGTGATATCCGGAATATACATTAACATACGACTTCAATATACAACATCCCCCTTTTTCAAAATAACAAAATTTGTTACAATTTTTAGATTAAAGATTTTAACTGTTCATTTCCATTTACTGTCCTTTGCATTTGTCACCACTAATACATGCATCTTCCAGTCTGTATTATGTCCAAATAAATTCCATGATTATGACAATATTTATGTATAACTATGAACATTTAACTTTGTGCTGTCAGAAAATGTACCATTGAACAAAATTTTCAGCTGCCTTAAATTGTAAAATTTGTTTAAAACTAAGGTTTGTTCCCTCATGCAAAGCATTCCTTAGCTGGATTTGGATTAATATAATTTTGGAATTTTAGATTCATTAATTTCCAAGTGTTTGGCTTATGTTTTTAATTATCAAACTTTTTGGTCTTAGTGTCACTGATGAGGAATGAATTTCCGAAATGTGCACATCTGGCACATCAAAATTCAACTGGTATTTGTGCTATATATTTACTACTCCTGAGCGGGTGCCGCTGCTGGTGGAGTAAAACTCCCCGAGGGTATCCATAACTCAGTAGGCAGTACTTTGTGCTGTCAGAAAATGTACCATTGAACAAAATTTTCAGCTGCCTTAAATTGTAAAATTTGTTTAAAACTAAGGTTTGTTCCCTCATGCAAAGCATTCCTTAGCTGGATTTGGATTAATATAATTTTGGAATTTTAGATTCATTAATTTCCAAGTGTTTGGCTTATGTTTTTAATTATCAAACTTTTTGGTCTTAGTGTCACTGATGAGGAATGAATTTCCGAAATGTGCACATCTGGCACATCAAAATTCAACTGGTATTTGTGCTATATATTTACTACTCCTGAGCGGGTGCCGCTGCTGGTGGAGTAAAACTCCCCGAGGGTATCCATAACTCAGTAGGCAGTACTTTGTGCTGTCAGAAAATGTACCATTGAACAAAATTTTCAGCTGCCTTAAATTGTAAAATTTGTTTAAAACTAAGGTTTGTTCCCTCATGCAAAGCATTCCTTAGCTGGATTTGGATTAATATAATTTTGGAATTTTAGATTCATTAATTTCCAAGTGTTTGGCTTATGTTTTTAATTATCAAACTTTTTGGTCTTAGTGTCACTGATGAGGAATGAATTTCCGAAATGTGCACATCTGGCACATCAAAATTCAACTGGTATTTGTGCTATATATTTACTACTCCTGAGCGGGTGCCGCTGCTGGTGGAGTAAAACTCCCCGAGGGTATCCATAACTCAGTAGGCAGTACTTTGTGCTGTCAGAAAATGTACCATTGAACAAAATTTTCAGCTGCCTTAAATTGTAAAATTTGTTTAAAACTAAGGTTTGTTCCCTCATGCAAAGCATTCCTTAGCTGGATTTGGATTAATATAATTTTGGAATTTTAGATTCATTAATTTCCAAGTGTTTGGCTTATGTTTTTAATTATCAAACTTTTTGGTCTTAGTGTCACTGATGAGGAATGAATTTCCGAAATGTGCACATCTGGCACATCAAAATTCAACTGGTATTTGTGCTATATATTTACTACTCCTGAGCGGGTGCCGCTGCTGGTGGAGTAAAACTCCCCGAGGGTATCCATAACTCAGTAGGCAGTACTTTGTGCTGTCAGAAAATGTACCATTGAACAAAATTTTCAGCTGCCTTAAATTGTAAAATTTGTTTAAAACTAAGGTTTGTTCCCTCATGCAAAGCATTCCTTAGCTGGATTTGGATTAATATAATTTTGGAATTTTAGATTCATTAATTTCCAAGTGTTTGGCTTATATTTTTAATTATCAAACTTTTTGGTCTTAGTGTCACTGATGAGGAATGAATTTCCGAAATGTGCACATCTGGCACATCAAAATTCAACTGGTATTTGTGCTATATATTTGATGTCTTTAAAGTACCAAATAAATTGAACAAACCTGAAATAAAAACAAATATTAAAACTTATCATTCTGGCACGAAATCCTTGGAACGAGTGGGTTCCTTTATAGTTCGGCCCGACTTCGTAACAATTTGTGATCTAGCTGCGATTTCATGCTCTGCGTTTGTTTCGAGCACATTCTGGTTATTAACTGACGGTTTCTGTACTTGTGGTTTCTCTTCGTTTGGCATTTGACCTATATCTGATAAAGGTGGTTCTTTAACCTTTTCGCGATATTTGGTAGGTCTGAAATGTTTACGATTCCGTCTAAAGTGTTTACCATCAGGTGTTTAAACTATGTAAGAACGAGGCGTATGATGTGTTCGAACTACCTCAGCACTTGACAATTTGTTTCCGGTTAACATGACAACAAGGTTCACTTGTTTGTAACGGTCGTAACTCTACACTTGCATGTTTGTCGAAATGGAACTTACTCTTAACTTGACGTAATTTCAGCTTATCGCGTATCTCCTTTATATCAGTATTAAACGGTGACAACAAAGTAGCTGATGTCGGAAGTGACGTTCTTAGTCTTCGGTTAAGAAATATTTGAGCCTGAGAAAGCCCAGTGTCCAACGGAGTGTTACGGTAACACAGTATCGCTTTATGTGGATCATCTGACTTTTTAATCAAATTTTTTATCGTCTGTACTGCGCGCTCGGCCTGTCCATTTGATTGCGGAAATCGGGGACTACTAGTTATGTGTGTAAACTCGTAATCTTTCGCGAATGCTTGGAATTCTGCCGAGGAAAACTGACGGCCGTTATACAAATACAACAAGACTTTACACGATCTTCAATATCCCGTCCCATCTTGATCCAAATTAATACTTCACTAGCCCTGCTAGTGCATTTCAGTATTCCTAGATGCGACTCGTGTATCTTGTCAAGCATTTGACATTGTAGTGATTTCGGCACTACCAGTTTATGGGACTTGAACAATAAGCCATCGATACACGAGATCTCGTCCCGAAAGTTCCAATATGGGAGAACTAATGGTCAAAACTCTAATTTGTCTTCCGGCCAACCTGATAAAACTACTTCTTGTAACTCTTGCAACGCTTCGTCGCGTCTCGTTTCCGTTTGAAACCGTTTGTACATTTCGGGTGATATAGGCAAATGTGATATCAAATGTATGTAATTCACATGAATATCCGGTATAAGTACCTCCCTAGTCTCATGCAAGTATGACCTACTTAATTGATCAGCATTTAGCATTTCAATACCAGGTTTATACACTACTTCAATGTCATATTTCTGTAACGATAATAACTAACGCTGTAGTCGCGGTGGTGCTTGGAGAAGTGTTTCTTGAATATTGTTTGTAGCGGCTTATGATCGGATTAAACTGTCACTTTCCTACTAATACATATTCACGAAATTTTTCGCATCCGTATAGTATTGCGAGCGTTTCTTTCTCTATCTGAGGATATTTCTGTTGGGTTTCCGTTAGAGCACGCGAACCGTAAGCAATAGGTTTACCATCCTGAATAAGCACAGCACCAAAACCCTTGGAGCTTGCATCAAAACTAAGTAAAAGCGGTTTATTCGAATCATAATACTGAAGTATGGGTGAATTAACTGCCATACTTTTCAAGGTTTGAAAGCTTTCTTCTTGTTCGCTACCCCAGTGCCATTCTGTATTTTTCTCCAATCATGTCCTCAATGGTGCGCTGACGTTAGACATATTTGGCAAGAATTTTCCAAGATATTGGATAAATCCCAAGAATGTTTGCAATTCCTTAACGCATGATGGCTTTTGCATAGATTCAACCGCCCGAACTTTTTCTGAAGTAACTGGAGTAACTTCTGATTTACGGAACTGACATTTTCCTAACCCAGGCTTTAAATCATATTCTCGTGCTCGGTCGAGAACGTTCTTAAGGCGGCGTTCGTGCTCTTCGCGATTACTACCCCAAACTATTATGTCGTCCATTATTCCTTCAGCACCCTCGATATCGCTCACCCTGTTAGAAATAACTTTCTGGGATACTTCCGGTGCGGATTTAATTCCAAATGGGACACGGACAAAGCGGTATCGTCCAAAAGGGGTGTTAAATGTACATAACTGAGAGCTAGTATCGACAAGTCGAAGTTGCCAAAACCCACTTACCGCATCAATCCGGCTGAAGATTCCCGAGTCCGGCATTTGAGCAACTAAAACTTCCACTGTTTTCAGAAGAAAATGTTCACGCATTATAGCTCTATTCAGATCTCGGGGATCAATACAAATGCGGATCTTTCCATTCGGCTTAATAACCGTCACCATAGAATTAACCCATCTAGTGGTTGCGTCCTTTGATAATAAAACCGATTTCTACTATTCTATCTAGTTCAGTTTTAACACAGTCTCGAAGCGCAATCGGAATCTTGCGTGGTGGATGTATAACGGGAGGGACTGACTCGTCGACACGAATTGTATGCGTACCGGGTAAGCAACCTAAACCAGTAAACAAGTCGCTATACTGTTGTTCTATGTCGTCAGACAATATTGTCATACCTTGATATAGCGCAGGGGTAGACTGCGTTATTGCGTTGACACGTTTCAAGAGACCCATCTCTTTACAAGTTTTCGCCCCAATTACTGATAGAACATCACCTTCTACAATGTAAAATTTCACATTATATTTTCTGACCTTTGTAAAAACACATAAGATTTACAAAACCTAAAGTTTTTATCAAGTGTCCTGAATAAGACCTTAAAGGAATATCAGGCTTCCTGACTGGAAACTTTAACCCAGTGCTTTTAAATTTAGCATTGGAAAGCACATTACACTTAGCCCCAGTGTCAAGTTGAAAAGTTATGTCAGTGTTATTAACTGTAATCGTTTCCATCCATCCGTCTGTTTCAATGGTATTAATGTCTTTGTCGTCAGAAATCATCCCCACGAATAAATCATCATTCTCATACTCTGAATCTGTTGCAAGATAGTTCATGTTTTTGGGTTTCGATCGTGTCTTCTTTGCTGCTGTTGATAAACACTGTACCACAAAGTGATTCATCATATGACACTTGTTACATTCTTTTCCAAACGCTGGACATTTTTTCAGTTCATGTTTCCTGCCACAGTTCTTACACGTTTTCAATTTTTCCACTTTTTCCGAATTTGTTGTGTTGCTTTGTCTTTGTCGCGATCTGCTCTGTTTTTGGAGATAATTTTTTTGTTTTGTCTTCATGATCATCTCGGTTCATACACTGTAACTGTGTACGTGAAAGTTCAAGTGTTCTCGCAAAGTTCACCGTTTGCTCAAGGGTAAGGTCGGAGCCTTCATTGATGCATTTTTCTCTGACCTTCTGGTCACATGTTCCGAATACGATTGCATCGCGTAACATTTCATCAAGGGCTCCATAACCACAATCTTTAATAATAAGATTCAAATCGGTGAAAAACTGTTCAAATGTTCATGAATCTGACTGGTGTCGCTTCCAGAATTTGTATCTTGCAAAGCTTTTATTTGATTTAGGCTTCACGTGCGTTTCAAATTTTGCAAACAGTACCTGCAGCTTGTCTCTATCGTTTTCTTCTATGGTCCAAGTCGAAAATATATCGCGGCCTTTATTACCTATCCAAATCATTTAATTGCCTGCGTTTTTCCTGCTAATGGCCCTTTAAAACAGAATTCTGCGCTACGCCGAAATGCTTGCCATGCAGTCACTAAATCTATGACGTTCCAGTCCATTTTTTGTGCATTGCCAGACATTGATTCCATACTCGTTGAATATAAAACTGTATCAGTGTTAAATATAGTCAGTGTCTTTTCACCATCAGATGAATTTTCAGTCAATGACCAAGTTTTTTGGCGGATTGATCCCGCTTCTGACACCATATTAAATGCCAACCACCATGATGCTTAGATATCAACTCTGTTTGTGGAGCTCTCCGGTATAGTCATACATAACATACAGAACCGGATCCGTGATATCCGGAATATACATTAACATACGACTTCAATATACAACAGTCACAACATACAAACTGTTTATTTTACAGTGGTTTGTCACGGCATATAATCTATTTACTGACGGTGGTATAAAGTCACGACATACAAACTGTTTATTGACAGTGGTATAAAGTCGCAACATACAAACTGTTTATTGGCAGTAGTAATAAGTCACCGCATACAAACTGTTTATTGACAGTGGTTTAAGTCACGGTATAAAAACTGTTTATTGACAGCGGTTCAACGACACGACTTACAAACTGTTTATTGACATTGGTTTAAGTCACGGCGTACAAACTTTGTTGACAGTGGTTTAAGTCAAGGCGTACAAACTGTTTATTGACAGTGGTTTAAGTCACTGTTTATTGACAGTGGTTTAAGTCACGGCATACAAACTGTTTATTGACAGTGGTTTAAGTCACTGTTTATTGACAGTGGTTTAAGTCACGGCATACAAACTGTTTATTGACAGTGGTTTAAGTCACGGCATACAAACTGTTTATTGACAGTGGTATAAAGTCACAACATACAAACTGTTTATTGACAGTGGTATAAAGTCACAACATACAAACTGTTTATTGACAGTGGTATAAAGTCACAACATACAAACTGTTTATTGGCAGTGGTATAAAGTCACAACATACAAACTGTTTATTGGCAGTGGTATAAAGTCACAACATACAAACTGTTTATTGACAGTGGTATAAAGTCACAACATACAAACTGTTTATTGACAGTGGTATAAAGTCACAACATACAAACTGTTTATTGACAGTGGTATAAAGTCACAACATACAAACTGTTTATTGACAGTGGTATAAAGTCACAACATACAAACTGTTTATTGACAGTGGTATAAAGTCACAACATACAAACTGTTTATTGACAGTGGTATAAAGTCACAACATACAAACTGTTTATTGACAGTGGTATAAAGTCACAACATACAAACTGTTTATTGACAGTGGTATAAAGTCACAACATACAAACTGTTTATTGACAGTGGTATAAAGTCACAACATACAAACTTTATTGGCAGCAGTATTAAGTCAAGGTATACAAACTGTTTATTGACAGCGGTTTAACGTCACGACTTACAAACTGTTTATTATCATTGGTTTAAGTCACGGCGTACAAACTGTTTATTGACAGCGGTTTAACGTCACGACTTACAAACTGTTTATTATCATTGGTTTAAGTCACGGCGTACAAACTGTTTATTGACAGCGGTTTAACGTCACGACTTACAAACTGTTTATTATCATTGGTTTAAGTCACGGCGTACAAACTGTTTATTGCCAGTGGTTTAAGTCACTGTTTATTGACAGTGGTTTAAGTCACGGCATACAAACTGTTTATTGACAGTGGTTTAAGTTACTGTTTATTGACACAGTGGTTTACGTCACGGCATACAAACTGTTTATTGACAGTGGTTTGTCACGGCATAGAAACTATTTACTTACAATGGTTCAAGTCACGACTTACAAACTGTTTATTGACAGTGGTATGAAGCAACCTATCCTCCAACAAATTCCGCACGTCGATCAAATTCCGCACTATATCGACGTAATAGACATGCAGAAATTTCTAACGCAATCTGCGAAAATTGGTGCGGGATTACCTAAGGTTGCTATGTTCTTTATTCGGTAAATAGTGAACACCAGTTTTATAATCGCTAAAACGGACCGGACTGAACATCTTTAAACGCCATTACGGGTTTCGTTACTATAAATTATATTTGAATCAGAATACAATGATAGTTTTAAAAAAACACGATAAATCGTTCTCATGAAAAAAAATATACAAATACATTTACTAGACACGTGCAATAACGAAATTTTTATTGACATGACATCGATATATTTTGCCTCAATCACAACTCAATCTTCTAAAAATGCTATATTCTTACATACAGTTTCATAATAATAATAATAACGAATGTTTTTTAACAATTTAAATAATAATCTTATCTTCATTATTCCCCAAGGTTACACCTCGGGATGTTTAACATAACGATTTCTTTCAACCTTAAGTCGGTATCAATGGCGGGTACATCGTGACAGATTGATTAAATCGTATCTTTTCATGTGCGATTTCATTGACGGTGGTTAAAATGGATATTGCAAGTTTAAAAGCTCCGTGAATAATCAAGTGTATGGGAAAAAAGCCATCATGCATCACGTTCCTTGCAACACATTTTTATGGTATCTGGTCGTTTAGCCCCAAAACCTGTTCGCCCCGTCAATTCACCCGTGTCATGTATGGAATAGTGTACAAAATCCATAGGAACGAAGTTATATATCAGTGTTATCTCTCTTTATTGTATAACCAGAGTAACAAAGTCTATACATGTAGATATGTGTTATATGTATGTAATAAAGGGCGTTAATAAAGATGATTGATTTACTGGCAACCATATTTGTGTAGTCTTTCGGACATGACAACCCGTTTCGTCCCCCCCACCCTTTTAGACATTTCTTATAGTTTGGAACAATCTTTTTTTTTTTTTTTTTGCATTTGTATAAGAAATAAAAAATATCATAAAAACACAATTGTCGTAATCACAGTTTGTATTGTAAGCGAATTCAGAAACTGTATACCTGACAATGGTAACAGATTACGAGACAAATAAATAATCAAAGGGTCACTTCCGATGTTTGTTTTTACAAGATAAAATCTTCACCGCCTACGTATGAAGTTAAACAATAAATTGATTTAGGGTGAAACGACCCAGGGCAAACTTGAATGGGGAGAGAGCAACAAGTTTTAGAGCGAAACGACCTTGATCCGTTTCCTTTTATTAGGGTGTGGGTTTTTAGGCACTCCATTTTCTCAACCATCCTAATTCATTGATTAAAGGGGGTTTTACATCCAAATCATGAATATTTCAATTATATCGAGATGCCACTATCTACAGGTGAAGTAGCAGAAATTTTTACCTTTGTAGTGACTCAGGGCAATGTGCAGTCAGTGGGGGTTCTTAAGTGTGCCACGAATGCCATGGCATAAGGCATTGGTTTCCTTTAAAAGACCCTGTGACTGTCATTTCTAAATTCCAAGTTTTTGGCAAAAGAACTGTAATTTTTGTCTAGATACTCGTTTCCAACACCTCAGTAATCCAAGGTCTTCCACTCGGACATATGCTACTGCCAAAGCTTGGCAGTTTTCTCCAGGCACTTTGGTTTCCTTCACCATTCCAGAACCACATCAAATATAAGTTAAAGAATCTTGACTTGGGGGCAAACAGAATTACTCTCCCTTCTTGTATAGAACATCTTTAAGACCAAGAACGGCTCTGGCTCATAGATTACAGCATTTTTCATAACCTAGGACTCACTGCAGTGGCTCAGTGGTGGAGCACTCACCATTTCAGCAAGTGGTAAGGGGCAAGGACCTGGGCCGGGTCATAAATAAGACTTTAAAATTTGAGATACTGCTGTGACGGCCAAGTGATCAGCTTGATCTCGTCCCACTGTCAAGACAGTCAAGCGGGGTACCTCCGCACTTAAATTTGTACTATAACTTATCAGTTACTCTGACTCCACGGTCACTCTGCAGACCGGCGCAAATACTAGAGGCGTAAAACGATGGTCAATTACAGACCGACAAAATAAGGGGAGGCAACTTAACTTCAGAAGCACTAACAACTACCTCAAACACTTCAAAATCATTTATTTTACCAGGTGCAAAATCATTTATTTTACCAGGTGAATTCTGGTACAAAACAACTACTACAATTACAATAAATTCAATATAAAACACGCGATGTGGATAATCCGGAAAAATTTAAATTACAATGTTATATAAACACAAAACTATTGGCTTACTAGCTTAGCAAAATTACTTTAAATTAAATTCAGAAATAACTAAAACTATATTTAGAATGGAATTACAAGAAAGTGATAAAGAAAATTATTATGCATATTAATTAACTAAAAATTTCAAGAAGAATAACTCGCGATCTTGTCTTTTCTTCTTACTCCTGGAACCGGCCTTGAAGATTTAGCAGGTTGTAATAAACAGACTGCTATTAATAAGTAAATTAAATATTAAAAATTAAGGTTTAAGTGGTAAAGGTAAAATAGGTTATTATGATTATTTTAAAGTAAAAAAAATATATATATAATACCCAGTCTCTGATCCAATCCGGAATGACCAGATTTAACAGGATTCACTTTGGATATTAACGAATGAGTAAATTAAAATCATGCATATTGAATCATTCCGTTATGACAACAGGTATAGTCAGAAAAAAAATTAATAGAAATCAGCAAAGAGTGTCGGATTTCAATAATTAATCTGACTAGAATTAAAAGAACAGGGAAAATCTACAGTCTTGAATCATAATCATAATTAGTAAAATTACAGTTCTAGACACTTGGATAATAAAATAGAATTGACATGCGAATTATATATATTACAAATGTTAAAGATTTCAGACCAGAATGACACAGTCTGAATAAAATTAAATTATTTAGAAGGTCAGGTATCAAGGGAAATTGATTAATACAGTGTCAGACTCGAAATTATCCAATCTGTATGACACTAAAAATGAGGTAATAATTAAAAGGATAGAGATAATTAATTTAAAACAATGAGAGATCACAAAGTGGAATTATTTCCCTGTACTTGAAAATTTATAAAACCTGAAGGATATTAAGTCACGACTCAATATTACAGAATGAAAATTATTCAATTCTGACAAAACCATAAACCAACAGAATGGAAATGATCCAATCTGTAAATTGAAACTTAAATGAATCCAATTCACTTAAAATTTCTTTTTAAAAGCAAACAAATTGAAAATATTATACAACAGAGTAAAAATAATCCACCCTGAAGGTAAATAAATATCAGAATTATCCAATCCTGATAATGATAATAATAATTATAATAGTAATAATAATAATAACTGAATAAAATATTCAGACACTAAAAGCTGAACATATATTCAAATAATCACAGATCAGTGATCTGGCCAAAATGGGGATAATGTCTACTTAAATTTTAGTTTACTTTCCGAAAAGGGCAATTAATTTATTAAACACTTCGTTAAGTATGAATGAATAAAAAGGACAATTTTGACACTACGGAAAATATTATATATATGATTAATAAAATTAAATAAAAAAAAATAATAATCTTGGTCTCTTGTACTTAACGGTGAAACCGAAAGTAGGAAAGGAAAATAACAAATTCCTACCTTACGCTAAGTTCGTGACTTCCAAAACACTTGAACTAGTTATCCGAATATCTGGAGTTGTTAAATTCTGGAGTTGTCAATTTTGCTGTTGCAGTTGGAGTGACCACTGTCTGGGGTTTGGAATGACACAAATCCCCCCGATGGTCATCGTGCAACTAGTTTTAATAGTTGCCGCGACTACCCATGGTGCAGACATGCGCAACAGATGTAAACATTAAAATGTAAATAAAAACTATCGGTATTAAAACAAAGAAAATCTCAATAAATCCAGCCGAAAGGTAGTGAATAATTTATAATTTTTAATTTAATAAATTTCTGAACTCGATAGAATTTAAATTTTGATTTATTTTTACAAATCCAAAAATAAATTTATCCAATTCCGGAAATATCCGATTTTATACGATAACCCGAAAACTCCTAGCTTTTCAAAATAATATAATGGATGAGGAAACAAGGACCGTAACTCAGAGATAAAACCGGAAGTATCTTATCAGTACTTAACGTTGGCTAATGAATATCACAGATGGTTAAAAGAAGAATCATGAATCGTTATCGATTAACCACTGTTATTGATACCACTTCAGCTTTACATACTGGAGGCAGGTTCTTTGAAGTCGAACCAGGCCCAGGTGGTTTTAGTTCTACTGAAATAAATATCTTCTGTTGAAGTACATAGTAAGTCTTTGATAACCTGTTGTGAAACGAGGATCGTTAGATCAACTTACTGTGTAAATTAATATAATTTCTCAAAGACTATTTGTTAATAAAAATTTGTGAAGGAATTGTAAAGACACTAGAAGTATTATTAGCAAAATTAAATAATCTTGATATTTGAGAATTTATCTAAAAATAATATAAATTAACTTATTAGCCAGACAGTTTATCATTAATTCAATAAAATAAAAAATATATAATTTAAAAAAATATATAAAACCTTGAATACTAAAACAGAGGAAAAAAAAATAAAATAATGAAATAATAGTAAAACAAAGTTGAGAAGAGAGAGAGAGAGAAAAAAAAATTAAAGATGAAATACATGAACATTTCACTGCTTTCTCACCTGGTGCTCATCTTTAAGGGAGACAAAGCACAAAGTGTCAGGATACTCTGACTGGAAGTGCTATGCTGTCTAGGGCATACCGACTTGAGATCGCACCTTAACTAAACCTCAGCCTGGGTGCTAGTAAAAACCAGACCATTATACACACTGCACATCTCATGTATACACAAACTTGTTTTTATATTAATTCTAAGAGATTAATATCCTTGTTCTCCTCATGAATAGCTGGAAATTAAACAACCAACAACCATCATCACCTAGATTTTAACTTCACTTGGCAAATATTTGAGAAAATTTTATCAGTTTTCTTCGAGAAAAGATGTCAGTTTTTTCTTGGCACCCCAGGTTCCTCCACCATCCTAGAATTAACCACCTCGATACTTCAAGGCTTAATAAAATTATCTACTCCATTAAACTTTTTTTTTTGGGGGGGGGGGAGAGACCATGGTGCTCAATTAAAGAGCAAAATATGGCTTCGCTTCCAATCTTGCTAAGATTGTATTATCCTATTTTAATGTGTGAAAGATTGTCAGTTTGCTTGCTTAAGTTCTCTAGAAACACTCCAGCTTCCTGTGAGATTGTCAAGTAGATTATTTAAAGAAAACCTTTGATCTTTTGGAAAGAAACTGATTTTTTCATGTTATGTATGAGTGAGATTCAATGACTGGTACTGAAGATCACTTATAATTATCTTAAAATTATTATGAGATTTAAATACTACATTACTTCTCTTTCCTTTTACATTATGGTGCTTCATACACAAAGTAATCTACCAACAGGTTAGTCTTAGTCTTATTCTGTGTAAAATTAGACCAATCATAAAATATACACAAAAACTGACAAAATATGTACATGTACTTAAATTAGCACACTTACATTTATGTGCTTTGAGGGGTTGGCTTATTATTAGCCCAATCTTTGAATTGCGCATGCAAGTCAAGAACTTTTTGATTTAGTGGTAATACAATTTTTTGATACAGACTATAACTTTTCTAAATGGCCAGATAAGGGTATAACTTAACATGCTAAAATGACCGTTTTTATCGAATAAAGTTTGTTATTGCAAATACTAGTAAACTGTTCAAAGCTAAGTTCACGTGTATCACCTATTTTGCCAGTTTGCAAAGTTTTTACTTTGTATATGGACAAGGACTGGTATGTTTGTTTTATTTTTATTTTTATTTTATTAATTAATCCCTTACCGGCGAAAGCCGAAGGGGACTTTAGGTTTGCATTCTGTCCGTCCGTCTGTCACGCCTCAGTTTTCCACACTTATTTTCTAAAATCTTTAAGATAATGAACTGATTTTTTAATATGTGAGTCTACCATGATGAGTTGCAGATGAAGTTAGCGTTTCATTCTGGTCCGCAAAATTTTACATGAGTTATGGCCCTTTTAACTTTGAAATTCACTGAAATTTCAGTTTTCCGCTCTTTTTCTAAATGCTCTTAGATAATGAACTGATGTATGGTATATGAGTCTACCATGATGAGTTACAGATCAAGGTTAGGTTTCGTATCCATCTACTAATTTTTACGGGAGTTATGGCCCTTTGAACTTTGAAAATTCACTGAAATTTCAGTTTTCCGCTCTTTTTTTCTACACGCTTGTAGTTAATGAATTGTTTTTTGGTATGCAGGTCACTATTACACTCCATATCAAGAACTGTTAGACTAGTGCCTCCTGTAATGTATGTGTAAAGATATATTATAAAACAAAAAATAAATTGCATTACAATTGACCTAGTAATTATTCTCTTTCCACACACTGTCAAAAATAAGAAGGTTTTGGGAGAATCAACTTATTCATGATTAAACTTAAAATTTTTGAGAACTCCATTGCTGGTCTTTGATTTTAATATGATCAAGTTTTGCTTTACATCTTGAGCAACACGTAACTATAAATCTTTGTACCATATAATAAGGTACATTTTACCTAAACCTTTGCGATTAGTGAAATTTGCGACCGGTAGGGGACTATGTATTATTTTAGAATACTCTCAGATGCTTGTTCTTGTAAGAGTTGTTTGTTCTTCATTTACTTAATGAAGATAATTGAAATGGCTGGAAGTCTAAAACAGTGGTTAAAAAAGGCGATTCACCTCTGCCTCTCGATTTGCTGGATCCATGAAAACATCCCAACTTTAAATTTCCTTCTGACTCATATCACTCATAGTGAAAATCACTGGAGCAACTTGGAAACAACCCAGGAACATATAGAATGTAAGTGGATCAAGTCTGGTATTCGTCAGGCCATTAATAAGGCACGTGAAAATGCGACTAAATAGATATTCTTATTGCATTATTATTATTTAATAAATTGTTAAGTTTCAAGTAAATGTAAATATTCTGTTTCATTTTATAACAGTAAAGTACAGTCATTTAATTTCGTTGTACAATTACTTTATTGAAACAGACATTAATAGAAACAAGTTCTAAATTTTCACACAACAGATTATTGATGTAACTTGTCGCTCTCAAATGAAGCTAATTTTAGAATCCTGTTAAAATAAGTACTCATACCGTAATTAATCTAAACTTTCTGAAACAGGACCATTGCTAACAGTTTACACATAAGATTGTAAATAGAAATACTTTATTTCTATGCTTTTTTAACTCATAAGCCCCTGTTTAAATTAAAAGAATGTAGCACTGAAACCTTTCAGACAATCTTTAAATTTAAGCAGCTTTCTGTAATGGTCAGTTGGTCAAAACATTAAGACCCGCTGAATCTATTATTATTATTATTTTACTTGATTTAAATTTGGTCTTTCAGAGGAATGTTTGCTCCACATAAGCTTTTTAAACAGCAAACAAAGATGCAAACAGATTCTCTATAGTTAATCATCAGCTGAATTAGTCTTCCTTCGTTAAAGTTAGTGCCTCAGTTTATCTTAGTTTTCACTTTTCCTGGAAATACAGAAAACCAAATGAATTGTTTTATATTTATAGTTATTTATTTTTGCAAGTAAATTATATGTCAACAAAAGAAATATATATTGAGAAGTATAATTTGTTAATAGACTAGTCTTGCACATTCTGTCTTGAAGAAGAGTTTCAAGATGAACTAGAATTGTAATTGTGGCAAGCACAATGACTAAAGTCTTCCACCACCCCAACATTTTGAATACACCCCCCCATTCAAGTTTGCAGCATTCGTTGGTGAAAATGTGTAATGTTACATCTACATGTAAGTTTTATTACTTTCTATGGAATATTCTGTTAAGGTGCTAGCTCACTTAGCCAGTATCCTACAGACAAGCATATAAGTCACTGATAGCATTTTCTTTCGCCAAAATTTGCACAATGATATGGATATTTAAGTTTCTTAACATCTCGAAATGATAAATAGAAGATATTTTCCAGAAAATTAGCATATTTTAACCAAAAATAAGATACAGGATAACGGTCATTTTCAATTTTGGATGTTTCTTTCCAATTTTCACCAAACGTCATCACATAGTTTACTTCCATGAAATATCAAGTTTAATTATATTGGGAAATCATATTTATAACTTGTTTCATGAGCTAGATAGGCTCAAGGTACAGATTTTCAAAATTTTCTATTTTCCATGACAGAAATTCTCTTTTTGCTTTGAATTCCGCAACATTGAAAATAGAAATAACATATTATATCAATATGTAATGAAAAAATTAACCTTCAAAATTGAACACAATTAATGTGTTACTATATTTAGTAGTGAAGTTAAGCCCATAAACTACAGACAGTTTGGGCAGCATATTGTCAAGTTCATTTACATGGATTCTTCCCTGCAAGATTCACATTGTATTGATCGCAAATAAATTAATACAACTGAAACCTATAATCGTGCGCCCACCCCCACCACCTTTCGCCGATGGCGTAGATTTAGGTAGTAATCTCAAGTTTCTTTAAATTCTAGAACGATTGCTGTAAAGTCGATTGTCTAAAGAGTTGATAATAACATGCCGAATATCCTGACACCTTTCATTTTGCGCTAAGAATGGTAGTCTTCGGTGCAAGGAAAAATGGAATCCACGTGCTTAGCCATTTCATCTTCGTTCTTTGTAGTTTCTTCCAATTGTCGAAGAACCGCCAAAGATGTTACAGTTGTAATAATGTCAGAGGCAATAATCGAAAAGTTGAATACAATCTTGAGCTTAAATAAATGCTTGTCACTAGGTAAAAGATTATTAACGTCATTTGTATATATGGTACTTGGGGGGGGGGAAGGGTTCGGCTCCCCACGCCAGTATTTATTTATTTATTTTTCTTATTTAGTTAGTTTTCTGTTTGCTACGTTTCACAGTCACAGCGTAACTTGGCAGGTCTCGCGATCTTGTTTTTATTGTGATAATTATTTCACAATTTTTGAAGAGAAAATCATCATTAAATTTATGTTAGGGAAAATTGATTAATTTAGAGAAAAAATCATCTAGGGTATACCCGAGCACGTTAGGGAGAATTCGAAAGTCAAGATTTTTATTTTTTGAAACTTTTAATGAAGATCGTAAAAATATACTGGTTTTAATATTTTATTTAACATACATATATGTCCGGCATATTAAAAGACAGTTGTTTGTTTTTATTTTTCTTTTTACTACACATAAAAAGCTTTTTAAAAACCAAAAACCAAGAAATTAAATCACAAAAAATCGACCCGTAATGACGTTTAAAGATTTTCAGTCTGTTTTAGCGATTATAACTCTGGTGTTCACTATTTATCGAATAAAGTACGAAGCAACCTAAGGTAACCCCCGCACGAATTTTCGCAGATTGCGTTAGAAATTTATGCATGTCTATTACGTCGATATATCGCGGAATTTGTTGGAGGATAGTTATGCGTGCCACGAAGTGGGACACGCATTATGTTTTTGCTTTGGGGTCAAACTGGTGCATTTGGTGTTTTAGTCGTCCCTTTCGTTCTGAACAACGAGATGGATTATGGTTATAAAAATTAAATGAATAACTTTATAAAGCTATACAGATGTGTCCGTTGATTTCATTATTTTAAAAAAAATATCGCCATGGTTGATTCGACAACATGTCATTTTTACATTCAAATTATGCGCAAAAATGTGTAGCGCATGCGCGGTGGGTGTTGTCCCAAATATCCGGTGCCGCGTATTTACAGAAGACATAGTTTGATAGCTGGCTATATGTTCAACCAGAGACATATAACAATTATCTAACGGTGAGTATATTAACATGTACGGTTTTTTTTTTTCACGTACTTGTAATAAATGTTAATGGAGTCTCAGATTCACTGTGTGTCGGTCAAACAACATTGATACGTTACGTCCAGTGTGCTCCTACAGTCCTACACGGGCCAAGTGCACCGATAAAAAAAATATCGATTTTTACTGCCTTTCTGATCGATCGATCGACCAGCGATATTACTTCACTTTGAAATCGAATGTGCATATTTTTAATAATGTGCATTTTTATTACTTAGGCTTTGGGAAATGTGACCTGGAAAAGTTGACCTAGATCTATATCATGTTTATGATAGTAGGACGTTTCGTACCATGTCATTTCGTACTTTCGTACATGTATTCGACATTTCGTCCCTGAGGACGTTTTAAGGGATTAATAAAAGTTTTTGAGGTCATTGTTTGTTTTGATAATACATCAAGATAATTACATGTAAATTTGTATAGATTCTTCGAAATTATGATATTGATTATTTATGAAGCAGTTGGTTATTTAAGTATTAACTTCATTTTACAACGATAAGTATAAAGTAACAAGTTATTCAACGTATAATAATTACATGTGACAGAGAAATAACAATATAACTGATCCAGATATTTCCACTTATTACCAAGTAGAAGGAAAAAAATAATTATGAGTGGTTAGGGCGTTGGACTCATAATCCAAGGGTTAAGGATTCGAGTCCCAGCGTGGGAAGCATGTTGAACCGAAGCGTTAAAAGGTCTGTGATCTATAAGCTAGCACTTAAGATTTTGAATTATGGCTTTTAAGGTCTTGCATTTCCTTAAGGAAATGGTTTGTTCTTTGTTTTTAAGACAAACACCACATAATCTTGGATGCCCACTCATGCTTAGTATCTATTTTTTAATTTAATTCTCTCAGAAGTAATTTAAACTTGAGAGTACCATAAACCAGAGGGTCAGTTCTCCTGAATTTCAGAAACAGAAAATGTCTCGCTGACGACTTGGCCAATTAAGCGCCTGTACACGGTGTTCTGAAATGAAGTTAGCAGCTTTAACTATATATATGCATCAAACAGACAAAAACCAAGTGGCACGCATTTGTGTTAAATCTGTAACACTGCTCTAGTTTGTATTAAGTCACGGTATACAAACTGTTTATTGGCAGTGGTTTAAGTCACGGCATACAAACTGTTTATTGACAGTGGTTTGTTACGGCATAGAAACTATTTACTGACGGTGAATCAAGTCACGACTTACAAACTGTTTATTGGCAGTGGTATGAAGTCATGGCAAAAAGACTCTTTATTGGCAGGGGTATTAAGTCACGGAATACAAACTGTTAATTCACAGTGGTTTCATTCACAGCATACAAAGTTGAACTTTTTATTGACAGTGGTTTGTCACGGCATAGAAACTTTATTGACAGTGGTATAAAGTCACGAAATACAAACTGATTTTTGACAATAAAATAAAGTCACGGGATACATTATAAACATTTCGAACTTATGAGACAGCCATCCAGTATGTCTGAGCAAGGAAAAGCTCCAGAAATAACTCGGAAAAATGACGCTGTTTATAATGTTTTTGAGATATAAATCATATTTCACAACGAAATGTCAGAAAAGCAAAATGAAGGAGAAAAAACGCTAGGATACATTTGTCGGCAGCACCACCTACTGAGTGTTTATTTTCAGATGGGTATATATTGATCATGTTCGCGCAATTGTCAATTTAAAACGATTTAATCATTATGTTGAAAAGATCATTTTAAAATAGACACGTTGAAATCAGCTCCATCGCTCCTTACACCAAATCGCTATTGTGCACTTTGAAACTTGAAAGATGTGCATTACAACATCCGTATCAATGCATCGGAAAGGAAATATCTCGGTCGGTTGTCAATTTTGCGAATTGCCTTATCCATTGCCTTATGGACTCGCATGTTGTCCAAGAGTTAAAATGCGGTTTTTCTGAACCTCGAAAACGAGGTTATATAAATACAGGATACATTTATCACTTTTTATTACAAAGTTAAACATACCTTGAACGCGAGGAGAATACTTTAAAGACCTTAAAATAATTTGATGACTTAAGTTTTACGGTACGGTACAACTCGACAAATCAGTTTTCCAACCAGGTAAGGAAAAAGAATTTTAGGTTTTGTTGTAAATTCTGTATCCATGACAGTCTTACAAATGAAAATCGACAAAGATAAAAGAGCTTTGTGATTTAGTACTTAAGAAAACTTGCACTATCTGATGATTTGTAGAACTCGGAAATCGGTAGGTACTTTACAAGCGGTGCCCCATGCCTGTCTGTTTTATAAAGGACTGGGGATTTTTAAGAATTTCCGACAGAATCATAAGGCAATGATTGCATTTACTCTGGAATGTATGCAAGATTTGACATGGTGGCAAGATAATTTTGACCAAACCAATAAATCATTCCATGACCCAGGTTTTCATTTAAGCTATATTACCGACTCCAGTCACTTCGAATGCGACGGAGTTCATAACTGCATGTCAACTGGAGGTCTCTGGGATTAAATCACATCGAATATCTAGAATTGAAAGCAGTACTATTACCAATAAGTTTTTTTTTTTTTTTTTTTTTTTTTTTTTGTCCCTCAAAATCAAAAACAATAATGCTGTTTCGGCAGTTTCTAAAAAAAACCGGGTCAAATAAGAATTATCTTAATAATTGGTCAGACGAACATGGATGTTTACATTAGAACGGAATATTGGTATTTCCGCAGAGTATGGTACTGGGACTAAAAATAAGTTGGCAAATTATGAGTTGATGAAAAAATGTAGATACAAGATGACCCCTAAACACTTTTAGGCCAACTTGTGATCATTTTGATATACTGAAATAAATATAAATCACGTATAAATGCACAAGTTATAAAATACTTTTTAGGGAGACATGTTATTTTTTCTACTTTAAGTGTTCTAGGATCAGTGTTTCAGAAAGTGAAGAAATGCGGAAAGGGAGGAAAAGTAGATGCTTTGGTTTGGTTTACTTAGGTTTGGTTAGCAAAGCTGTTGATATAAATACAAAAAAAGCAATACGAAACAAACATCCAATGTTAAATTACATCTAGCTGTTTTCAGGATATCCGGAAATACCCCTCACAACAAGGCATTTCTAAAGGCATTGTCGAGATCATACTGCGATCATAACAAAATTATACAAAATTGCGGTATTTGGGTTTTATCAAAAGATAAATGTGTTTTCCTTAATCAAGGAACATTAATCCCTTTTCACAAAAACGTGAAAAAATCAATGACGTTTTAGCACACTTATGTTATGTTTCAATAAAGATAGTAATGCATTGTGTTTTCTTTTTCCATTAATGTTTTTCTCTATTGATGCGCTATTTTTGTTTTTTTCAATTGCGCTTTTTCCGATATCGACCCTGATTTATTGTATTTTCCCCCCTCTCTCTCTCTCTCTCTCTATTTTTTTTTTTTTTTTTTTTTTTTTTTTTTTTTTGAAGTCGCAGATTGAAGGTGATCATTAAGAAATGCATATAATTTTTGCTTTTCGGGAGTATTTTCCTTGGACGGATTTGGAAAATTGGGTTTTATCACTGGCACTAAATACATGTATCATTAAAATTTCTTACGGTAACTGTTGGGGTAGTTATAGATTTGAAACAATGGAGTAACAACTCTTCGTTGGTTTTTAGGAAACGCATGACTGATAAACATGCATGTGTTTATTTATTAACAATAACTCACAGAACATTAACACAACGGAAGAATGTATAGTTGATCAAATCTATTTTACACTTAGATATATACGCTACTAAATTGAAAGCGTTATCTCCCTTGCACAAGCTCGTAGACCGCGAAATACACGCGAACACGTTTCTGAATGTAAAACTGCGAAAGTTTCTACCTGCGAATATTTCTCGTTATACAGTAAATAAATGTAATTGTGTATATAGCGAGAAGTTTCTTGTGTTTGTTGTAAGAACTGACTGAATGTTTCAATCTTTTGCGTGACTATCAGTACCATATTTGATGGAATAAAATTTTCGAAATTATACGAAATTTCATACTGAAGTATGATTTAAATTTTATGAAATCATGTTATTCGTGTAGCTACGTGCTCAGTCCCCCTTACCGTGAGACTTTTAATCTAATCTTTTAATCTCTAAATACTAAAATAAACATGATAACGTCATTTTACGTAACTATCTCAATACCATAAATGATTTTTATAAAATTGAAATCATACTTTGAAAGAAATTTCGTTAAGGTTTATCAATAAATAGATAATTGACCAAGCTGTTTTCTGGTGAAATACAATTCATTCCAAAACTGAAAACCATCAAGATGCTTGCATTTTTTTGATATGACGAAAATTTACTATTTCGTCATTAAATTTGGCGTGCTTTTTTTCCTTGTACGTGTACTCTTAGTTAAATAGGTATATGTTTACCTTGTATTTCCTATAGCATGAGCAGTTCCTAAAAGTAGTTTCCGTTTTCGGGATAAGCTTTTGAAAGTTCGATAATAGATATAGGGAAAGTAGGTGTGTTTTATTAGAAGTTTCTTGTGTCATTTTCTTTTTTTCATATGTTAGTATTGACAAAAATATGAATACATTATAATCTGATACATGGAATTGAATAGGTTTATATGGAAGCACATGTTTTGTTGGTAATTTCAACAAAGCAACAAACCTGTTAATTTTTTGTAAGTCTCATAATTATAGCAGAGATGATTTAGAAGAAAAATGCCAACGATTTCAAAAGTTAAAAATTTAGGACACCTAGGTCCTATTAGAATGAAAAGCCATTTTCGCTTTTTTATTATGACGACCACGAATGGACGAACACTAGTATTTCTTGTAACGGAAGTCAACCAAAACAGAAACGAGCTTAAATGGTAGCTGTTCACCCAAAGAAATTGCTAGTTATTATTTTTTGGTGACATCGTAATAAGGATATTGCGGGAAATTTAATCAAATGTTTTTGATTGTTTCCGATTCGTCCTTATAAGTGTCCCGAGGCTTTTGGAATAAATTTCTCTTCTTCACACGCTACTATTCAGGTCCTTCGCACACTATTGGCCCGACAAGGGTATCCAGGTGCGAGAGTATCTGATATTGGACCACAATGTAAGTCCGAGATATAGTAATATATTCGTTCAAGATCTCAAACCTTAAAGTTGAATGATACATTTTTGATTGATACATTATAAGTTTGTGAAAACTCTCGAATGCTGTCATTTCTATATTTAGATCAATGTCAGCTCAAAAAAGTCAAAATGGAATACCATGGATTTTTCGTGGTTTCGACCATTGTTGTTTTGCGGGGATTGACAAATGTTATATCTGTTGTAACTTTTGCGGAAACCTCCGTTTCGAACTCTGAGCGCCTAGTACAGAGATTCACTGTCAATTCTGTGATGGCCGTCCATTAGAGTGTCATGTGCAGAATTTTGGACGTTACTTTTTGGTTGATAATTTTCAACCAGCTAATTTAATGAAACTGCTTCTAAACCTTTCATCTTTTTAGCTGCTAAAGCTGACTTGTCCAACGGTGAAATTCTGAAAAAAAATTCGTTTAAAGAGAGGTTTCTAACAAATTAATTGTAAAACGTGTTAATTTACTATTTCGAGGCTCCGCTTATTAATTTTGATGAACCAACAAAATAAAACACGCGTGACATTAAAAATTATTAAGACAAAAGAGAAAATAACAGCATGGAAATTTAACATTTCAATAGAAACAAGAAATCGGATGCAAGCAGACAGTAAAACTTAAAAGAACCAGCGTGCGAGAAAATACAATGAAAAGTCAAATTTTGGATAACGACATCAAATAGGTACAATACGACATAGTTATTAAAAATTGTAGGTTATTTTGCTATGACCACAGAAAAACTTCGTTTCGTAAATTTGTCTTTTAATTTTTTAAAAAGTCGTTAAATAACTTAAAATATTATACAAAAATAATGCGGAAACAAGAAGTCTCTTATTTGTCATTAATTCATTATTATTTAAACAAGAACCTGGTTGATTAGCAGTTGAAACTCGTACCCATCCGTTTTCCCATACACATACTTCATGTATGCTATAACTGATGTGAACAATGTCCTATTATTTATTCGGCTATTTTTGTCAACGATTTTTAGCTCACCTAGCGAAGCCAGTGTAAGTTTATGACATGGTAAAGCGTGCATGCGTGCATCCGTAAACTTTAGTCTTCTGTTAAACTTATGGCCAATTCAAATGAAATTTTATATGGAAGGTCCTTGGTTGCTAAAGAATAAAATTGTTTTCGACATGTCCGTCCTAAATCAAAGATTGCTGCCGTTACTGTAAATAGCAAATACCTATAAAAGGCCATTGCAGGTTAATTTATGTACTGATTTTGTTAAAATTTGAAACATATAAAATAGATATGGGGGGATGAAAATATATGTAACGTTTTTTTTTGTATACAATTATTCAATAATTACATAATATGCAAATAAGGTCTATTTTAGCTGAAATCTTTGAAAATCTGTCGCGAAAGCACATGACCAACTGAAAGGAAAATAAGTTTTGCCGTTAATAGAAATAGCAAAAACTTATAAATGACCATATTGGGTTTAGTAATGTACCGATTTTGTTGCAGTTTGAAACATAGGTAAAGATGTCGGGGATAAACGTATGTAACGGGTTTTCTGTAGACTTTTTCGTATGTGCAATAATTACATAATATGCAAAAAAGGTCTATTTTTAGCCGAAATCTTTGAAAATCGTCTGTGAAGGTACATGGTCAATTAAAAGGAAATGAAGCGTGAAAGGTCCTTGTATTGTATTGATTAAAATCTGTTTGAAATCCAAGATGACCGCCATTACCAAAAAATAGTAAAAATGAAAACCAGGCCCCGCGAAAATATCCGCAATTAAAGACATGAAAGCGCCTAAACACAAGAACGAGCTTGAGGGATATTGGACACAGTCAACTACCCGGCTAAATTCGCGTCAAATCTTACCAAAGCGTATGTGTTAACTTCTAAACAAAGATGCAGACTTGGTATGGGACGCTCCCCAAATACAGGCTTTAGAGAAAGTTAAAGCTGTGATAACCGACACACCGGTATTACGTTTTTACGATAACAGGAAACCGCTGACACTTCAAGTAGATGCATAAAAATATGGAATCGGTGCCACGTTAATCCAGGAAGGCAAAACTATCGCCATTGCATCAAAGTCACTTACACCATCGATTGTATTTGGTTGCAAATGATATCGTCAATATATCTATGGTCGTCGAGTCACGGTAGAAACTGACCACCGTCCTCGAGAAAGAAAACCACTTTACGCTGCACCGCCGCGTATTCAACACGTTATTAGAAAGTCAGAAAATGACAGAAATTTGATCTTGACGTAATGTATGTATTGAGCAAATGCATTCCACAAGCCGACACGTCGAGTCGACATTTTGCAAGCCATTTGTTCCAAGAATTATCGAGAAATATAAGTGCGCAAGTACACCCAGTTATGTCAGTTCAGCCTATCAGTTTTACCTGTCTCCAGAGTATCCTTAGCAAACGGTTGCCACCGATTTCTATGGAACGGTAGGGACTATCTCGTAGTTGTCGACCATTTTAGCAATTATTTTGAAGTAGCTCAACTTTCGAATATCAAGAGCGCTACTGTCATTAACAAAATGAAAAAAATATTCGCTCGTCACGGAATACATCAAAACGTCATTTCAAATAATGGACCATGCGCCACAAGAATTTCTTAGTTTCGCGAAACAATGGGGATCTAAGCTTGTAACTTCCAGTCAAATGGACTCGCAGAAAAAACTGTGCAAACAGAGATCCTAATGTCAGTTTTTTTTGGAGTACCGAACCCGATTGGTCTTTTGCTAAGCTTTTAATGGGTGACAGACTTTGGTCGTTGTTACCTTCTACCAAACATCAGCTTACACTTGAGAGTGTGAGCGGCAAAAACATACGTCCTGAAATGCGTGACTGCAGTGCAATACAGAAATCGTTTTATGATCGTAGCGCAAAACCACTTCGCAAGTTAAGTGTTAGTCAAGTCGTTAGATTTCAACAGTTTCCGGACAAGAAATGACGTCCAGCTGTCAATACCGAGCAGCATGGTGACCGTTTGTTTTCATTTCTGACAGCAAATGATAACGTTTATCGCCGTAAACTTTAACACTTAATTGAGTCTAAGGATAACAATATAGGTCTCTAGAGTATGATGTAATCTCCAAACCTACTCATTCTCAGCATACTGAACCCCTAACCAAAGTTCCCTGTTAAGTCAAAGTCCTAAACCACTCGCTACTAGACATCTACATTATCCGACCCTGAACCTTCCTACTCTAGTCTACCACTGCACACCTTCAAGGCAACTATGTTACTTGTTCAGGTCGCATAGTTAAAACTAAAATCATTCCATGTATGTGAAAATAAACATTGTCGTGTATCTGAATAGTTCTTTATTACAATCTCTATTAACCATGTTTGTGTTGTAAAAATTTTTGATAAGTTTGTAATATTTTCTATTTGAAATTTCTTTACTTTTATTTGTTTGAATTGTGCAGTATGTGATGTTAATGATATTGTTACTGTCACAACAATTATGAACATTTTGGACATTATTGCAAGCGCAAGTAGTGTACGGGTGTAAATGAACATTTCTAAGCCAAAGACATTTCTTATGAAAAAGGGAGATGCAACATTATTACTTATAATATGTAATCTTGTGAGAGTTATCTCTCCTATTTGAAATGTTCTGATTATAGAGTTATCTCTTTTGAATGTTCTTTGAATGAATGCGTGAACCCCTAAGATTTGGGTAATAAAAAATGGACATGCAAGTCACAAACACGACAAAATAATTGTTACACAGATAGATTAAACAATTTTTTCAAGAAATTTTATTTTTCACAGCCTTTTGAAAACAAAATTCGCGTTCTAAAAATATAAATTAAATAAATATCAGATATCCGTACTAGAGAAATAAATTTCGACCAAGGTCAGTTTCTACTCTTTTTTTGGTGAAATAGGAGAAACGGCGTGGTATGATTTTAGTTGTTATAAAGTTGTTGAATTATTTCAAGATGTCAATTAGTTTTACTTTAAAAATTTACCAGGTACAGAGAGAACGTGCTCCGGAAAAAATGCGCACACTCCTGTGTCATAACTGTGCGATTTTGCGCTCTCTGATGATTTTTAATAGTCCATGACTATTTGCCAGGATCCTGATTACAGATCAAGTGTACTAAGATACTGAGCTTTGGCTCGTCCGAGGGAGTCAGACTCATCGTCCGAGGGAGTCGGACTCATCCTCTAAACGAGGTAGAGGGAAGAGCTGAGGTACAGTGCGAGCGTTCAAAATACGATAGTCAACACAAAAGCGGAGTTCACCCGTTTTTTTTACCATCACAACTGGATCACTCTAGCACTTTTGTAGATTGCCTATAAAATCTTTAGCCAACAGGATATGCACCACCTGTTTGAATCTTGTGTTGTTCACCCAAGTCCACTATGACTTAGCAAAGGTTTTACGATTTTTGTGTAAAAATGCACACAATAATTTCCTTAAATTTTCAGACAAGTCAGACGCATTTAATTCAAATTCAAGTGGTTTATCAGTTTGATCATTAGTAGATGTATCTGTTCTCTGGATGTCTGAATGGCTGGTTTATTGTCCAACACATAAATTCACTTAGGTTGTACATAAGATGATGTAGCAACAACAAAATTAGCTGGTAGAAATACAGCTTCATCTCCAGGGTCCATTATATGCATCACTAAATGACTATCGACACTATTTTATATTATGCTTTTAGCACCAACTTAACCATGATCAGACAGAAATGACTGGGGTTCTATGGTTACTAACTGATAATGCTTTATTTTTATATGCGAATTTTTATATCTCCATGACTATTTGGTTGGATGGTCATAGGTTCATGCACACGCACTAGGCCAGTGTTATGTTCACATGATTAAACTTGTTCCTTATTTGTTTTATCAGGGATAACTATTGTTTTGTTTTCCAGAATGAGTGGAACTTTGTTATCCTCCATGAAATCAACACCCAAAATAAGTGATTGATGTAATTTTAAGAAAACATAAAAACCTTGGTTGACAGTTAGTTCACCAATAGTAACAAGAAGTTCTATTTGACCAAGTATTGGATGAAGTTCTGTTCACATGATTAAACTTGTTCCTTATTTGTTTTATCAGGGATAACTATTGTTTTGTTGTCCAGAATGAGTGGAACTTTGTTATCCTCCATGAAATCAATAACCATAATAAGTTATTGATGTAATTTTGAGAAAACTTAAAAACCTTGGTTGACAGTTAGTTCACCAATAGTGACAAGAAGATCTATTTGACCAAGTATTGGATGAAGTTCACCCCCAACACCTACAGCATCTCCATGTGGGGGAGATTTGATTTCATGTTCCTGAATGTTAAGAAGCTGACGGGAACGGGAACAACAGTTTATGGTTGCACCAGTGTCTACTAAAGATTGAATATTATGATCATAAATTTTTAATTTGGAAACTTGACCAATAAAAGTTTTTTTTTGTTATTTTCAAGAAATGAATTTGGTTCTTTAAAAAATAATTTGAGAATTGTTAGAATTCAATACTTTTTCTTTTGTTTTGCTTCAGTTTTGTTTTTTGTATGTCTATCCATAGATTGGTGGATAGGCGCGAGTTCCTAAACTATAACGTTGGCTTAGTGCGACAACCAAGTAACGAAATTTTGACCAATTTTTTTTTATGTAATCATATGATTGTATACATTTTATTTTATATTATTTCAAAAAATTACAGTAATCGGACAACTAAAAATGATTTTATTGATAAGAACATCAATCAATTACAGTTTTATAATTGATAGTTCAAATGTATCAATCAATTAAGTTCCATTACTCTCTTTAAGTATAACTAAAATTAATATTAAATCTTCACTGTAAAATGCCACAACCAAATAACTGAGGATAGTTTGTTGTGCAAATTACAAAGCTAAAAATAAAATACACTTTAATTTTGCAACAACATGGTAACTGGCGATAATGTGTTAATGCATTTAACATATGTGATTATTTAAACTATAATTAGCATGCTTTACCCTCTGTATCTGCTGATAAGGTGTTGCAGCTGTTGTGTATTATCATGATGGATGGTGACATGAAGAATGTAAAGTCAGTTACACTTGTTTTGGTAAGATAACTTTAGGTTTTAAAATTACATTTTAAAGTTGAAATCCAGTATTATATGTTAGTTTTGCTTAACTGATGTGACAAAATAGTGGGAAATTCATGAATTTGCTTTTATTATCAATTCGGTATGTACATTTTTATTATGTAAATTATTTAAAACTAATCTAAATTATGAAGTTATTAAATTGATAAATTTTACAATCAGAACTAGTAATATATTGGGACTTGAAAACTTAAAACATTTCTTAATTCCTTAAACTGGTAGAAATTGAAATAGTTTAGTTAAATAAATCTGCAAAATTTACTCAACTATACATGTTTTCTGTATTTGAGATTAAGTTATTTTTTTTCATCATTGAAAAAGGAGTTTCATAATATAGTTATAGACCAATGACACTACATTAGATTGGTGACTTATCTACATGAATTTCATCATACAAACTTCATTTGAATTAACAGTACAAACAAAATAATTATTCAATCTAAGATTGGAAAAAAATATTTGCAAACTATGATATCATTTCCATACTTATTGTATAAAATTTTCTAACATTCTTTTGTACTTTCCTGGTAAACAAATTGTATTCAACTACTGTTAAGTAGTAATTGTGATTAATAATAAAATTAGCCCTGTAATTGTTTAGAAAGCCCTTTTATTAGTATTTATTCAGTGATAATTAAACTTATTTTCATTTTGTCAGTGTAACATTCATATCATAATTAAAGCTTCTGCCATTATTAATGAGGGAGTTCTCATAAAAACATGGTTAAAAAATTTATAATGTTTATTATTACAGAAATGGCAGAAGAATGGTCCTCTGATAATGATGATTGGTTAGAAACTATGAATATGCCTGGAAATGATCAGGGTACTTTAAAGGAATCCAGTGATCAAAACAGGGTAGCAAAGTTACAACCGAACACTGCAGTGAGTGATGATGATACATGTAACACATCAGGGCATAGCGCTATTCAACCCGCCACCAGTGAGACTATTGAACCAGCCACTGACCAACATCTGGATTCAAAAAACTACCATTCTGAATATGATACTGTAAAAATTGCTACAAACAATTTAAATACTAGTTTAAAGAATGAACAGACTGATATTAACAGTAACAGAAATGGCAATATCTGTATTGATAAACAGACAGAAATACTGGTGACTTCTGAAACAGAAACTTTGTCTGAAAATTACCAGTCAGAAACACCAGGAACAAGTGAAACAACAGCCTTACCAAGAGATGTCCAACTAGAAATCCTTGAAACAGCTTCACAAGGAAATGACCAGTCAGAAATACCAGTAACAACTGAAACAACAACCTTAACTAGAGAAGTTCAACCAGAAATACCAGTGATAGTAGAAATAGCAGCTTCACAGCTTGACCAGCAAACCAAAATTCTAATGACGGGTGAAAAAACAACAACACAGGGATATGACCTGTCTCTAATTTCAGTAACAAGTGAAAAGACAGTTTCTTCATTAAAAATGTTGACAGGTGAAACAACAGTTGAATATGGAAATGACAAGACTAAAATACCGGTAACAAGTATACCAACAGCTTCAGAGGAAGATAATTACACAGAAATACCGATAACAGGTGAAAAAATAGCTTTACCTGGAAATGATCAGACAGAAGTTACCTCAACAGATAAAATAACATTTCTACATGTAAATGACGCAACTGAATCAGATACTGAAATGCTAGTAAGTGAAGATGATATACCTCTATCTAGATACATGCACCAGTTGAAAGTAAAAGAAAATAAAAACAAAGATTTAAATTCAGAATCTGAAATAGACAGTGAAGATTCATTCAGACTAACGAAGGATGACTTTAACTCATCTGACTCAAACTTGTCGCCTGCCCCACTAGACACAGATGAAACCGATTGTGATACAACTCTAGAAGAAATCTTAAGGAAAATTAGTCAAACAAAATCAAAATCAAAATTTAAACTTTGCAATAAAAATCTACAGAAGAATAAAAAAAGAAAAGAAGTATCAAATAATGATGCTATTTTGAGTAAAAAGATAAAAACCAGTACATCAACAGATAAAAGAAAGAAAAAGTCAAAAAATAAATCACTTCAATCCACAAACAAATCGGGTGAAAATGATAACCCTGAACCATCAAATGCCTACAGCAATGACATTGAAATAGAATTGGTAAAGGACATAACAAAGCAAGATTTCATTTTGTTTGAAACTGAAATGACCAAATGTGAAAAAAAGCTAGATAATCTTCTCGCTGCTAATGGATTAAAAAGAATTGGAGTAAATGCAGATGGAAATTGTTTTTTCGAAGCCGCATCACTTCATTTATCGAATGTTTATTCAGCGAAACATCTACGACAGATACTCTGTGATCACACACTGGATAATGGACAAGAATACATTAAATTTTGTTCAACTGATGTTGTAAATGAATCATATGAGGAAGATATTTTATGGATTGATTTTCATACAGAAGTTGAAGAACTAAGAGGTGATGGAAAATGGACAAACAATGCGGCAGACTTTCTACCATTGGTCCTTTCAAACTGGAGTGGAAAAACAGTCAGAATATTTTCTAGTTTAAGCCAAACACCTATTATGGATGTTACACCAACAACTAGTCCCCATGATGACACTGAGCCAATATTGTTGGCATACATAACATCGGAAACATCAGACGTCCTTTTTTCTCACTATGATGGATGTGTCAAATTGCAAAAACAAAATACTGATAGTAAATCTGGAAAGCAAAATGTCATTGAAATTAGTGAGATAGACACAAGAGAAAAAACAAAAATGGATGCCAGTTTGCATCAAAAACAAAAAGGGACTCTAACAAAAACAAGCAAAAAAGTAGGAAGACCAACAGGTACCCCTAAAAAAAGATGCCATAATTTCATTACACCACCAAAAAAGAAATTATTTAGAAAAAGGAAAGCCACCCCAGAAGAATGGAAAAAGAACATTAGAAAAAAGCTTTGTATGACTGGCAAAAGGTACATTTCACAAAGAGGAAAAGAAGTACCAGAGAGAAGTATGAAACCATCTGACTGTGAAAAATGTAAATTCAAATGCAATCAAAATTTCTCGGAGAAACAAAGAGAAGATATTTTTAACACCTTTTGGTCCCTAGAATCTTATACAAGAAAAAAAGACTATGTCATCGCAAGAATTGAAGAAAAGGGAACGAGAAAGTATATTGAACCTGATGTGGAAAACAAGCCAGCAAAGCGCAAACGTGATGTGCATCGGTCTTATTATTTAGATATTGAGGACAGAAAAGTTGCTGTGTGTAAGAATTTTTTCAAGAAAACTTTAGATGTTGGAGATGCATATATAGACAATGCAATGAAAAATCAGTCAGGTGGTGTTTTTGTTGGTAAAGATAAACGTGGTAAACAAATCCCACACAATAAAACATCAAATGAAAGATTACAGGAAGTAAGAAAACACATTGAATCATTCTCTGCAGTGGAAGGGCATTATACAAGAAAATCATCAAACAGAAAATATTTGGGTGCTGAACTTAACATACCCAAGATGTATGACCTATATCTCGAGCAGTACAAACACATATTATCTGAAAAACAACTTGTGAGTTTGGGAATATATCGTAAAGTATTTAATGAAGAGTACAACTATTCCTTTCATATACCAAAGAAAGATCAATGTGCTGTATGTGTTAGTTATAACAAAGCAGTTTTGGATGAGAAAATCACAGAAGAACAGCAGAGGCAGTATGATGAACATCAAGAACGAAAAATTAGGGCTCGGGAAGAAAAGAAGAAAGACAAAGAATACGCAAAAACATCTACAGACACATTTGTAGCAACTTTTGACCTACAAGCAGTTTTACAAACACCTTGCTCCCTTGTTAGCCAGATATATTACATGAGAAAATTAAATAGTTACAACTTGTCGATTTACAATTTAGCTACCCAAAATGCAACTTGCTATTTATGGTCTGAAATAAATGCAAAACGGGGAGCTTGTGAAATTGCAACATGCTTATACTTACAATTATTATCACTGCCTAGTACTATTAAGCATGCCATATTTTTCTCAGATGCTTGCTCTGGACAAAACAGAAACCAGTTTACTGCAACAAGCCTAATGCACGCTGTCACCAATTTACCAAGCATCGATATAATAGATCACAAATTCCTTGAGAGCGGGCACACACAGATGGAGTGTGACAGCATGCATTCGGCGATTGAGTTTGCCAAGACAAAAACAGAAATATTTGTTCCAAGTGAATGGGCAACAATTATACGAATGGCAAGAAGAAGGAATCCGTATTCTGTTGTACCACTTCAACATGAAGATATTTACGACTTTAAAGAAGTGCAAAAATCAACATTAAAATACAACAAAGTAGATAGCTCTGGAGAGAAAATTAATTGGCTGAAAATAAAATGGCTGCGATTTGAAAAGAAACTGACCGATCACATTAAATTTAAATATAGTTTTGATGAAGATTTTAGAAAGATGAGAGTTATGGAGCCTAATAAACGGGGGACACCTTCAAAAAGCTTAAAAATTAATTTGCCAAAGAAATATAAAGTACAACAACAGATTTCTTCAGCAAAAAAGAAAGATCTTTTGAGTCTGTGCAAAACAGGAACAATTTCTGCAATTTATCATGAATTTTACAAGAGTCTACAGTCTAGTTCAAAAGTGTCAGATTCATTACCAGACCCAGATGTCAACGAAGAAGATCAAGACTCGGACAATGAATAAAAAGGCAAAATGATAATGTAAAATTAATAACAACGTCGGCAACATTTATTTACTTATATGTATATAATTTATACTGATATACAATTTAGACAGGGAAAATAAATCGGACATTACTTTGGAGATAGTTAATTGAATCTGTATGAGTTATTCCTTAATTTTGTCATAGATTTTATAACTTCAACAAAGACATAGTATCAGTAACTCTATTGATGTCTTAAATTTTAAAGGTATATGATATGTGTTAGAAATGCTAAAACCAATTACCACATTTTAGTATATTTCAACACTAAAATGGACATATTCAGTAATTTGTTTTAGAATGCATTTTCCAGTTACTGAGACTTACCATGTTGTTAACACGATAAAAACCATATTTTAAAAAATAGATTTTGAATGCATCAACCAGTTATCTGATGTTATTATGTTACGGTACTATATATACATTTTCTATCATGTAGTGTTGGAAATGCATCAACCAGTTATCTGAAGTCATGATGATGTGGCACTTCAAATTGCATTTATTAAAATCTAACATACAACTGCAAAGACATTGTAGTAGACATAACTTGGTTATTGCATTTTTATTTAGTATTGAATGAACAGTTATAATTATGAAAGAACAAGTTATTACACACTTTACCAAATAAATCGCATATCTAAATAGATAAATTTTATTTTTGTTTTCCATCATGTAAAGATAAGCAAAATGTATTGACACAACATTTTAAACATTAAAAATATGCTTTAATTAGAGAGCTGTATTATTTAAATCAATTCCCCAAAAGTCACTATTTTTCAGTTAATTGGTTGTGGCACTAACCCCACGACGTTGGCTTAGTGCGACAACCAAGTAACGAAATTTTGACCAATTTTTTTTTATGTAATCATATGATTGTATACATTTTATTTTATATTATTTCAAAAAATTACAGTAATCGGACAACTAAAAATGATTTTATTGATAAGAACATCAATCAATTACAGTTTTATAATTGATAGTTCAAATGTATCAATCAATTAAGTTCTATTACTCTCTTTAAGTATAACTAAAATTAATATTAAATCTTCACTGTAAAATGCCACAACCAAATAACTGAGGATAGTTTGTTGTGCAAATTACAAAGCTAAAAATAAAATACACTTTAATTTTGCAACAACATGGTAACTGGCGATAATGTGTTAATGCATTTAACATATGTGATTATTTAAACTATAATTAGCATGCTTTACCCTCTGTATCTGCTGATAAGGTGTTGCAGCTGTTGTGTATTATCATGATGGATGGTGACATGAAGAATGTAAAGTCAGTTACACTTGTTTTGGTAAGATAACTTTAGGTTTTAAAATTACATTTTAAAGTTGAAATCCAGTATTATATGTTAGTTTTGCTTAACTGATGTGACAAAATAGTGGGAAATTCATGAATTTGCTTTTATTATCAATTCGGTATGTACATTTTTATTATGTAAATTATTTAAAACTAATCTAAATTATGAAGTTATTAAATTGATAAATTTTACAATCAGAACTAGTAATATATTGGGACTTGAAAACTTAAAACATTTCTTAATTCCTTAAACTGGTAGAAATTGAAATAGTTTAGTTAAATAAATCTGCAAAATTTACTCAACTATACATGTTTTCTGTATTTGAGATTAAGTTATTTTTTTTCATCATTGAAAAAGGAGTTTCATAATATAGTTATAGACCAATGACACTACATTAGATTGGTGACTTATCTACATGAATTTCATCATACAAACTTCATTTGAATTAACAGTACAAACAAAATAATTATTCAATCTAAGATTGGAAAAAAATATTTGCAAACTATGATATCATTTCCATACTTATTGTATAAAATTTTCTAACATTCTTTTGTACTTTCCTGGTAAACAAATTGTATTCAACTACTGTTAAGTAGTAATTGTGATTAATAATAAAATTAGCCCTGTAATTGTTTAGAAAGCCCTTTTATTAGTATTTATTCAGTGATAATTAAACTTATTTTCATTTTGTCAGTGTAACATTCATATCATAATTAAAGCTTCTGCCATTATTAATGAGGGAGTTCTCATAAAAACATGGTTAAAAAATTTATAATGTTTATTATTACAGAAATGGCAGAAGAATGGTCCTCTGATAATGATGATTGGTTAGAAACTATGAATATGCCTGGAAATGATCAGGGTACTTTAAAGGAATCCAGTGATCAAAACAGGGTAGCAAAGTTACAACCGAACACTGCAGTGAGTGATGATGATACATGTAACACATCAGGGCATAGCGCTATTCAACCCGCCACCAGTGAGACTATTGAACCAGCCACTGACCAACATCTGGATTCAAAAAACTACCATTCTGAATATGATACTGTAAAAATTGCTACAAACAATTTAAATACTAGTTTAAAGAATGAACAGACTGATATTAACAGTAACAGAAATGGCAATATCTGTATTGATAAACAGACAGAAATACTGGTGACTTCTGAAACAGAAACTTTGTCTGAAAATTACCAGTCAGAAACACCAGGAACAAGTGAAACAACAGCCTTACCAAGAGATGTCCAACTAGAAATCCTTGAAACAGCTTCACAAGGAAATGACCAGTCAGAAATACCAGTAACAACTGAAACAACAACCTTAACTAGAGAAGTTCAACCAGAAATACCAGTGATAGTAGAAATAGCAGCTTCACAGCTTGACCAGCAAACCAAAATTCTAATGACGGGTGAAAAAACAACAACACAGGGATATGACCTGTCTCTAATTTCAGTAACAAGTGAAAAGACAGTTTCTTCATTAAAAATGTTGACAGGTGAAACAACAGTTGAATATGGAAATGACAAGACTAAAATACCGGTAACAAGTATACCAACAGCTTCAGAGGAAGATAATTACACAGAAATACCGATAACAGGTGAAAAAATAGCTTTACCTGGAAATGATCAGACAGAAGTTACCTCAACAGATAAAATAACATTTCTACATGTAAATGACGCAACTGAATCGGATACTGAAATGCTAGTAAGTGAAGATGATATACCTCTATCTAGATACATGCACCAGTTGAAAGTAAAAGAAAATAAAAACAAAGATTTAAATTCAGAATCTGAAATAGACAGTGAAGATTCATTCAGACTAACGAAGGATGACTTTAACTCATCTGACTCAAACTTGTCGCCTGCCCCACTAGACACAGATGAAACCGATTGTGATACAACTCTAGAAGAAATCTTAAGGAAAATTAGTCAAACAAAATCAAAATCAAAATTTAAACTTTGCAATAAAAATCTACAGAAGAATAAAAAAAGAAAAGAAGTATCAAATAATGATGCTATTTTGAGTAAAAAGATAAAAACCAGTACATCAACAGATAAAAGAAAGAAAAAGTCAAAAAATAAATCACTTCAATCCACAAACAAATCGGGTGAAAATGATAACCCTGAACCATCAAATGCCTACAGCAATGACATTGAAATAGAATTGGTAAAGGACATAACAAAGCAAGATTTCATTTTGTTTGAAACTGAAATGACCAAATGTGAAAAAAAGCTAGATAATCTTCTCGCTGCTAATGGATTAAAAAGAATTGGAGTAAATGCAGATGGAAATTGTTTTTTCGAAGCCGCATCACTTCATTTATCGAATGTTTATTCAGCGAAACATCTACGACAGATACTCTGTGATCACACACTGGATAATGGACAAGAATACATTAAATTTTGTTCAACTGATGTTGTAAATGAATCATATGAGGAAGATATTTTATGGATTGATTTTCATACAGAAGTTGAAGAACTAAGAGGTGATGGAAAATGGACAAACAATGCGGCAGACTTTCTACCATTGGTCCTTTCAAACTGGAGTGGAAAAACAGTCAGAATATTTTCTAGTTTAAGCCAAACACCTATTATGGATGTTACACCAACAACTAGTCCCCATGATGACACTGAGCCAATATTGTTGGCATACATAACATCGGAAACATCAGACGTCCTTTTTTCTCACTATGATGGATGTGTCAAATTGCAAAAACAAAATACTGATAGTAAATCTGGAAAGCAAAATGTCATTGAAATTAGTGAGATAGACACAAGAGAAAAAACAAAAATGGATGCCAGTTTGCATCAAAAACAAAAAGGGACTCTAACAAAAACAAGCAAAAAAGTAGGAAGACCAACAGGTACCCCTAAAAAAAGATGCCATAATTTCATTACACCACCAAAAAAGAAATTATTTAGAAAAAGGAAAGCCACCCCAGAAGAATGGAAAAAGAACATTAGAAAAAAGCTTTGTATGACTGGCAAAAGGTACATTTCACAAAGAGGAAAAGAAGTACCAGAGAGAAGTATGAAACCATCTGACTGTGAAAAATGTAAATTCAAATGCAATCAAAATTTCTCGGAGAAACAAAGAGAAGATATTTTTAACACCTTTTGGTCCCTAGAATCTTATACAAGAAAAAAAGACTATGTCATCGCAAGAATTGAAGAAAAGGGAACGAGAAAGTATATTGAACCTGATGTGGAAAACAAGCCAGCAAAGCGCAAACGTGATGTGCATCGGTCTTATTATTTAGATATTGAGGACAGAAAAGTTGCTGTGTGTAAGAATTTTTTCAAGAAAACTTTAGATGTTGGAGATGCATATATAGACAATGCAATGAAAAATCAGTCAGGTGGTGTTTTTGTTGGTAAAGATAAACGTGGTAAACAAATCCCACACAATAAAACATCAAATGAAAGATTACAGGAAGTAAGAAATCACATTGAATCATTCCCTGCAGTGGAAGGGCATTATACAAGAAAATCATCAAACAGAAAATATTTGGGTGCTGAACTTAACATACCCAAGATGTATGACCTATATCTCGAGCAGTACAAACACATATTATCTGAAAAACAACTTGTGAGTTTGGGAATATATCGTAAAGTATTTAATGAAGAGTACAACTATTCCTTTCATATACCAAAGAAAGATCAATGTGCTGTATGTGTTAGTTATAACAAAGCAGTTTTGGATGAGAAAATCACAGAAGAACAGCAGAGGCAGTATGATGAACATCAAGAACGAAAAATTAGGGCTCGGGAAGAAAAGAAGAAAGACAAAGAATACGCAAAAACATCTACAGACACATTTGTAGCAACTTTTGACCTACAAGCAGTTTTACAAACACCTTGCTCCCTTGTTAGCCAGATATATTACATGAGAAAATTAAATAGTTACAACTTGTCGATTTACAATTTAGCTACCCAAAATGCAACTTGCTATTTATGGTCTGAAATAAATGCAAAACGGGGAGCTTGTGAAATTGCAACATGCTTATACTTACAATTATTATCACTGCCTAGTACTATTAAGCATGCCATATTTTTCTCAGATGCTTGCTCTGGACAAAACAGAAACCAGTTTACTGCAACAAGCCTAATGCACGCTGTCACCAATTTACCAAGCATCGATATAATAGATCCCAAATTCCTTGAGAGCGGGCACACACAGATGGAGTGTGACAGCATGCATTCGGCGATTGAGTTTGCCAAGACAAAAACAGAAATATTTGTTCCAAGTGAATGGGCAACAATTATACGAATGGCAAGAAGAAGGAATCCGTATTCTGTTGTACCACTTCAACATGAAGATATTTACGACTTTAAAGAAGTGCAAAAATCAACATTAAAATACAACAAAGTAGATAGCTCTGGAGAGAAAATTAATTGGCTGAAAATAAAATGGCTGCGATTTGAAAAGAAACTGACCGATCACATTAAATTTAAATATAGTTTTGATGAAGATTTTAGAAAGATGAGAGTTATGGAGCCTAATAAACGGGGGACACCTTCAAAAAGCTTAAAAATTAATTTGCCAAAGAAATATAAAGTACAACAACAGATTTCTTCAGCAAAAAAGAAAGATCTTTTGAGTCTGTGCAAAACAGGAACAATTTCTGCAATTTATCATGAATTTTACAAGAGTCTACAGTCTAGTTCAAAAGTGTCAGATTCATTACCAGACCCAGATGTCAACGAAGAAGATCAAGACTCGGACAATGAATAAAAAGGCAAAATGATAATGTAAAATTAATAACAACGTCGGCAACATTTATTTACTTATATGTATATAATTTATACTGATATACAATTTAGACAGGGAAAATAAATCGGACATTACTTTGGAGATAGTTAATTGAATCTGTATGAGTTATTCCTTAATTTTGTCATAGATTTTATAACTTCAACAAAGACATAGTATCAGTAACTCTATTGATGTCTTAAATTTTAAAGGTATATGATATGTGTTAGAAATGCTAAAACCAATTACCACATTTTAGTATATTTCAACACTAAAATGGACATATTCAGTAATTTGTTTTAGAATGCATTTTCCAGTTACTGAGACTTACCATGTTGTTAACACGATAAAAACCATATTTTAAAAAATAGATTTTGAATGCATCAACCAGTTATCTGATGTTATTATGTTACGGTACTATATATACATTTTCTATCATGTAGTGTTGGAAATGCATCAACCAGTTATCTGAAGTCATGATGATGTGGCACTTCAAATTGCATTTATTAAAATGCAACATACAACTGCAAAAACATTGTAGTAGACATAACTTGGTTATTGCATTTTTATTTAGTATTGAATGAACAGTTATAATTATGAAAGAACAAGTTATTACATACTTTACCAAATAAATCGCATATCTAAATAGATAAATTTTATTTTTGTTTTCCATCATGTAAAGATAAGCAAAATGTATTGACACAACATTTTAAACATTAAAAATATGCTTTAATTAGAGAGCTGTATTATTTAAATCAATTCCCCAAAAGTCACTATTTTTCAGTTAATTGGTTGTGGCACTAACCCCACGATAAGTTTGTTTTATTTCTGATCAAATATTTTTTTTGTAACAAATATTGTCATTATGACACAAACTATCCATGCCGCATGTAAATACATAACCTTTCAAAGGAACAACTCTAATACAAAACCTCGTTCCCTAGTTTTAGGATTATGTTTACACTTTACAATCAATTTAAAAATTGATTTTAAAAAATGAATAATTTAATAATTTAACAATTTCACAATTTCTTCGCTACAACTCTCATCCGACTTCATATACAATGTTGTAAAGTATAAAATGATTGGTGTCGAATTTAAAATTACGATTGTAGTTTGAACAAAAAACTTAACTTGAAATTACAATGTGATTCGCACTTATCACAAAAATAAAAAAGTTATGTTTCATTTTCTATAAAATTGTCATTAAGCTATAAAATCAACTTATTAAAAATAGGAATTTATTTTACTTTTAATAATTTAAATAAAAAACAAAATAATAAATTGAAAAATGATGTAGCAAGGTTGTAAAAATAAAATGTTTACATACCAGTGTATTACGACGTTATTTGTAATTCAACAATCATATTTTTGACTTCCTTGTTTTGCTTGAAACAAAAAGTGCCATGTGTCGGGAATGTACTCAATAGTGCCCAGCATGCACTGGTCAGTGGTTATAAATAATAACGCGTGGATAAAGACAAACAATAGCACGTGGACAGATATAAACAATAGCACATGGTAATACAGAAATGTACACAAATAGATCAGAATCTGTGACGTCATTTTACCGAGCATTCCCTGTGCCCTACATCTTGCGGGGCAAACAGTATTTGTATAGATTATTGTATAGATTAGAAATGATATAGATATGACGTCATTTTTATCCAGCATTCCCAGTGCCCCCATTCTTGTGACGGGGCAAACAACCGTTATTTAGGGACGCTGTGAGTTAGATTACGGTTGTGAAAATGGCAAAATAGAAGAAAACGAGTGAAAAACAAATAGTGTTATCTTACCGGGAGAAGTTGGATAGTGTAACTAAAGATAGCTACGACAAGAAATTAAGTATATTGAACTTAGAAAACGTGTCCGCATGGGATTAATGATGGATAGAGGTAAAGTATGAAATTATGGCCTGATGAATCGTATCCACAAATTGTACACTATCTGATTAAAACTCCGAGAGTATTCACACTAGAGAAAAAGAAATACCATAAAAGCCTTGAGAGTTAAAGTGACTTTGATTCTGAGTATGCGAAAACTGTTTATTCGAGGCAGAATGAAAAAGACAAGGTTTTGTTGATCAGTTAAGTTTATCACAGCCGGAAAACATCAGAGCCTCCATGTAATGTCTGGTTTGGTGTAAAATCCGATTGATCAGTGATAGCCAGTCATTGTGATTGCATGAAAGGGTAAGTTCTCTGAAATACGTCAAAAATTATTCTTTCATTTCAAACAGACTGCAAACAAATATATACTGAAAATACCATCAAAAAAATATTAGAGTTTTTGATAGATAACGTATTTGTTGTGTTGGCAATATTTTGTAACGAACAATCGGTATACCAACGGGCACAAACTGTGCGCCTTTGCTTGCTGATATGTTTCTTTGTTCATATGAATTAGAATTTTTACAGAACCTTGTCAAATCTAGAGAAAAGACTGTCGCTAATAATCCTAAATTTGGATATGTGAATACCATCTATTCAAATGAGCTTGAAATAAAAGACACGACGGATTCTCCATGTTCTGCTTCATATTTGGACTTATATCTCATTTATGAAAACCCACGGAAAGTTACACCTGAAGCTTTACGACAAACGTGATGACTTTAATTTTTCTATTGTCAACTTTCCGTTTCTTTGCAGTAACACCCCTGCTTCTCCTGCGTATGGTGTATATGTTTCACAGTTAATACGTTATGGTAGAGCTTGTTCCCACTATGGGGACTTTCTACAACGAAGCAAACCGCATACAATTAAATTGTTGACGCAAGAATATTGCAAGCCTAGGCTAATCAAGGCTCTTGAAAGGTTTTATGGCCGTCATCACAATATTGTTAATAAGCATGTAGTCACTGTATCCGAACTTATAATACTGGTAATATTTGACTTACCGTAATTCCTTGTTCCTTTCTTTCATGGTTCCTTGTTCCTTTCTTTCTCCATGTTGACTTGCACGTGGCGGGTGTAGCTAGCTAGACAGGAGGCGCTTACCCTTCCGGAGCACCCGGCTTCGCTTCCTTGAGGGAAATTCACGTGTATTACTAAATTTGCCAGCTTTCAAAGTTTTACTTTGTTTTGGGATTGTGATTTGGACAAGGACTGGTATGATTGTGTTTTATAATTACCATAGATTACTTCGCTCACAATTTGCAGTAGGTAGGTCTTCATGTAAACCAACACTCTTTAGGTGCTTATTATTCAAGTGTATGCATATTAAAGTAATTATTTGCTCACAGATTAAAAACTTAGGATTATTTTAATCTGCTCCAATATACTACATGCGGCTTATATTTACATCGCAGGTGGCTTAATCACGACCAATTAAAATAGCACATGCAAATCACCTTTTCATATATTAGATAAATTTTGTAATGAATCAACAAAAAAAAAAATTGAATAATTTTTTATTCTTTATTTTAATGTATTGAATAGAATACATACTGTATGTAAGGTCATACGGGTTATCCCCCTTTATATGTACGCTTGTTATTAATTGTCAAGCACCCAGTTGACACGGAATAAAACCTACATGTGGTCATGTCGTGATGTTCTGTTTTATTTATATGCCTAAACAATTGGATAGGCCTGTAATTAGCTTACAAAATGTAAGACATTACATTTATGTTTATGTAAAAAGATGAAAATTTTCCTTTTTTGATAAAAAAAAATTAATAGCTGAGCAGAATAAAAAAGAAACAAAACTTACAGGTGGTATAACCCGGTAAAAACACAGTTGAATGTTACAGAGATAGAATCTTGTTATTTCATTGTTTCGACACCCAAACAGTTATTTCACTTGAGGAAATTGATAGAGAATGTTCCCAAGAAAAGTTACAAAAATTACAGAGCTTATATATTCGAAACATTTTGCCAGTTTTAATAAGTGGACGAATTGATTGGCAGTCCAGTGGCAAGAGGTCCCCCTTAAAGCTAAAGAAACATAGCCAGGTACTGTTTGTGCAATGGTGTTCAGGACGATAGAGTGAGGGTCAGATGTATAAATTTCAGAAGAGGTAGCAAAGTGTGGTTCCATTTAGACTGCTTTAAACTTTTATCTGCACCAAAAGGAAGGTGTCTATGTCCATATTGCAAAAAATGACCTTGTGTTGTTATGACAGTGTGTATTAATCTAGAACATTTTGTTGTTTGACATTGTTTCAAAGATGAAGATTTGTTGTTAAATATATGATAATTCATACAATATAATACTTAATGAAATTTAGAGTGTTTTATTATAAGTGCTTAATTACATAATGAACCAAAACTTGAAGTTTATTTCGAATAAACAAGTATTATACTTAACATATTTTTACATACTGTAAACGTGGTAATTTTCGCAATCTGGAAATTTTCGCTATTTCAGCCCCCTCGTGAAAATTTCAACAAAGCGACATTGTTATCCAAACAGCGGCCATACAAGATCAGATTCGAAAAGATCGCGAAAATTACCCCGTGCTTAATGTCAAGTATCAGATTTGGCGAAAATTTTAACTCGCGAAAATAACCACGTTTATAGTATAAAACTTATACATATAATTTTTAACAATAAGAATTAAAAGTTGTTAAAAAAGTGGAATAAGTCACTCATACATAATTAACAAGTTTGGAAGATAATCCTTATCTTCATTTTAATCCTGACAGCACATAAATATTGCATTTAGTCATTGATAAACAATTTGTACATATTATAATGTATTTACATCTATAGTTCCTCGACTTAATTTAACAAAACCCCACAAACAATTGCAATTATGTCGTGTTGAATCATAAACATCCTCGGATCTTTAGCACAATTGAAGGGATATTGGTCCTTTCATTATGGCATTTTTAGATTTCAAATATCCAGTTAGTTTTTCAATTTCAATTCTAATCTGAACTAGAGGTCTGATTTTTCAACGTCTTCTGTACTTAACTCCATTTTTCTTTGGTACAAGATGCAATTATTAATTTGGCCACTCTTACAGCAAATAATTCATTACAAGTGAATAGTCCTGTCAGCAAGAAATTGATCCTGATGAACTAATTCATCTAAGAAACCACTCGTTTTAACAATTTCTTGATCAGAGATTCTCCCTTCCCAAGCACTTGACACAAATGAGACATCGTCATAAGACAAAAAATTGGGTGTTACTTTTGCGGTCGTAGGCGGCGGCGTGTCAAAATGTTAAAGATGATGTTAAAGTAATGTATTTTCTACTCGGTCAGAAACTAACCAGGCGAGACATTTAAATCCGTGGAATTCTTGTTAGAAATCGTACTTTGACAAAACTAACACCTAACCATTTGTAAAACATCCTAGAAAGAGGACTACATGACACTCCAGATCTGTAACCAATATCTTCAAAGGACAAGTTTAATCTTAATTTCACTAACAATTTTAAAAAATACAGTTGCAAATGTCTTCGATTTCACTACTTCCTTTGAAAAAATGTAAACAATAATATTAAAGAGCAAATAACTTTGTAAACCGGTGAATATTTTTTAAATTTTTGTTGTTGTTTTGTCATTTTCATGAGTGGTGCATTCTCCAAAAAGCTAAGACTCATTTCTCTTCTGAGCTTCATGAAATTTACATTTTACACTTTGGTATCCATCAGATAAATTAGTGAATTCTTGTCAAGTGTCCTTCAATTCTGATTAAAGCTCTGCATTTTCGTCCTTTTCATGGTATCATTTATATACATTTTTGGAGCTTGAGGTTCACTTTTAACAACCAGCCCTTGCAAATCTCTTGCCTCGTCAGCAACAAATTAGTCCTGTAGATCTAATAAGGCAACAAATGCATCAATTTTTTTTTCATTTTTAAGCTTCTGTTGGACCCCGTGGACTTTACTTTTGTTACAAATAAGGTCTTCATGTAATTTTTCAATGTTCCCATTACTGTCGATAAATATACTAGCGGAAAAAAGTAACTGTGCATGACTGAAATGTGAGATTATAAAATAATTTGAAAATGCAAAGCAATGAATAATTTTGTATTTGTTTATTAGATATTTCTTTACAAATTCATGTCATTGAAAAGGTTACAGATACTGTTATTTCATACGCAGGGGACTAGAAACATAGCAGATAGTAAAAGTCAGTTCAGAAGATCAGTATCGTGTGTGACCACCATTAGCATTGACACAGGACTGACAGCGACGCCTCATAGAGTTGATTAAATGCCTAAAGAATGTTTGAGGGATGTTGTTCCATATCTGGTCTAACGCTTGGACCAACCCTTGCAATGAAACAGGCTGATTGGGCAGATGATGTAATCGGCGTTCCATTTCATCCCATACGTGTTCAATAGACCATTTTCGGGTTCCCCGTTCCGTACCATTTCGGTAATTTATAATCTACTTAAGTCACGTGACGGGCAGGCATGTATACTTCCGGTTTTATGAAGCGTCTATAGAAACTGTCAGACGATGGCGTTCCTGAAGCCTTCCAAAGATTGGTGTTGTGTCCCTGGTTGTGTTTCAGATGGAAGAAAACGAGGGAGATATCCGTTTATGAATAATGTTTTGTTCTACCCATTTCCATCAGCTTTAAAAGAACCGAAGATAAGAAAGAAGTGGCTGGACCAAATAATGAGACCGAATGATTATATTCCAGGAAGGTCTCACCGTGTGTGCTCGTTGCATTTCATTGATGGCTGTCCAACAAGTACCAACCCTATTCCGACTCTTTCCCCTCGAAATAATTATGGTAAACCAAAGACAGAGAGAAGCGTCTCTGCTAGATTGAAGAGGGAAATACCAATGGAAATGGAGCATTACGACGACGCCAACACTGAGGTAGATATCAACATAAATAAGCTTGATAATAACAGCATAAAGGCAATACAAAATGTTTCTATAGCAGTGGTTTTATATCATCTATGTGTTTTTTAAGTAAAAATTCCGCGTATTTTATGTGGAAACATTATATTTAGCTCAATTTGTCGCTTGGTATTTGTATCAAGTGATTTACATAAGTTATGATTTTGTCACTTCATTCAGAATCTTTGAATTTAGTGTGATATTAAGAGTGTTTGTTTTTAATTCACTACAGGTTACTGGAAGCAGAATGATATCATCACTGCCAGTGGTCCGTCATGAGACAGTGGTTTCAACCCAAATAATGTTACTGGAAACATGTGTGCCAGAGTGTAATTGTAAGTGTTTCCTATAAAATATATGGTTTATAATTCAACAAAGTTTTTTTTTTAAATTTATACCTGTGCACTGAAGTTGCAGTTTGACATGTTAAAGCAAGGTTTTGATAGTTTAAATGAGTTCATACTGAGGTCAATAAGTACTAATTTATATGCAGTAAATTTTGTTGTGGTCTACCAGTATATTCTTTGGTTAGTAGCTAACTGGAACATGTACTTTCCAAGTAATACATGAAAATAAGGCTAAGCATAAGTATAAAGATTTTGATGCAATAAACAGTGAAACATACAGACTTTATAGATTATATCATTTATAATATATTTAACTAAGCTACATATGCCAGTCCAGTCAGTCATAATAACAAACAATGTGAAAGATGATTATCCTTAAACAACTAAATTTTGAATTTTAAGTGATATCGAGGGGTGGATGCCAGAAGGCTTCAAGATCAAATTTGGTCGATTTTGAGATTTTTGCATGAAGTGATACTTAAAGGCATAAAATATGATATTTCAAAATTTTAACCTTATATTTCAATTATAAACCACAATATTACATAAAGAAAATATATCTTATGTGATTTAAGTACACTATGTTACATGCCATAGGAACGTTTGTTTCTTTGAGATAAAATGATCATAAACATGTGGTTGCTAACTCCAATATTAAAAGGTCATTAGAGTCCTTGAGTTCATTCATCATATGGAACCAAGTAGTAATAATCATGTCATTTAGCTGTAACGGTTTTAACTGCCTGTGGAATGTTTACACATTGCTGTTAAGATAAGTGAACCATGTGTCTTATGTATACATATCATACCACAGCAGTAGAGATTCTGATTTTGGTAATACAATATTTCAAGCTGTGATGTCATTATGTAGCCATATGACCTTTGTGTTCTTATATATTTGTATTACTAAATTTTTGCCTGTGGGAACACAATTTTAATTTGTAGAAGTATACATGTTGTAATCATTTCAACATAAATAAAGGGTTCAAGAATTACATAAAATCTTAATTAAGCACAAAACATTATACAAGAAAGAATAATTTAAAGGTGAGTGCTTCTTTTTTTATCATTTTTTTTTTTTTTTGTTTTGTTTTTTTTTTTTTGTTTTTTTTTTTATGTTTATTTTAAAATTATTAAATTTCATACATATTATAGATTGTTTAATAAATATAAATACGCTTTTGGAATTTTATTTCATATATACCGGTGGTTATAAGTGATAAAGTTCAGATAATAATTTATGATATTTTAGCTTACATTTTGGTCTTTGATACTTGATTAATTATAATTTTAATTTACTTAGTACATGATACTTGTTCATTGTAAATAAAATCAATAACAATAAAATAAGGAATCAATATTAATAAATATATTAATGATTTTGTTTTATTAGGACAATGGATGAAAAAACTGACCAGTCTTCTGAAAACTGGGAAGAGATTGGAAAAATTTTATCACAGGAATTTGAAGAGGAAAGCAGAGTAACAGCAGACATTGGAGATGAGGACAAGAAATGTGAACAGGAAAGCAGAGTATCTGCAGACGAAAAATGTGAAGATGAAAGCAGAGTAACTTCAGATACTTCAGATAGGGACAAAAAATGTGAAGAGGAAAGCAGAGCAACTGCAGACACTTGAGATGCGTACAAAAAATGTGAAGAGGAAAGCAGAGTAACTGCAGACAATAGAGATGAGGACAAAAACAATAAATGCTGCTGAAAACCACGCACGAAAGAGATTGTTTCAATCACCATCAAAATTTTTACAGAAAAGTCCGGGACAATTATCTTTGGCCGAAGTAAAGCATCAGAGTTTGGTAACTTTCCGTGCAAGGCAACTTGTGTATAAACTGCACACAAGAAACGTGGACACTTTGCTGAGCAGTAATGGACTGAGAAGATTCGAAATTAGCGGTGACGGAAACTGCTTTTTTAATGCTGTCAGTAAAAGCACAGAAGCAACTGAAAACTTGGGCAATTTTAGAAACAGTCTTTGTGATCATCTTGAAACACATGCTGCGGAATATATTCACTTTCTGCCTAATATGTTTGAACAAACGGAAGAACAAAAAAAATGATGCTTATAAAAATCAGATTGAGACTTTAAGGCAGGATGGACAGTGGTCTACTGATCTAGCTGATGCTCTACCGCTTGCTACATCTAATATTCTCTGCAGAGAAATTGTTATATATTCTAGTAGACGTCATCATTGGACAAACCAAGTGATTTTCAATCTACTGTTGACTTAGAATCTAGTCCAAGCAAACTGATTGAAATTAAACCAAGTGGAACAGTATCCGATATTGACAAAAACAGTACTCCAAATAAACAAGGGGATTGTTCACATCCTAGCACCATAACTCCAAGAAAACAAGCAAAGTACAAAAGTCCAAAACAAAAATTCAGGAGCCGCAAACGAAAGGCAAGGCCTGAAACTTGGAAAAAGAACATAAGAAAACGCCTTCGTTTGGCTGGACAAGAATACATCAGCATAAGCGGGAAACTAGTAAAAGCCAAGGAAGTCAAGCCAAAGGATTGTACTAAATGTCCTTATAAATGTTCCAGTCATATATCAGAAGAGGCGAGGAAAGAATTATTTACAGATTTTTGGAGCCTTCAGGATTATTCAAGACAACGCGATTTTTTCTGTAGTACAGTTTCTGAATCAGTAAAAGTACGCACCAAGCCCAAAAGAGTACGAAAACTAACCAGAACATATACTTTCAACGTTAAGGGGAAACAGGTACGCATATGCAAAAGGTTTTATACAAGCACATTAGATGTGAGTGAGTAGTGGAACTTGCACTAAAATCAAAGAAGTCTGGAATATATGCATCTCAGTAAAAACGGGGTACCCATGCACCACACAACAAGACATCAGAGCGATCACTTTCATTTATTCGACAGCATATAGAGTCTTTTCCCATTTTAGATCCTCATTATACCCGAAAAGACACCCACAGAAAATTCCTTGGGAATGACTTAAACATAACAAAAATGTACCAACTATACAAAAGTGAATGTTCAAAGATCAACATGAAACCTGTAGGCCCCTCCAAGTACCGAAAATTATTTGTGATGAATATAATTATTCGTTCCATACACCAAAGAAGGACCAGTGCAGAATTTGTAACTTATATCTACAAAAACAATCAAATCAACAACTTACCAATGGTGATAAAGAATCATTTGATCAACATATTTCAAGAAAGCTTAAAGCCCGTGAGGAGAAAACGCTTGATAAAAATTTTGCCAAGGAAAATGCAACATACCACGCAGCTACCTTTGACCTACAGTCTGTTCTCCACACTCCTTGCTCAAATGTAAGCCAAGTTTATTATAAACGAAAACTCAACTGCTATAATCTGTCTGTGTACTCATTAGGAGACTCCAGTGGAACATGTTTCATGTGGAATGAAACTGAAGGAAAACGTGGGTCAGACGAAATAAGCACATGCTTAGTTATGTATATAAAATCATTACTTTTGACCACCTCTCACGTTTGCCTTTATTCTGACAATTGTACAGGACAGAACAGAAACAAGTATGTTGCAGCTGCTGGTCTACATTCTGTTATAACCACGGAGAACATTGTTGCAATTGACCAGAAATTTCTCGAGCCAGGTCATACAGAAATGGAAGTGGATTCCATGCATGCGGCCATAGAAGCAGCAAAGAAGAACACCGAAATCTATGTTCCGAGCCAATGGGATACGGTCGTGCGTTTGGCGAGGAAAAGGAAGCCCTACACCGTTATTCCCTTAAAATACTGCGATATTATTAACACCAGAGACATCGCAGGGAAATTATTTCCAACCTCGTGCGTGGACTCCACTGGGAAGAAGGTCAAATGGATGCAGATTAAATGGATTCAGTTCCGAAAAAGGGAACCAGACAATATGTTTTTTAAATACGACTTTCGGGATGAAGAATTTAGATCTGTTAAAATGAAAACTGCAACCAGAAAATGTGGCAAAGCCCATATTGCCGAAAGTCTTCCTCGAACGTACAAGGAGAAATTGGCTATTTCTGCCAACAAAAAGAAAGATCTTCTGTCACTATGTGCGGATGGAACAGTGCCAGAAGAGTACCATCCTTATTACAGCAATTTGAAGTCTAGTGACAGTGTAAAAGACACCATTCCCGAACCAGATTTTTATGACGATATAGAAGACACTGATGATGAAAATGCTTAGAACTGCTGGAATATTGTTAATTCTAAGTTGGCTAATTACTGTAATTTTTCTGCATAAACATGATAAACATTCACAATAAGGACCATAAGCAAACATAAACTGTGTTTTTCAATCGTCAGTTGTTCAAATGTTTTGAAAATATTTAGTAGCTGAATTTCCACTTGGAAGCTTTCAAAGTAATGTTTCCTTAAAATTGTTTTGTTGTGACAGTAATGGAGAAAATCTTTTTAATAAGTTTTTGGATTTTTAATTAATTCTGTTTTTTTTTAAAGTGATATCAAAAGAAGACCTGATTATCCAATTTCACAGATGAACCTAAAATGTACTAACTGACTGTTTAATTGCTTGCAAAGGGATGCTTACCCACAGGTTGGCTTAAATAGTTTCATTAATTTCATTTTATTTGTCTGATTTTAAATATAAAGGAAATAATGTGCTAATTCATTTAACTGGATCAATTTGTTTTATATGTGTTTTATTTTGATGGATATAAGGCAAACATTCACACCTGTCTATAGAAACCATGATAAAAACCAGCCAAGGAATTCGGTTCAAATATCATCGTTATATAGTTATTATAGCCAGAAACAGGTGATCTTTATAGTCAGGTGGCCTTTATACCGAGGTGGCGTATAAGACAGGTTCGACTGTAATTATTAAACACAAACAAAGATGAGAATATTGTTGCCAGGCTTAAACAATATTGGTCAATTAACTGTTAAATTAACAAATATTTAATAGTTCTGAAATCATTTGTAAATGCCAGGAGTTATTCTACAAATATTAATTATAGTTTAGTATTTACTACATTAAAATTGTAATCATTCTAAGCAAAATACGACTTTAGTCTAATATTACTATAACATGTTTTATTCCTGCTAATATGCCCTAAGTTCACACAGCGTTTTAAGGACTTTAAAATGCCATGTGTTAAGTCAGAGTTGTGGATATCACACAGATGTAATTGATCTTAGCCTCTTATCGTGTTGTAGATAAACCGCATGTGTTAACATGGCAGAGTGTTTTAAGATAAATAATTAACTGTAATTTGCGTAAGGATTTTTTGACAAGTTGATGAGAAAGACATATGTTAGACATGTATTATATCTTTGATAAACACAGGAATTTACAATTGAATTTTAATTAATTGCACAAAAATTGACATTCCAAGTCATTGACATCATTTATCTCAGTAGTATAAAAAACATCTTATCCCCTTCTGGCATCCAGCCCTCGATATATTTATATTTGTCTTTTGTTTTAGTATTGGACCACAACTACTCTTATGTGTCAAAGGTGGAAATAAAAACAAAAGATGCTTGCTGTCAGACAGATTTAACATCAGCAGCTATTGAAGAATTGGAATGTGCAAAACATAAGATGGGTAAAAAGCTTGATAATTAATTAAAATTAAAATGTTTCCCAGTAATATCACTTAAGAGTCCACAAAGTAATTTATAAACATAACTGGGTCTTAAAATATTTATATTTCCATTTGTGATTTCAATAAATAAATTGTTTTTCCTCTTTTTTCTCATAAATGTCATGACAAGTAACATCTTTTTCAGTTACAAGATTTAATTTCTTGTTCTGTATAAAACATGTGTACTAGTAAGTTACAATTTCTGTTAATAATACTACTACTAATAATAATAATAAGAACAATAATAATAATAAAACTGGTAAATTACAAGAATTATTTATTTCTAACACAATACATTTTTAATGACACAGAGTGATTCTTTTGTAATGATTTTAGATGCATCTTAAAATTTATTGGATTGTAACATAGTTAAAAACTCAAAAACATATGAATAGTTTAATATTTTTACATTTTTAGCTCATCTGGCTTTAGCCAGCGTGAGCTTATGGTATGATGCGGCGTGTGTATGTGTGTGCGTGCGTGCGTGCGTGCATCCGTAAACTTTACATTTTAATCTTCTTCTCCAAATCCACTGGGCCAAATTTAATGAAACTTGGTAACCATTATGCCTGGGTGAAGCCGTTTCAGATTTGCGCAAATGAAAGAGTTATGTCCCCTTGGGGCCCCAAAAGGGGGGAAATAGTGAAAAACTTTAAAAATCTTCTCCTCTGAATCTACAAGAGGTATAGTTATTTCATTTATAACACCCTTAGGTCATGTAGTTTCAGATTTGCACAAATGGTAGCCATGGGGCTTAAAATGGGGAAATGGTAAGGTACTGAGTGGGAAAATTGCTTAAAATTATGTATTTGTCAGTATATCTTGAAAACTATTAACTTTTTGTATAGACATGTATGTTAGAATATTGCAGGTATTGCAACAACGATCATTTTGATATATGGTTCAAGGTAATATGTTCAAAGGTCAAGGTCACAGCTGCAAAAGACTTAAATTGCTAATTATCTTGAAAACTATTAACTTTTTGTATAGGCATGTATATAAGAATATTGTAGGTATTGAGATGGCAATCATTTTGATATATGGTTCTAGTTCTTATGTTCAAAGGTCAAGGTCACAGCTGCAAAATATGCATTGAATTGCTAATTATCTTGAAAACTATAAACTTTTTGTATAGGCATGTTTATTAGAATATTGTAGGTATTGCAACAACGATCATTTTGATATATGGTTCAAGGTCATGTTTAAAGGTCAAAGTCACAGCTGCAAAACAAGACTTAAATTGCTAATTATCTTTGAAAACTAATAACTTTTTGTATAGGCATGTATATTAGAGTATTGTAGGTATTGCAACAACCATTATTTTGATATATGATTCAAGGTCATATGTTGAAAGGTCAAGGTCATGGCTGCAAAAGAAGACTTAAATTGCTAATTATCTTGAAAACTACTAACTTTTTGTATAGGCATGCATGTTCAAATATTGTAGGTATTAACATGATGATCATTTTGATATATGGTTCCAGGTCATATGTTGAAAGGTCAATGTCACAGCTGCAAAAGAAGACTTAAATTGCTAATTATCTTGAAAACTATTAACTTTTTGTATAGGCATGTATTAGAATATTGTAGGTATTAACATGGCAATCATTTTGTTATTTGGTACAAGGTCATATGTTGAAAGGTCAAGGTCACGGCTGCAAAAGAAGCCTTAAATTGCTAATTATCTTTGAAAACTATTAACTTTTTGTATAGGCATGTATATTAGAGTATTGTAGGTATTGGGACAATGATCATTTTGACATAATACAAGGTCATATGTTGAAAGGTCAAGGTCACAGCTGCAAAAGAAGACTTAAATTGCTAATTATCGTTGAAAACTACTAATTTTTAGCTCACCTTGGCAATGCCAGGGTGAGCTTATGGAATGGTAAAGTGTGCGTGCGTGCGTCCATGCATCCGTAAACTTTAATCTTCTTCTCTGAAACCAATAGGCCAATTCAAATGAAATTTGGTATGGAAGGTCCTTAGTTGCTACAGATTAAAAAATTTATCCGACATGTCCGTCCTAAATCCAAGATGGCTGCCATTACTATAAATAGCAAAAACCGATAAATGGCCATTACAGGTTCATTTAAGTACCGATTTTGTTGAAATTTAATACGTAGAAAATAGATCTCGGGGGATAAAACATATATAACAGGTTTCTCTGTACAATTTTTAGTTTTTCCAATAATTACGTAATATGCAAATAAGTTCTATTTTTAGCTTTGAAAATCTTCTTCTCTGAAAGTACATGGCCAATTGAAATAATATTGAGTGTGAAAGGTCCTTGTATGGTATAAATTCAAAATTGTTTCCGACATGTCCTTCAGAAATCCAAGATGGCTGCCGTTACTATAAATAGCAAAACTCTAAATATGGCCATTTTTGGGTTTATTTATGTACCAATTTTGTTGAAATTTGAAACATAGAAACTAGATGTTGGGGGATTAAACATATATAACGGTTTTTTCCAAACAATTTTTCGTTTGTGCAATAATTACATAATATGCAAATAAGTTCTATTTTTAGCCAAAATCTTTGAAAATCTTCTTCTCTGAAAGTACATGGTCAATTGAAATGATATTGAGTGTGGAAGGTCCTTGTGTGGTATAGATTCAAAATTGTATCTGACATGTCTGTCGAAAATCGAAGATGGCTGCTGTTACTATAAATAGCAAAAATCGAAAAATGGCCATTATGGGTTTATTTATGTACTGATTTTGTTGAAATTTATAACATAGAAACTATGTTGGGGGATAAAACTTATGTTATGGGTTTTTTTGTAAAATTTTTAATTTATGCAATAATTATGTAACATGCAAAAAAGGTCTATTTCAGCCTAAATCTTCTCAAAGTACATGGCCAATTGAAAGGAAATTTATGATAAATAGTGCTTGAAATAATAGAAAATAAGGATATTGCTAGTGAGTTTGTTTACATTTTACTGATTGGATATATTTAAAAAGAGAAAGCAAAGAACAAAATAAGGGTGTGCCAGGTGAGCGATACAGGCCCCATTGGGCCTCTTGTTTGTAGATAATGATACTGTTTTCCTCAGAGAGTTATTTGTACAGAAAGTAACATCATCAGACAAAAGTGTTCAGCAGTATACAGATGTACCTTCCAAACATATTCTTAATGGTTTATTTGGTATGTTTATATTCTAATAACTGGTTTGAAGTTAACTGATTGTTATCTCTGTGTTTTCATAATTTGCATATACATATGCTGAGAAATTTAATAGGACTTGAAAAGTTTCATTCCTACTGTTGACAAAAAATAAATTGTTGATAAAAAACATTAATGAAGAACTCTTTGAAATATATATATATATATATATATATATATATCAATGGTTTTTTTGGCGAAATTGGGCCCCATTTCCAATCACAAAAAGACTACAAATTTCTTAAATTGGACTGTAAATTCCCAATCAGATTGAAAATTTTATTTTTGAGTATCTGGATCGGTGACTTAAATAGTTACAAATAAAATTACTAATTTGTGATCTCAATTGAAGGTGGAAATATACAGATTCAAAAAATATGATGCCAAAAAAATCTTGCTGTTTATATTAATCAAATTTATTGTCCTGAAAGAAAAAATAAATACATTAAATGAATTTAAATGTGATTTGTATTTCAGTATAATTTATTATTCTATATACATCCAGCAAGGTAACTAGTCATTAATCATTAAAAAATTTAACAGAGGCATTTCCTCCCATTATATCACTCCAGTAAGGTAACTAGCCATTAATCATTAAAAAAATTAACAGAGACATTTCCTCACATTATATCACTCCAGCAAGGTAACTAGTCATTAATCATTAAAAAAATTAACAGAGGCATTTCCTCACATTATTTTTAGTTCTTTTTATAAGTTACTATGAACTAATTAAATAAATTATAATTTTTCTACACAGAAATAGTTATTGATACAGCATTAAAAGTCAAATACTGGAATGGCCAAGCAACAAATGAGGAAGTTAATTACCAACAAGATTCCTTAAAGGGTACCTGTAACGATTTTCGGTTTTGACATATTTTATTCGTCGTACTTAAATATGACTGTAGCGAAAATTTTATAAAATTCCATTCCAAAATAAGGTAGATATCGGTGATTTTCTAATACATCTCTAAAAATCCAAATCAAAAAGGTCGATGTCGAGGCTCCTGTGTTGTGACGTCATACCAGTAACATACCTCCACAGAATATTATTTACCAACTACTAAAATAAGTCAAATACGAACTCGTAGTTTTACTTTCTATGATTATTTTACGGGAAAACTTTTTAATTAAGTGGAATTAACATTCGTTTGACATGTACCGATAATTAAGATTATTATTAATCCTTTTGTTTATTAGACACATTCCTTAGATTAAGACCCACACCTGTAATTAACAGGATGTCACTGATAATTTGCAAAATTGTTTTGCAGGTTGATAAAGTTATCTTACGACCGGTAATATACAATAAAATATTTACAGTTCGAGTAAAGTAAAATAATTCTATTTGGTAAACGTTATTTGTCATATACAGGATAAAGATTTCACTCGAGAAAAATGGATATTTCATTTTTAAATTTTAAAAAGTAAGAAAAAGAAATTTTTCATTAGTTGTCATGTCAATAATAATAATAATAATAATAATAATATTACAATATAACTTTAAGGCAAAATTGGAAAAAAAAATTGACGACCAGAATAGTCTATTTAATACATTTTTATTGATCTACTTACAGCATTTGATTTTATTAGATTTTAGTTTTCACTTTTGCTTTGGCATACATTTAGCTGTGATATTTTTAAATTCTTTATTCTATATATACAAATACATGAAATTATTATTATTATTATTATTATTATTATTATTATCTCGTTTTTTTTTAAATGTGGTCTCATTCTAAAATCCGTGTCATTTCATTTTAAACAATTATGATATATTTCGTGTTAAATAATTTGAGATTGGATATCTTTTTTTTTTTTTTTTTTTTTTTTTTTTTTTTTTTTGTTACAAACTTTGTGTGAAAATCCTCCAATCATCGAGGAAATATGATGCCGCCAGACTACTTAAAGAGTTTTCTATATCACGGTCATTTAATTTCAACTGTCAATAAACATTGCACAAAAGATTTGATTTTTATGTATTGATTTTTAGCCGGTGCCACTTTCATTTGCTGATTTTCAATTTTTATTACAATCAGTACATGACACTACAGTAAGTTCCATAATATTCATCCTGTAGTCTTTATAATCAGACTTGATATTTAATTCATTTTAAAATGTCGACGATAAAATTAATTTTCGTGTATTTGACAAGTTAAAACTAATCGCAATTTTTTGGTTATAGCTATGCAACTTATCGTAATTCTCGAGTCTGTCCAGTCCGACTTAATAAAATAATTTATTTACAAAAAGTCAAAGATATCAATTTTCGAGTTATAGACCAGTTAACACTCGTCATGTATGCAGTCACAATTCTCGAGTAGGTCGGGGCTCGACTCAATCAGATTCGTCCGTTTCTGGTTCGAATAAATAACGGTTATACTCCAAATTCATCACTTAAGATTGTCTACTGCTTCCCCTAATAATGACGAACTATTTGGCATAAATGGGTATATGCAGAGTCGTTACTTTCTTCTACATACGTCAATATATATCCTCATTGTTACTACTGTCTATTATGTTAGACACTACTTCTAATACTGCAATGACGTCACACGTTTATAACTCAAAACGAGGCGTTTCACTTTACGGTAAAGAGAAAGTTATAAAATGTGGATTTCAAACCGCTATAACTTTTTTATTTTGTCACCAATTTTGATGCGGTTTTCAATTTTAGTATACTTAAATAATATATAAAACAATTGTGATAAAAAAATTTTTGGTTACAGGTACCCTTTAAAGAGAAAGTCTGGACCAAACAGGAAGCTAACACCCTATCATGAATTTATTCTTACTTTAGTTAGACTAAGATTAGCTCTTTTGACTTTTTGTTTGTCTGATATTTTTGGTGTATCTCAGTCTAGAGTTTCACAGATAATTACTACTCGGGTCAACCTTTTGCACTGTGTATTTAGTCCTATGTTAAAATGGCCATCGTCACAAAAAACAAGAAAACATTTGCCAAAGTCATTCAAGATGCATTTTCCTAAAACAATATGTATAATTGACTGCATTGAATTTACACTTGAAAAACCAAAATCACCCACAGCACAATCACAAACACAGCTCATACAAACACAGGAACACATGTAAAGCACTTGTAAGCATTACACCAACAGGATCGTTTAATTTTATTTCAAATGTTTGGGGGGGTAATACATCAGACAGATACATTACAAAAGAAAGTGGGTTTTTAGACAATATAAAAGCTGGGGATGAAGTTATGGCAGACAGGGGGTTTTTAATTAGAGATTTATTATTAGAAAAAAGAGCTACATTAAACATCCCACCCTTCACAAAAAAATGTAAATGGGTAAAGGCAAAAGGCTGAATGTTGCAGATGTTAAAAAAACAAGAAGTATTGCCCACCTAAGGATTCACGTTGAACGTGCTATTGAAAGATTGAAACGTTTTCGTATTTTAGCTGGTGCCATTCCACTTACTATGAAATCTGTAGTAAATCAAATTTCGAAGGTTTGTGGTTTTTTGTGTAATTTACACAAACCTTTAGTAACACACTAGAATACATTGATTGTTGACCATTAGAGGTCATTCATTTAATGTTGGTTTTTTAACTGTTTTTCTCTGTCTAGTTTTTATTAAGACTTGAGTAATGGTATTTTATGTCAAAGTCAAGAATTTTTCGCTTGTATGGAGATGGTCAGTTCTGGAATGGTGGAAGAAACTGGAGTGCCTAAAGAAAAACCACTTATCTTTAGGAAGCAAAATGACAAACTTTCTTGCACTTGGATCTGGCAGAGTAGGATTTGAGCCTGGGTATGAGTGGCACTGTTATCTGTAAGTGCATGCTTTAGACAACTTGCTCACTATTAAAAGATAGGACACACAATACAAATCTTTTGTATTAATGACAATGTTAATTTTTGGTTAAAAGCCTGCATAAATTGGTCATTTTCAAAAAAAAAAAAAAAAAAAAAAAAAAAGTTCAAGTTGCATGTTGATTTTGTTTGGAAACATGGCCACTGATTTTCACATGGCCTGGACCATAAAGACACTTAATACAACATTTATCAAGTAAATATTTAGTGAGTAAACTCATGAAGCAAAAATTGTGAAATCATGCATTTTACTGCTCAAAGGTATTTTTGTTCATAAATTCTTGTTTTAGCTCACCTGGCGAAGCCATGTGAGCTTATGGTATGACAAAGCGTGCATCAGTGCATAAACTTTGATTTTCTCCTCTAAAACTACTGAAAAAATTGGAACGAAATTTGGTGCGAGAGGTCCTTCCTAGATAAAGATTAAAATTTGTGTCCAGCATTACCGACCAATATCCAATATGGCCACTGTTACTAAAAATAGTAAAAACCCATTATTAGTCAATGTGGATTTTTTTATGGGCCGATTTTGTTTAAAAGTTATCCACAGAAACTGGATAGATAGCAATTTAAAATATATAACGGGATTTGCAGTCAAATTTTTGGTTTATGCAATATTTGCGTAAAATAACTTGACTAAAATACAAATTCTTTCATGTGCTTCAATAAAATGCTACAACATATACATTTATAATCAAACGAACATAAAACAATTGTGTATTATGAATAAAATTCTTGAGCAGTTACTTACTAAAAACATGTCCCCATTTCCATTAAAATGAATAAATAAAATTTTAACAAATACTCTGAGTGTCTTCAAGCACATGCCTACCAGTTGAGAGATACAGGCCCATTGGGCCTCTTGTTTATAGTTCACTTTACTGAACTTGGGTTATCGAAATAACATGACTATTTTTAGTCCTTGAAAAAAATGAAATTGAAAAAACTGAACAACAAAGTGTATTCAGATAAAAAATCATTTTGCTTTTTCTGACATCAATGCATCCAAAACTAATTTTTAAAAAATCTTTTTGACTTAATTACAATGTCATTGTTCAAGTTCTGATTAAAGTGTATTCTCTCCACTATTAAATCTTTCTTTGTGTAAAACACAAAATCACACCAGTGCACTTTACATACTCCCATCTGACCTTGAATTTGAACAAACCAAGGTGAAGTGTGTTTTAGACATATTTTGTCAGTTTCATCTATATAAAGATGATAACTGTCATCATTGCAAGCTTCTCTTGCACTTGTATTTTGAAATTTTGCTGAACACTTAATTTCTAATAATCCTGTTCCACAACAGGCACATGACACAATATCATCTGGGGATGCACCTAATATTGGTTCAGATGCATCAATAAAGAGACCACATTGTTTCACAGTAGCACAAGCATGATTCCTTAAATACTGCTGTGTGTACAAACATTTTGCTATTGGTTCATTTTCTATACCATACTTCATTGCACTTGTTGCAAAACAAGACCCATCACCCATTACACGATTTAAAATGTAATTTTGAGGGTTGTCAGAAAATTCAAAAGAAAGAATAGCAGAAAAATTGGAAGCAGTTATGCGTCCCTTTCTATAATTGAACCATTCCTGATTTTCTGATTGGCCCCTGGTTATCTCCTCAATTTTTCTGATTATTTCACTATCATGTAAACTAGTGATTTTTGAATGTAATGTAGCTAATGGATCATCAGAACTTTTAACTGATTCAGCAATATCAGTAAGTGTTAATGGCTTAGTGTCAAGTTCAGTGTCACTATCATCGCTTGGGGGATCAAGGAATTGCAAAAGAACAGAATTATTTGTTTTACAAAGACTATATACTTTTTTTTCGACTTCCCTTTTAGTAACCTGATTTAAAGTTTTTAATGGTTTATAGCTGTCAACAGTAGGTTTCAAGGGTGGTTCAACTGACTGTTCAAGGCGAACATCTATATCATTTACTTCCATTGGCTCAGATCTTGTGCGTGGTTTATCCCATTTACATTCCATGTCTGTTCCAACAAGTGTGTGGCGATCTTGGTGACGTTCACAGAATTCAGCAACAGCAAATAATAAAGCAACACAATGCTTGCATGTTCCATCATCCCTGTAAAGTTTAAAATAAAAGTCAAGGATGGAACTTAAATATCTTAGACAACAGTTTGCTTTATAGAGGTTTTTTTTAATTTTGATACATGTATTACAATATCAGCAGAAGTATTATACAATTTTAATTTGTAATTGACTTTTTCTTTTCATAATTGTTAACAACTTTTACTGTATATTTGTTGCCAATAAAATGATTATGTGATATTCATTACCACAATGACATACACTGTATATACCTGGTACTAGTATGTATGTATAGTTGTAATTTTATATGAATAAAATTTGACTTTTTGGACAACTCCATGAATTATTCAGAAAATTATTTCATATTGCTTTAGCTAGACTCTGGTAAGTCATAGTGTTTACATGTATATATCACAAGTGGGAGACTGTGTGTTCACTGACCAAGTATTTAAATAACACTAGAGTCAGTTGTTGTTGTTTTTTTTCAAAACATCAACTAAAAATGACAGAGACCTTTAAAACAGAAAAAACACCTTATTTTATATTTCCTGACTATTTCACTTAAAGCAATCAGTTCTAATTGAAATGAGATTGCCCTGAGAAAACCAATGATATTACTTGCAAAAGAAAAGATAAAATCTATGTCACCAGATCTGAAAAACTCGGATTCAAACCTAAGCATTAAGACGCTCTACCATATGGTAGACCATACTTCAGAAACCAAGACTGACAAAGTCCCTTTCAACAAGTTAAACCAGGTCTAATATAACATAGCCTTAAGCTAATTGTCCATTTTAAATTCACTGAAAGGTCCTAGAACTGACAACTGTATCTAGTTGTTTTAATAAATTACATATGTAGCGGGATTGAGCTAGTCGTGATGTTTGTTATATAGTAGGTATAATAGAGTGATTTAATATCAGACTATCTGGTTCGGATCTTTTAGCCTCGTGGTAGAGCACACGCTTATCACCCGGAAGGGCCGGGTTCAATCCTCAGCCGGGGCACTCGGTGAGGTTGTGTTTATTTTTTAGTCAGGTGTTTCCTCCCTCCTGTTACACATAGAATTAATGGGAGTTCAGGTTACATAGGAAAGTTCTGGCAAAATAGAAATGCCGCTTAATCATTTGGAAAAATGACTTACACAACACATGAGCATCCACCTAACAATACAGTCCCAGATGTGGCAACAAGAATCCATGCAACATATGGGTCAGCATTCTGTCTTGTTTCAGGCAAGCAAGTAGCTTAAATATACTTGTGGGTGTCACTTTCAGGAATGTTAGCCATGCAAACATCATCTATAATGATAAACATTATTGTCTTAAAAGCTAAGAACAATGATAATAATTCATCATAGTACAGAAGAGACAAAATAAAATTGTAACATTCAATAACAATTAGACATATATTGAGAAAACAGACATATGGGTGTCTATGTTTAATCCCTTATGATTATAATCAATCATTCAAAATTCGTTTTCCTTAATTTATTTATTAATTAAATATTTTCATACGGAGGATGTTAATTTTAATAAGCACAATTACACATTGTACTGTTCAGTCAACATACCTATATGCCCTGCAGTATACAATCTATGGCCATTGTCTTTCCGATAGCATTTCAATCGGTCTTCTTTCCATTCACACGTGTGTAACAAATATATCAGAACATCATACTGTTCGATATTTGGCAAAAGCCGCAAATTATAGTCCCAAACTTTTATGTGCCCGAGATCACATAAAACGTCACCATCTACAGTTCGACGCGCCAAGTAAGAATCATGGTAATCACTCTCTACATCAATATTTTCCAGGTGCAACTCTTCTGCCAACTGACAAAATCGAACTAAATCGTGTTTTCTGTATAAATAAGACGATATCCCTTTAGATTTTAAATAACTCTTCAAATCATCCACCTGCCAAGAAGCAAAGTCTTCCATCGCTGAGATTGACGATAAAACCGGAAGTATATATGCCGGTAATTTCAATACAACGATATACCTTTTTTACCTCAAATTTGAAAACTGCCGATAACCCGAAAATCGTCTATTGGAGAAAGGTCGGGTGAAACGGCTGGCCACGGTAACACACTGACGTTATGCTGTGCCAGAAAATACATTGAAACCCGTGCGACGTGTGGTCTTGAATTATTATGCTGAAAAGTGACGTTACGTTGCTGTCCTTGAATGAATGGAATGACAAGGGTCTGTAGGATTTCATCACGGTACCGTACACCGGTCAAATTCCCGTCGATGACTACCAGAGGAGTTCTGTCATTTGCTGTGATGCCACCCCAAACCATTACACTGCCCCCATCGAACGAACGACGTTTCACCACACGCGCGTCATGGAAACGTTCTCCAATGCGCCGGTAAACTCTGGAGCGTCTGTCACTGCTGTCCAAGTGAAATCTGGACTCATCGATGAACATTATTTGAGCCCAGTCTCGTCGATTGAAGCGTAAATGTGTTCTGCACCATGCAAGACGAGCTGTGCGATGACATCGTTGTAGAATTGGACGGATTGCCGGACGTCGTGGGCGAATATGTCTTTCCCGTAAACGATTCTGTATTGTTCTGGGGCTGATTGGGCAGTAGTACTGGCAGTTTGGAAACGGTTCCGGAGGTGCACAAGCCGGATATGGTTGTCTTGCTGACGTGTCTTTACGCGTGGACGTCTTGAACGAGGGCGGTCTCTAGTGGTGCCAAACTGTTGGTATCGTCTCCACAAAGCATAAACAATGTTTCTGTGGACACCAAAATGTCTAGTGACAAAGCTTTAGGTCATACCAGCCTTAAGCATACCAATTGCGCGGAGGCGATCATTTTCATTTAGCCTAGGCATTACACTATGGAAGCTTTCAACCGAATAAACTTGCTTTTCTGGTGTCTAAACAAACAAACAAACAAACAACAGTAAATTATTCCTAAAATATTGTCACACTGAAATGCTGGGCGACAATTGCGTGAAAACCGACCCGTGCGCATGAAGCGTAAAAATCACGGGCAATTGATGCAATGACCAAACGATATGATTGAAGTATATACACTTACCATTTGTTCAAATTTTAAGATATATACATTCAGTAATAATAGCGAAATTATAAATTTTATTGATGCACAGTTACTTTTTTCCGCTAGTATATCTAGGGTGCATAGTCTAGTATTGGGTTTCCCTAAAATCGAAAAAGTATAATCTGTTTTTAAATATTAAAAATATTAAAAATTAGAGATAAAATAAAATTAAATTCAATATAACTTTTTAAAAACAAAATGAATGACCAGATTCCCTATAATATGACAATTTTGTGTTAACTTCACATTAGAAATATAATAATTTGGAAAACTCAACTTTTATTTAACAACCCTCTTTCTTTCCAAAAACGTAAATAATAAATAACTTAAATGAAAAAAGGAGGGGGAAAAAAAACAAAATTAAAATAACAATCGTTAGGACAAAGATTTATTAATATAAAGGAAATGCGATCTAATTTTTTTTCAAAAAAAATATTTCTTCTTTAAATAATAATTGTAATTATTATTCCATCTTTTTGAATGTGTATAGATCTAATTTATTCGATTCTTTAAACTTTGCTTACCTGTTTAAAAAATGAAGGCTACAGTTTCTTTATGATGCGTCCCATTTTCCCTATTTATGGTATCTATATATCATTTTCTCCTTTCTGAATTAAGTTTTATATTTGGCATTTTGAAAAATCTCAGTTTTTTCATCTTCTTCCTCCATCTCTTGCTGCAACAATATGCACAACTTTTCACCCTTTTGCTAAGCATCAAAATGACTAATTAGCAGGGTAAACAACAGATTATATATTTATTATCATTTGGAAGAGGGAAAGTTGGACAATAAACAGGATGTCATATTCTAGGCTTAGATATTGGTCTTGAAATAGCAAATTATAAATATATAATGAACTATTTGTGTGACTGTGTGTTATTTTTGTTACTTCCAATTGGTTAGAATTTGATTTGCTGAAAGATTAAAGTTACGGATACTGAAGCTAAGTATAAATGTTTGTGTGTGTGCGGTATTATCACATGTCTTAAATTATGAAAATATGTTTGTATGTTTAAATTTAATTCTCATAAAAGATAAAGTCAGTGTGTGGATAATCTTTTTGCTCAAAGTTTCCGGACATAACTTTTGAATATTTAAAACGCGCTATTTAGTTTGTTCTCTCATGCAAAGCATTCCTTAGCTTGTTTGGATTTTTATAATTTTGGAACTTTAGATTTATGAAAATTCAACTTCTTGGCTTATAATTTATTTCTATCAAACTTTTCGGTCTTAGTGTCATAGGAATGGATTTCCGAAATGTGCAAATCTGGCACATAAAAATTTAACTGGTTGTTTATATATTTACTCCTTTCTGTGACAAATGTGAAAGATGAAGGAGAAATCTTTGATAGGGAAGTAGGAGGAGTTGAGGTTTTATAAAAGTATCTGTCAATACGAACAGAGGCGATACTTTTGTTGAATTTGGTTGTTTCAGGACATATTTTAGTATTTTAATATCAGGACATTTGTATTAATTATTAAAATATTATAAATGATACACGATTTTATAGTCATTATTTATTAATTAGTGCATATTATGAGTGTAATATTATTCTATGTTTGAAATTACGTTTGTTACCAGTGACCATTTAAATTAAATATTAAATTAAACTGTTAAAGAACATAAATATTTTCGTGTTATTTAGTTAATAATCTGCATTTTCCACCACAGATTATTACATGGTGGAGAATTTCAATAACTTTTCTTTTCAAAAAGAATTTATATTATGGATTTTTCGGAATGTCGTTCTACTTTGAGCAGTGTTTTTAACGGGGATAGGATAGTTCCGCTAACCGAAATTTCATCGAGAAAATTTACGGACATACGGAAACCAGCGTACTAATATTTCAGCTAAAATAGATATCAACCTGTTTCACGGATATTTACAAGAAAACGCACAAAAATAAATTTCTGATTTTGATTCATATTGTGTTTTTATGGACTAATTATTGACAGTCAAAAAACCGCAGCTTTTCATTTACATTTAAAGGGCCCAGCTTTGATATGGTTCAATCCTCTATCTACTAGTAAAAACAAAACAAGTCGATGTTGTCAAAAGAATCTGAGCAGAAATATGTGCATTTAGATACTCTTCATCCTTGTATGATTACAATCAGCAATGTTTGATGCCATCAGACCGTCACCTGGCTGCCCACTAGAAACTTTCCATAGCCAGATTCTAGAGACTGGTTCTCGATTCCTGAAACCTGAGAGAGAGAGATCATTAGTAAATTTGTAAATGGACTTCCAGATAAACTAGCATTTTTTATTCGGGCGGGAAATATTCAGTCATACGAACAATCTTCCCAACAGGCCAAACCTGGTGAGGCCTATGGTTACTGCAACTCTTCTCCAAATCCAGTGGCTGCAGCAGTCACTACTAACGGTAATTTTTCCAAGATTTCTGAAAAAATTAGTGATAGATTGTACAAACTGGAAAAGAGTATCACAAAAAGTATAAACTTCCACCCAAAAATGTTTTGCTTGGAATGGAAGTGGGCATGTAAAGCGAAATTGCAATTGGCCAACGGGACTTGACCCAAATCCAAAAGATAAAAGTCAACTTTTGCCTAGTTGGTCACATTGCAACTTCATGTAAAAGGTCAAAATATTGTTATATTTGGAACTGTTAAGATAAAAGTGCAGACACCTTGCTCTCCTTCAAACCACTTAATAAATGTTTATGTTTTGGACACTTCCGCTCATCCGCTTATCTTAAGAACAGATTCAATAATTCGTAATTAATTAGTGCATACTATGAGCGTAATATTATTCTATGTTTGAAAATACATTTGTTACCAGTGATTATTAAAAAAAATAATATTAAATTTCGGCAATAAACGTTTAATGAACTTTAATATTTTGGTATTATTAAGTTAATAACCTGCATTTGCCCTACAAATTATTACAAGGATTTGTCATATGGCTTCTATGTATATTACAGGTAATTCGCTCTATATGTGTCTAGGAGATAAATCTTTTAATGCCCCGCGATAAGGGGAGGTAACACGTCTAATACTCGATCTACGTCATCAGATTGTTCTCTGAACATGAACAATTTTATTGCAACATACAGATAAAAAAATATAAATTGTAAATCTAGTTACATAAAATTGAAAATTGACAAGTTCTGGACGTCCAGAACGGTCAAAAAGTAACCCTAAATGTATTACAAGCCGATACGGTGTTTCTCGGATACAGTGTTCCGGACGAAGTGTCACGTAACTTTCATCACCAGGTGACTGAATTCAGGGCACTTTTTACCTCCTTGTTTATAAACATATATACAACGATCTGCTAGGTCTCATTTGTTATTTTAGCTTCTTTTAGGATTTTCAATCATACAGGCGATTTAAAAACATAAATTTAGTTTATTCAATTAAAAATTGCCGAAAACATCGCTGTTGTGATGACGGCACAGTGAATCTGCGTGACCGAAATTCAAGATTTTCATCATTTATAAGATTCATTTTTGTATATTTTGTATAATATAAAAAAAAAACGTAAAGGTAGTTAAAGACGTATATTCTATTTTACGTTTCCCCTAATAAAGAGGTTCTCGTTATTGCTCCCGACTATAATAACCAAAACATGTTTATAAACTCTAATTTAGATCTTAAGATGTCATTTAATCTTTTCGTTTAAAACAATTAAATTATTTGATTCAGGTATAAGCTCGAAAACATATGCAAAATAGTTAAAATTAAGACCCTTTCCCATCACCATGCAGACACTCATTGTCGACATTTTTGTTATGCATTAAATTCGAGGCTGGTCACTTGATTCAGGTCGATACTAAAATCCGAATTGGCAAAGAATGAATACGAATATGAATACAATATGAATGAACTGACGTCAGAATACATCATTCATCCTTGGGCTGTTGGGCAGTACGCACGTGTTTATTCGCCTCTCTGGCGCTGATTATTTTGACTTCTAATGGTGTCATATTTGACTGTTGCAGTTCTGATAAGTGGTAAGTTTATTTGTGTTATTTTATGTTAAGTTAATTGGTGTCGCTAGTTTTTGTCAGGCGATATTTCAATTTTGTTGTTGCAGGCACGTTTTAGCGTGTAACGAACTTGTTTAGCCCACGTTCTTGGTGGTGAATATATTTTGTAAGCAGTAGATGGGTTCGGCCTGTAACTGCTTGGCGAGTTTATTTGTTAGAGGAAATGTTTTAGCGAGATACTAGGTCTTGCATATTCGCAGACACATTTTAGTGTGTAGTAGAATTTTTTATGTTGGGCGAGCACATGAGCATGACGTGCACGCTTGTTGACACATGTATAAATTTGTTATTTTATGATATGCGAGTTGGCAGCTCGGTTTACAAACAAGCAGTAGTTTTTTCGACGTGAACTTTAACTGTTTCCAGTATTTTGAACATCGAGGTTTAGTTTTGGGAATTTTTTGTTTGTGCTAACCACGTGTCTGAATATTTTCTTGTGTGGAGTCGGTGGACACGTGAAGTGAATTTTATGTAGTAAGCAGTTATAATATACTCGATACATGGCTGCCGTTTGCTCGCTATTTTAATATTACTATTATAATAATGCTATAAATATTATTTTAGTAATAGCATACAAGATAGATTTAATGGTGTATTTGGTTTTTGTGTTTTAATTTGAGTTATCTCCCTTTGACTATTATGCTACTATATTCAATTGGAGAAGATCGTTAACATTACTGAATTTTAATGGCGATGAATTAAATTTAGCTATTGTCATGAATAATAATAGTCTTAATATATATATTTAGTAATAATATATTGTGAAACTGATAAATGGTATTTATTTTTGTATTTTAGATGAGTGTGTTAAAACTAAAACACAATTTTATTGGGAAATCTTTATTTCCGGTGATTATTAAGATGAAAGCCATGGATGAGCCTTTGGATGAGAGAGAAATGGCAAGACTTAAGAAGGAACACCCATTAACCCGTTATACAGAGGAAGACTTGATAGGGCATTTCGAAGGTCTCACAGGGGAGTCGGTGAAAGATGTTTTGGGTGTGATTGGGAAGAACTGTACCTTAGACAATTTTCGAATTCTTGTACACCTTGTCATCATACATGCTAATCAAGTAGGGGCACCTAAATCACAGCCACTGAGAGAATCCAATAATACGACTGGCACAAGTGGTAGAAAGTGGGTATATTTTTGTTAGTGTGTATTTTCAATTGTGAAGTTTGTGTTCACAACTTTACAGTTGACTAGGAAATTTATTTGTTGTAAAGTGGTAATTGTTTTGGTTTATTTTATGTAGAACATGGTCAAACAGATACTAGTGGCAGTGCCACTAGTGCTGATAATTTAGAGAATAGGTTAAAGGAGGTGGAGAGAAGGATTACATCAGTTACTGGTCGGGATGCAGAAAGCCAGGTGGAAGATGGCTTAAAAAATTTAAGAATTTTGGCCTCACGACCCGGTCTTACTCAGCCACATGTACTATTAGCTGCTCTTGAGACCTTTAGTAGGTGTAGCGGTTAAGGTTTCACACAAGGAAGCAGTTTTTCTCTAAAGCATATGTACACTGTAAGCGGTATGAGGATAATGATGGCCTTTGTGATCTAACTATGAAGTACATCTGAAGACA
>JARBDR010000154.1:166385-324267 GCA_029721355.1 Tegillarca granosa
TGTCTTCAGATGTACTTCATAGTTAGATCACAAAGGCCATCATTATCCTCATACCGCTTACAGTGTACATATGCTTTAGAGAAAAACTGCTTCCTTGTGTGAAACCTTAACCGCTACACCTACTAAAGGTCTCAAGAGCAGCTAATAGTACATGTGGCTGAGTAAGACCGGGTCGTGAGGCCAAAATTCTTAAATTTTTTAAGCCATCTTCCACCTGGCTTTCTGCATCCCGACCAGTAACTGATGTAATCCTTCTCTCCACCTCCTTTAACCTATTCTCTAAATTATCAGCACTAGTGGCACTGCCACTAGTATCTGTTTGACCATGTTCTACATAAAATAAACCAAAACAATTACCACTTTACAACAAATAAATTTCCTAGTCAACTGTAAAGTTGTGAACACAAACTTCACAATTGAAAATACACACTAACAAAAATATACCCACTTTCTACCACTTGTGCCAGTCGTATTATTGGATTCTCTCAGTGGCTGTGATTTAGGTGCCCCTACTTGATTAGCATGTATGATGACAAGGTGTACAAGAATTCGAAAATTGTCTAAGGTACAGTTCTTCCCAATCACACCCAAAACATCTTTCACCGACTCCCCTGTGAGACCTTCGAAATGCCCTATCAAGTCTTCCTCTGTATAACGGGTTAATGGGTGTTCCTTCTTAAGTCTTGCCATTTCTCTCTCATCCAAAGGCTCATCCATGGCTTTCATCTTAATAATCACCGGAAATAAAGATTTCCCAATAAAATTGTGTTTTAGTTTTAACACACTCATCTAAAATACAAAAATAAATACCATTTATCAGTTTCACAATATATTATTACTAAATATATATATTAAGACTATTATTATTCATGACAATAGCTAAATTTAATTCATCGCCATTAAAATTCAGTAATGTTAACGATCTTCTCCAATTGAATATAGTAGCATAATAGTCAAAGGGAGATAACTCAAATTAAAACACAAAAACCAAATACACCATTAAATCTATCTTGTATGCTATTACTAAAATAATATTTATAGCATTATTATAATAGTAATATTAAAATAGCGAGCAAACGGCAGCCATGTATCGAGTATATTATAACTGCTTACTACATAAAATTCACTTCACGTGTCCACCGACTCCACACAAGAAAATATTCAGACACGTGGTTAGCACAAAAAAAAATTCCCAAAACTAAACCTCGATGTTCAAATACTGGAAACAGTTAAAGTTCACGTCGAAAAAACTACTGCTTGTTTGTAAACCGAGCTGCCAACTCGCATATCATAAAATAACAAATTTATACATGTGTCAACAAGCGTGCACGTCATGCTCATGTGCTCGCCCAACATAAAAAATTCTACTACACACTAAAATGTGTCTGCGAATATGCAAGACCTAGTATCTCGCTAAAACATTTCCTCTAACAAATAAACTCGCCAAGCAGTTACAGGCCGAACCCATCTACTGCTTACAAAATATATTCACCACCAAGAACGTGGGCTAAACAAGTTCGTTACACGCTAAAACGTGCCTGCAACAACAAAATTGAAATATCGCCTGACAAAAACTAGCGACACCAATTAACTTAACATAAAATAACACAAATAAACTTACCACTTATCAGAACTGCAACAGTCAAATATGACACCATTAGAAGTCAAAATAATCAGCGCCAGAGAGGCGAATAAACACGTGCGTACTGCCCAACAGCCCAAGGATGAATGATGTATTCTGACGTCAGTTCATTCATATTGTATTCATATTCGTATTCATTCTTTGCCAATTCGGATTTTAGTATCGACCTGAATCAAGTGACCAGCCTCGAATTTAATGCATAACAAAAATGTCGACAATGAGTGTCTGCATGGTGATGGGAAAGGGTCTTAATTTTAACTATTTTGCATATGTTTTCGAGCTTATACCTGAATCAAAATTTAATTGTTTTAAACGAAAAGATTAAATGACATCTTAAGATCTAAATTAGAGTTTATAAACATGTTTGGTTATTATAGTCGGGAGCAATAACGAGAACCTCTTTATTAGGGGAAACGTAAAATAGAATATACGTCTTTAACTACCTTTACGTTTTTTTTTTTTATATTATACAAAATATTACAAAAATGAATCTTATAAATGATGAAAATCTTGAATTTCGGTCACGCAGATTCACTGTGCCGTCATCACAACAGCGATGTTTTCGGCAATTTTTAATTGAATAAACTAAATTTATGTTTTTAAATCGCCTGTATGATTGAAAATCCTAAAAGAAGCTAAAATAACAAATGAGGACCTAGCAGATCGTTGTATATATGTTTATAAACAAGGAGGTAAAAAGTGCCCTGAATTCAGTCACCTGGTGATGAAAGTTACGTGACACTTTCGTCCGGAACACTGTATCCGAGAAAACACCGTATCGGCTTGTAATACATTTAGGGTTACTTTTTGACCGTTCTGGACGTCCAGAACTTGTCAATTTTCAATTTTATGTAACTAGATGTACAATTTATATTTTTTTTATCTGTATGTTGCAATAAAATTGTTCATGTTCAGAGAAACAATCTGATGACGTAGATCGAGTATTAGACGTGTTACCACCCCTTAATCGCGGGGCATTAAAGGATTTATCTCCTAGGACAACATATAGAGCGGAATTACCTGTAATATACATAGAAGCCATATGACAAATCCTTGTAATAATTTGTAGGGCAAATGCAGGTTATTAACTTAATAACACCGAAATATTAAAGTTCATTAAACGTTTTATTGCCGAAATTTAATATTATTTTTTTAATAATCACTGGTAACAAATGTATTTTCAAACATAGAATAATATTACGCTCATAGTATGCACTAATTAATTACGAATTATTGAATCTGTTCTTAAGATAAGCGGATGAGCGGAAGTGTCCAAAACATAAAATTTATTAAGTGGTTTGAAGGAGAGCAAGGTGTCTGCACTTTTATCTTAGCAGTTCCAAATATAACAACATTTTGACCGTTGCCCAGTACCACTGGACTTGTCTAAAGATTGCTGAAAATCACTTTTACTATGTTTAGGTTAACTAGAATAAAATTTGTTCGAGATAATATTTATACTACTCCTAGTGTCCAAAAGTGCAGCTACTTTCACTCCACAAATATCAACATGTAAAAACATAAAATCACTATAAACATTAGGACGATTTTCCACCGAATCTGAATTATTGGAAGTATTATTAAGCACTTATGTATAACTGGTTACAGATTTTTGTGCCGCTGTTGACCTGTGCCGTGCTGGTTTTTCCTTCTTAGTTGTAAAGCTTTTACATGAAGTTTGCAATGTGACCAACTAGGCAATAGTTGACTTTTATCTTTTGGATTTGGGTCAAGTCCCGTTGCCAATTGCAATTTCGCTTTACATGCCCACTTCCATTCCAAGCAAAACATTTTTGGGTGGAAGTTTATACTTTTTGTGATACTCTTTTCCAGTTTGTACAATCTATCACTAATTTTTTCAGAAATCTTGGAAAAATTATCGTTAGTAGTGACTGCTGCAGCCACTGGATTTGGAGAGGAGTTGCAGTAACCATAGGCCTCACCAGGTTTGGCCTGTTGGTAAGATTGTTCGTATGACTGAATATTTCCCGCCCGAATAAAAAATGCTAGTTTATCTGGAAGTCCATTTACAAATTTACTAATGATCTCTCTCTCTCAGGTTTCAGGAGTCGAGAACCAGTCTCTAGAATCTGGCTATGAAAAGTTTCTAGTGGGCAGCCAGGTGACGGTCTGATGGCATCAAACATTGCTGATTGTTATCATACAAGGATGAAGAGTATCTAAATGCTCAGATTCTTTTGACAACATCGACTTGTTTTGTTTTTACTAGTAGATAGAGGATTGAACCATATCAAAGCTGGGCCCTTTAAATGTAAATGAAAAGCTGCGGTTTTTTGACTGTCAATAATTAGTCCATAAAAACACAATATGAATCAAAATCAGAAATTTATTTTTTGTGCGTTTTCTTGTAAATATCCGTGAAACAGGTTGATATCTATTTTAGCTGAAATATTAGTACGCTGGTTTCCGTATGTCCGTAAATTTTCTCGATGAAATTTCGGTAAGCGGAAACTATCCTATCCCCGTTAAAAACACTGCTCAAAGTAGAACGACATTCCGAAAAATCCATAAAATAAATGCTTTTTGAAAAGAAAAGTTATTGAAATTCTCCACCATGTAATAATCTGTGGTGGAAAATGCAGATTATTAACTAAATAACACGAAAATATTTATGTTCTTTAACAGTTTAATTTAATATTTAATTTAAATGGTCACTGGTAACAAACGTATTTTCAAACATAGAATAATATTACACTCATAATATGCACTAATTAATAAATAATGACTATAAAATCGTGTATCATTTATAATATTTAAATAATACAAATGTCCTGATATTAAAATACTAAAATATGTCCTGAAACAACCAAATTCAACAAAAGTATCGCCTCTGTTCGTATTGACAGATACTTTTATAAAACCTAAACTCCTCCTACTTCCCTATCAAAGATTTCTCTTTCATCTTTCACATTTGTCACAGAAAGGAGTAAATATATAAAAAACTAACCAGTTAAATTTTTATGTGCCAGATTTGCACATTTCGGAAATCCATTCCTATGACCGAAAAGTTTGATAGAAATAAATTATAAGCCAAGCAGTTGAATTTTCATAAATCTAAAGTTCCAAAATTATATAAATCCAAACAAGCTAAGGAATGCTTTGCATGAGAGAACAAACTAAATAGCGCGTTTTAAATATTCAAAAGTTATGTCCAGAAACTTTGAGCAAAAAGATTATCCACAACTGACTTTATCTTTTATGAGAATTAAATTTAAACATACAAACATATTTTCATAATTTAAGACATGTGATAATACCGCACACACACAAACATTTATACTTAGCTTCAGTATCCGTAACTTTAATCTTTCAGCAAATCAAATTCTAACCAATTGGAAGTAACAAAAATAACACACAGTCACACAAATAGTTCATTATATATTTATAATTTGCTATTTCAAGACCAATATCTAAGCCTAGAATATGACATCCTGTTTATTGTCCAACTTTCCCTCTTCCAAATGATAATAAATATATAATCTGTTGTTTACCCTGCTAATTAGTCATTTTGATGCTTAGCAAAAGGGTGAAAAGTTGTGCATATTGTTGCAGCAAGAGATGGAGGAAGAAGATGAAAAAACTGAGATTTTTCAAAATGCCAAATATAAAACTTAATTCAGAAAGGAGAAAATGATATATAGATACCATAAATAGGGAAAATGGGACGCATCATAAAGAAACTGTAGCCTTCATTTTTTAAACAGGTAAGCAAAGTTTAAAGAATCGAATAAATTAGATCTATACACATTCAAAAAGATGGAATAATAATTACAATTATTATTTAAAGAAGAAATATTTTTTTTTTAAAAAATTGGATCGCATTTCCTTTATATTAATAAATCTTTGTCCTAACGATTGTTATTTTAATTTTGTTTTTTATCCCCCCTCCTTTTTTCATTTAAGTTATTTATTATTTACTTTTTTGGAAAGAAAGAGGGTTGTTAAATAAAAGTTGAGTTTTCCAAATTATTATATTTCTAATGTGAAGTTAACACAAAATTGTCATATTATAGGGAATCTGGTCATTCATTTTGTTTTTAAAAGTTATATTGAATTTAATTTTATTTTATCATTAATTTTTAATATTTTTAATATTTAAAAACAGATTATACTTTTTCGATTTTAGGGAAACCCAATACTAGACTATGCACCCTAGATATACTAGCGGAAAAAAGTAACTGTGCATCAATAAAATTTATAATTTCGCTATTATTACTGAATGTATATATCTTAAAATTTGAACAAATGGTAAGTGTATATACTTCAATCATATCGTTTGGTCATTGCATCAATTGCCCGTGATTTTTATGCTTCATGCGCACGGGTCGGTTTTAACGCAATTGTCGCCCAGCATTTCAGTGTGACAATATTTTAGGAATAATTTACTGTTGTTTGTTTGTTTGTTTGTTTAGACACCAGAAAAGCAAGTTTATTCGGTTGAAAGCTTCCATAGTGTAATGCCTAGGCTAAATGAAAATGATCGCCTCCGCGCAATTGGTATGCTTGAGGCTGGTATGACCTAAAGCTTTGTCACTAGACATTTTGGTGTCCACAGAAACATTGTTTATGCTTTGTGGAGACGATACCAACAGTTTGGCACCACTAGAGACCGCCCTCGTTCAAGACGTCCACGCGTAAAGACACGTCAGCAAGACAACCATATCCGGCTTGTGCACCTCCGGAACCGTTTCCAAACTGCCAGTACTACTGCCCAATCAGCCCCAGAACAATACAGAATCGTTTACGGGAAAGACATATTCGCCCACGACGTCCGGCAATCCGTCCAATTCTACAACAACGTCATCGCACAGCTCGTCTTGCATGGTGCAGAACACATTTACGCTTCAATCGACGAGACTGGGCTCAAATAATGTTCATCGATGAGTCCAGATTTCACTTGGACAGCAGTGACAGACGCTCCAGAGTTTACCGGCGCATTGGAGAACGTTTCCATGACGCGCGTGTGGTGAAACGTCGTTCGTTCGATGGGGGCAGTGTAATGGTTTGGGGTGGCATCACAGCAAATGACAGAACTCCTCTGGTAGTCATCGACGGGAATTTGACCGGTGTACGGTACCGTGATGAAATCCTACAGACCCTTGTCATTCCATTCATTCAAGGACAGCAACGTAAGGTCACTTTTCAGCATAATAATTCAAGACCACACGTCGCACGGGTTTCAATGTATTTTCTGGCACAGCATAACGTCAGTGTGTTACCGTGGCCAGCCGTTTCACCCGACCTTTCTCCAATAGACGATTTTCGGGTTATCGGCAGTTTTCAAATTGGAGGTAAAAAAGGTATATCGTTGTATTGAAATTACCGGCATATATACTTCCGGTTTTATCGTCAATCTCAGCGATGGAAGACTTTGCTTCTTGGCAGGTGGATGATTTGAAGAGTTATTTAAAATCTAAAGGGATATCGTCTTATTTATACAGAAAACACGATTAAGTTCGATTTTGTCAGTTGGCAGAAGAGTTGCACCTGGAAAATATTGATGTAGAGAGTGATTACCATGATTCTTACTTGGCGCGTCGAACTGTAGATGGTGACGTTTTATGTGATCTCGGGCACATAAAAGTTTGGGACTATAATTTGCGGCTTTTGCCAAATATCGAACAGTATGATGTTCTGATATATTTGTTACACACGTGTGAATGGAAAGAAGACCGATTGAAATGCTATCGGAAAGACAATGGCCATAGATTGTATACTGCAGGGCATATAGGTATGTTGACTGAACAGTACAATGTGTAATTGTGCTTATTAAAATTAACATCCTCCGTATGAAAATATTTAATTAATAAATAAATTAAGGAAAACGAATTTTGAATGATTGATTATAATCATAAGGGATTAAACATAGACACCCATATGTCTGTTTTCTCAATATATGTCTAATTGTTATTGAATGTTACAATTTTATTTTGTCTCTTCTGTACTATGATGAATTATTATCATTGTTCTTAGCTTTTAAGACAATAATGTTTATCATTATAGATGATGTTTGCATGGCTAACATTCCTGAAAGTGACACCCACAAGTATATTTAAGCTACTTGCTTGCCTGAAACAAGACAGAATGCTGACCCATATGTTGCATGGATTCTTGTTGCCACATCTGGGACTGTATTGTTAGGTGGATGCTCATGTGTTGTGTAAGTCATTTTTCCAAATGATTAAGCGGCATTTCTATTTTGCAAGAACTTTCCTATGTAACCTGAACTCCCATTAATTCTATGTGTAACAGGAGGGAGGAAACACCTGACTAAAAAAAAAACACAACCTCACCGAGTGCCCCGGCTGAGGATTGAACCCGGCCCTTCCGGGTGATAAGCGTGTGCTCTACCACGAGGCTAAAAGATCCGAACCAGATAGTCTGATATTAAATCACTCTATTATACCTACTATATAACAAACATCACGACTAGCTCAATCCCGCTACATATGTAATTTATTAAAACAAATAGATACAGTTGTCAGTTCTAGGACCTTTCAGTGAATTTAAAAGGCTATGTTCTATTAGACCTGGTTTAACTTGTTGAATGGGACTTTGTCAGTCTTGGTTTCTGAAGTATGGTCTGCCATATGGTAGAGCGTCTTAATGCTTAGGTTTGAATCCGAGTTTTTCAGATCTGGTGACATAGATTTTATCTTTTCTTTTGCAAGTAATATCATTGGTTTTCTCAGGGCAATTTCATTTCAATTAGAACTGATTGCTTTAAGTGAAATAGTCAGGAAATATAAAATAAGGTGTTTTTTCTGTTTTAAAGGTCTCTGTCATTTTTAGTTGATGTTTTGAAAAAAAAAACAACAACAACTGACTCTAGTGTTATTTAAATACTTGGTCAGTGAACACACAGTCTCCCACTTGTGATATATACATGTAAACACTATGACTTACCAGAGTCTAGCTAAAGCAATATGAAATAATTTTCTGAATAATTCATGGAGTTGTCCAAAAAGTCAAATTTTATTCATATAAAATTACAACTATACATACATACTAGTACCAGGTATATACAGTGTATGTCATTGTGGTAATGAATATCACATAATCATTTTATTGGCAACAAATATACAGTAAAAGTTGTTAACAATTATGAAAAGAAAAAGTCAATTACAAATTAAAATTGTATAATACTTCTGCTGATATTGTAATACATGTATCAAAATTAAAAAAAACCTCTATAAAGTAAACTGTTGTCTAAGATATTTAAGTTCCATCCTTGACTTTTATTTTAAACTTTATAGGGATGATGGAACATGCAAGCATTGTGTTGCTTTATTATTTGCTGTTGCTGAATTCTGTGAACGTCACCAAGATCGCCACACACTTGTTGGAACAGACATGGAATGTAAATGGGATAAACCACGCACAAGATCTGAGCCAATGGAAGTAAATGATATAGATGTTCGCCTTGAACAGTCAGTTGAACCACCCTTGAAACCTACTGTTGACAGCTATAAACCATTAAAAACTTTAAATCAGGTTACTAAAAGGGAAGTCGAAAAAAAAGTATATAGTCTTTGTAAAACAAATAATTCTGTTCTTTTGCAATTCCTTGATCCCCCAAGCGATGATAGTGACACTAAGCCATTAACACTTACTGATATTGCTGAATCAGTTAAAAGTTCTGATGATCCATTAGCTACATTACATTCAAAAATCACTAGTTTACATGATAGTGAAATAATCAGAAAAATTGAGGAGATAACCAGGGGCCAATCAGAAAATCAGGAATGGTTCAATTATAGAAAGGGACGCATAACTGCTTCCAATTTTTCTGCTATTCTTTCTTTTGAATTTTCTGACAACCCTCAAAATTACATTTTAAATCGTGTAATGGGTGATGGGTCTTGTTTTGCAACAAGTGCAATGAAGTATGGTATAGAAAATGAACCAATAGCAAAATGTTTGTACACACAGCAGTATTTAAGGAATCATGCTTGTGCTACTGTGAAACAATGTGGTCTCTTTATTGATGGTCTGAACCAATATTAGGTGCATCCCCAGATGATATTGTGTCATGTGCCTGTTGTGGAACAGGATTATTAGAAATTAAGTGTTCAGCAAAATTTCAAAATACAAGTGCAAGAGAAGCTTGCAATGATGACAGTTATCATCTTTATATAGATGAAACTGACAAAATATGTCTAAAACACACTTCACCTTGGTTTGTTCAAATTCAAGGTCAGATGGGAGTATGTAAAGTGCACTGGTGTGATTTTGTGTTTTACACAAAGAAAGATTTAATAGTGGAGAGAATACACTTTAATCAGAACTTGAACAATGACATTGTAATTAAGTCAAAAAGATTTTTTAAAAATTAGTTTTGGATGCATTGATGTCAGAAAAAGCAAAATGATTTTTTATCTGAATACACTTTGTTGTTCAGTTTTTTCAATTTCATTTTTTTCAAGGACTAAAAATAGTCATGTTATTTCGATAACCCAAGTTCAGTAAAGTGAACTATAAACAAGAGGCCCAATGGGCCTGTATCTCTCAACTGGTAGGCATGTGCTTGAAGACACTCAGAGTATTTGTTAAAATTTTATTTATTCATTTTAATGGAAATGGGGACATGTTTTTAGTAAGTAACTGCTCAAGAATTTTATTCATAATACACAATTGTTTTATGTTCGTTTGATTATAAATGTATATGTTGTAGCATTTTATTGAAGCACATGAAAGAATTTGTATTTTAGTCAAGTTATTTTACGCAAATATTGCTTAAACCAAAAATTTGACTGCAAATCTCGTTATATATTTTAAATTGCTATCTATCCAGTTTCTGTGGATAACTTTTAAACAAAATCGGCCCATAAAAAAATCCACATTGACTAATAATGGGTTTTTACTATTTTTAGTAACAGTGGCCATATTGGATATTGGTCGGTAATGCTGGACACAAATTTTAATCTTTATCTAGGAAGGACCTCTCGCACCAAATTTCGTTCCAATTTTTTCAGTAGTTTAAGAGGAGAAAATCAAAGTTTATGCACTGATGCACGCTTTGTCATACCATAAGCTCACATGGCTTCGCCAGGTGAGCTAAAACAAGAATTTATGAACAAAAATACCTTTGAGCAGTAAAATGCATGATTTCACAATTTTTGCTTCATGAGTTTACTCACTAAATATTTACTTGATAAATGTTGTATTAAGAGTCTTTATGGTCCAGGCCATGTGAAAATCAGTGGCCATGTTTCCAAACAAAATCAACATGCAACTTGAACTTTTTTTTTTTGAAAATGACCAATTTATGCAGGCTTTTAACCAAAAATTAACATTGTCATTAATACAAAAGATTTGTATTGTGTGTCCTATCTTTTAATAGTGAGCAAGTTGTCTAAAGCATGCACTTACAGATAACAGTGCCACTCATACCCAGGCTCAAATCCTACTCTGCCAGATCCAAGTGCAACAAAGTTTGTCATTTTGCTTCCTAAAGATAAGTGGTTTTTCTTTAGGCACTCCAGTTTCTTCCACCATTCCAGAACTGACCATCTCCATACAAGCGAAAAATTCTTGACTTGGACATAAAATACCATTACTCAAGTCTTAATAAAAACTAGACAGAGAAAAACAGTTAAAAAACCAACATTAAATGAATGACCTCTAATGGAATGGCACCAGCTAAAATACGAAAACGTTTCAATCTTTCAATAGCACGTTCAACGTGAATCCTTAGGTGGGCAATACTTCTTGTTTTTTTAACATCTGCAACATTCAGCCTTTTGCCTTTACCCCATTTACATTTTTTTGTGAAGGGTGGGATGTTTAATGTAGCTCTTTTTTCTAATAATAAATCTCTAATTAAAAACCCCCTGTCTGCCATAACTTCATCCCCAGCTTTTATATTGTCTAAAAACCCACTTTCTTTTGTAATGTATCTGTCTGATGTATTACCCCCCAAACATTTGAAATAAAATTAAACGATCCTGTTGGTGTAATGCTTACAAGTGCTTTACATGTGTTCCTGTGTTTGTATGAGCTGTATGTTTGTGATTGTGCTGTGGGTGATTTTGGTTTTTCAAGTGTAAATTCAATGCAGTCAATTATACATATTGTTTTTGGAAAATGCATCTTGAATGACTTTGGCAAATGTTTTCTTGTTTTTTGTGACGATGGCCATTTTAACATAGGACTAAATACACAGTGCAAAAGGTTGACCCGAGTAGTAATTATCTGTGAAACTCTAGACTGAGATACACCAAAAATATCAGACAAACAAAAAGTCAAAAGAGCTAATCTTAGTCTAACTAAAGTAAGAATAAATTCATGATAGGGTGTTAGCTTCCTGTTTGGTCCAGACTTTCTCTTTAAGGAATCTTGTTGGTAATTAACTTCCTCATTTGTTGCTTGGCCATTCCAGTATTTGACTTTTAATGCTGTATCAATAACTATTTCTGTGTAGAAAAATTATAATTTATTTAATTAGTTAATAGTAACTTATAAAAAGAACTAAAAATAATGTGAGGAAATGCCTCTGTTAATTTTTTTAATGATTAATGACTAGTTACCTTGCTGAAGTGATATAATGTGAGGAAATGTCTCTGTTAATTTTTTTAATGATTAATGGCTAGTTACCTTGCTGGAGTGATATAATGGGAGGAAATGCCTCTGTTAAATTTTTTAATGATTAATGACTAGTTACCTTGCTGGATGTATATAGAATAATAAATTATACTGAAATACAAATCACATTTAAATTCATTTAATGTATTTATTTTTTCTTTCAGGACAATAAATTTGATTAATATAAACAGCAAGATTTTTTTGGCATCATATTTTTTGAATCTGTATATTTTCACCTTCAATTGAGATCACAAATTAGTAATTTTATTTGTAACTATTTAAGTCACCGATCCAGATACTCAAAAATAAAATTTTCAATCGGATTGGGAATTTACAGTCCAATTTAAGAAATTTGTAGTCTTTTTGTGATTGGAAATGGGGCCCAATTTCGCCAAAAAAAAACCATTGATATATATATATATATATATATATATATATATATATATATATATATTTCAAAGAGTTCTTCATTAATGTTTTTTATCAACAATTTATTTTTTGTCAACAGTAGGAATGAATTCAAGTCCTATTAAATTTCTCAGCATATGTATATGCAAATTATGAAAACACAGAGATAACAATCAGTTAACTTCAAACCAGTTATTAGAATATAAACATACCAAATAAACCATTAAGAATATGTTTGGAAGGTACATCTGTATACTGCTGAACACTTTTGTCTGATGATGTTACTTTCTGTACAAATAACTCTCTGAGGAAAACAGTATCATTATCTACAAACAAGAGGCCCAATAGGGCCTGTATCGCTCACCTGGCACACCCTTATTTTGTTCTTTGCTTTCTCTTTTTAAATATATCCAATCAGTAAAATGTAAACAAACTCACTAGCAATATCCTTATTTTCTATTATTTCAAGCACTATTTATCATAAATTTCCTTTCAATTGGCCATGTACTTTGAGAAGATTTAGGCTGAAATAGACCTTTTTTGCATGTTACATAATTATTGCATAAATTAAAAATTTTACAAAAAAACCCATAACATAAGTTTTATCCCCCAACATAGTTTCTATGTTATAAATTTCAACAAAATCAGTACATAAATAAACCCATAATGGCCATTTTTCGATTTTTGCTATTTATAGTAACAGCAGCCATCTTCGATTTTCGACAGACATGTCGGATACAATTTTGAATCTATACCACACAAGGACCTTCCACACTCAATATCATTTCAATTGACCATGTACTTTCAGAGAAGAAGATTTTCAAAGATTTTGGCTAAAAATAGAACTTATTTGCATATTATGTAATTATTGCACAAACGAAAAATTGTTTGGAAAAAACTGTTATATATGTTTAATCCCCCAACATCTAGTTTCTATGTTTCAAATTTCAACAAAATCGGTACATAAATAAACCCATAAAGGCCATTTTTAGTTTTTTGCTATTTATAGTAACTGCAGCCATCTTGGATTTTTGACAGACATGTTGGATACAATTTTGAATCTATAGCACCCAAGGACCTTCCACACTCAATATCATTTCAATTGACCATGTACTTTCAGAGAAAAAGATTTTCAAAGATTTCGGCTAAAAATAGACCTTATTTGGATATTACGTAAATATTGCACAAACGAAAAATTGTACGGAAAAACCCTTTATATATGTTTAATCCCCCGACATCATTTTTCTATGTTTCAAATTTCAACAAAATTGGTACATAAATAAACCCAAAATGGCCATATTTAGATTTTTGCTATTTATAGTAACGGCAGCCATCTTGGATTTCTGAAGGACATGTCGGAAACAATTTTGAATTTATACCACACAAGGACCTTCCACACTCAATATTATTTCAATTGGCCATGTACTTTCAGAGAAGAAGACTTTCAAAGCTAAAAATAGAACTTATTTGCATATTACGTAATTATTGGAAAAACTAAAAATTGTACAGAGAAACCTGTTATATATGTTTTATCCCCCGAGATCTATTTTCTACATATTAAATTTCAACAAAATCGGTATATAAATGAACCTGTAATGGCCATTTATCGGTTTTTGCTATTTATAGTAATGGCAGCCAACTTGGATTTAGGACGGACATATCGGATAAATTTTTTAATCTGTAGCAACTAAGGACCTTCCATACCAAATTTCATTTGAATTGACCAATTGGTTTCAGAGAAGAAGATTAAAGTTTACGGATGCATGGACGCACGCACGCACACTTTACCATTCCATAAGCTCACCCTGGCATTGCCAGGTGAGCTAAAAATTAGTAGTTTTCAAAGATAATTAGCAATTTAAGTCTTCTTTTGCAGCTGTGACCTTGACCTTTCAACATATGACCTTGTATTATATGTCAAAATGATCATTGTCCCAATACCTACAATACTCTAATATACATGCCTATACAAAAAGTTAGTAGTTTTCAAAGATAATTAGCAATTTAAGGCTTCTTTTGCAGCCGTGACCTTGACCTTTCAACATATGACCTTGTACCAAATAACAAAATGATTGCCATGTTAATACCTACAATATTCTAATACATGCCTATACAAAAAGTTAATAGTTTTCAAGATAATTAGCAATTTAAGTCTTCTTTTGCAGCTGTGACATCGACCTTTCAACGTATGACCTTAAACCATATATCAAAATGATCGCTATGTCAATACCTACAATATTCTACTATACATGTTTATACAAAAAGGTAATAGTTTTCAAGATAATTAGCAGTTTAAGTCTTCTTTTGCAGCTGTGACCTTGACCTTTCAACATATGACCTTGAACCATATATCAAAATGATCATCATGTTAATACCTACAATATTTGAACATGCATGCCTATACAAATAGTTAGTAGTTTTCAAGATAATTAGCAATTTAAGTCTTCTTTTGCAGCCATGACCTTGACCTTTCAACATATGACCTTGAATCATATATCAAAATAATGGTTGTTGCAATACCTACAATACTCTAATATACATGCCTATAAAAAAAGTTATTAGTTTTCAAAGATAATTAGCAATTTAAGTCTTGTTTTGCAGCTGTGACTTTGACCTTTAAACATATGACCTTGAACCATATATCAAAATGATCGTTGTTGCAATACCTACAATATTCTAATAAACATGCCTATACAAAAAGTTAATAGTTTTCAAGATAATTAGCAATTCAATGCATATTTTGCAGCTGTGACCTTGACCTTTGAACATAAGACCTAGAACCATATATCAAAATGATCGCCATCTCAATACCTACAATATTCTTATATACATGCCTATACAAAAAGTTAATTGTTTTCAAGATAATTAGCAATTTAAGTCTTTTGCAGCTGTGACCTTGACCTTTGAACATATGACCTTGAACCATATATCAAAATGATCGTTGTTGCAATACCTGCAATATTCTAACATACATGTCTATACAAAAAGTTAATATTTTTCAAGATATACTGACAAATACATAATTTTAAGCAATTTTCCCACTCAGTACCTTACCATTTCCCCATTTTGAGCCCCATGGCTACCATTTGTGCAAATCTGAAACTACATGACCTAAGGGTGTTATAAATGAAAAAACTAAGGTATACCTCTTGTAGATTCAGAGGAGAAGATTTTTAAAGTTTTTCACTATTTCCCCCCTTTTGGGGCCCCAAGGGGACATAACTCTTTCATTTGCGCAAATCTGAAACGGCTTCACCCAGGCATAATGGTTACCAAGTTTCATTAAATTTGGCCCAGTGGTTTTGGAGAAGAAGATTAAAATGTAAAGTTTACGGACGCACGCACGCACGCACGCACATACACACGCCGCATCATACCATAAGCTCACGCTGGCTAAAGCCAGATGAGCTAAAAATGTAAAAATATTAAACTATTCATGTGTTTTTGAGTTTACTATGTTACAATCCAATAAATTTTAAGATGCATCTAAAATCATTACAAAAGAATCATAACTCTGTGTCATTTAAAATGTATTGTGTTAGAAATAAATAATTCTTGTAATTTACCAGTTTTATTATTATTATTGTTATTATTATTATTAGTAGTAGTAGTAGTATTAACAGAAATTGTAACTTACTAGTACACATGTTTTATACAGAACAAGAAATTGGACATGGGTCTAAGAGGCCATACCCCTAATTTTATAAAAAACTTTCTTGAAAATCGAGAATTTCAAGTTCGTTTAGGGTCAACATTCTCTGATGTCTTCGAGCAAGAGATGGGTGTCCCTCAGGGCAGTATTTTATCTGTTACTCTTTTTAGTATCAAAATCAACAGCTTAGCTAAAGTTTTAAATAATAATATAGATGGCTCTCTTTTTGTTGATGACTTTGGCATCTCATGTAGAGGGACTCATATGCATGCTATTGAAAGGCAACTTCAGCTTTGCCTCAACAAAATTCAAAAATGGTCAATGGAAAACGGTTTTAAGTTTTCTAAAACAAAAACTTGTTGCATACATTTTTGCAACAAACGCACAATACATCATGACCCGGAGCTGTACATCAATGACAGCCTAATTAAGGTTGTAAAAGAAGCTAAGTTTTTAGGAATCCTATTTGATTCCAAATTATCTTTTATTCCACATATAAAATGCCTTAAGGCAAAATGCCTAAAGGCATTAGATATTTTAAAAGTTTTATCCAATACGAATTGGGGTGGTGATCAACCTATATTACTTCATTTATACAGATCGCTTATTAGATCGAAACTTGATTATGGATCCATTATATACGGATCTGCTCGGAAATCATATTTGAAAGACCTTGACGCAATTCATCACCAAGGTTTACGTATTTGTTTAGGAGCTTACAAAACGTCACCAATTGATAGTTTATATGTTGAGGCTAATGAACCTCCATTACATTTAAGGCGCAGCAAACTATCTCTGCAGTATGCTATAAAATTATTTGCAAATCCATCAAATCCGGCATTTGATTGTGTTTTTCATCCTCCTTATCAAGAACTCTATAATAAAAAGATCAACGCTATTTCACCTTTAGGTATTCGTTTAAAACCAAAATTGGAGGAATGTAATTTAAACCTCAATCTTATTAAAGAAAATGAAATAATCAATGAGCCGCCATGGCTTCTTAATAAACCAGATGTCAATCTGAAACTTTCAAAATATAAAAAGTCGGAAACAAGCGAAGAAGTTTACCAGCAGGAATTTGCTATCATTAAAGACAACTATACACGGTTAATTCCTGCTGTTATTCGGGAAGAGCTTCGTCATTGGATTTTAATTTATACTGATGGATCAAAAGATGGTGACCGGGTAGCTTCTGCTGCCATTATTGGGGATAAAACAATTAGTATTCGTATTCCCAATGAAAGTTCTATTTTTACAGCTGAGGCTAAAGCAATAACTCTTGCTTTACAATTTATTTCAAAATCGCCTCATAACAATTTTATTATATGTTCCGACTCTTTATCTGTACTCCGGGCAATAAAGAGCGGGAAATTAGATCACCCCCTAATTCGTGAAATTCTGGAACTGCATACTTCAATAACATATGCAGTTTCAGATTTAAATAAAATCATTAATTTCTGTTGGTTACCTAGTCATGTTGGTATAAAAGGTAACGAAAAAGCCGATTCAGCTGCTAAGGCAGCTTTATCTAAAGAAATTACACCTTGTTTCATTCCTTATACAGATCTGAGGCAATTGATATATGCTTATATCAATGGTCTTTGGTCAGATCATTGGAATAGACAGGAACATAATAAGTTACACTCTGTACAGCCTTGTCTAGGATTTACACCTTTGTCTCAATATAGTAGACGTGAGGGTGTTGTCCTTAGACGCTGTAGAATCGGCCACAGTTTTTTTACTCATTCTTTTATTTTAAAGGGAGATCAACCTCCCAAATGTGTCCCTTGTCAAGGTCAACAATCTGTCCAGCACATTTTGCTGGACTGCGTGGACTTTGCTCCTACAAGGGATACTTTTTATTCAGCATCATCGATGCAAGACCTTTTTAGTAATGTCCATGGGCATCAAATTTTAAAATTCCTTCGGGAAATAAATTTGTTCAATAAAATATAATTTTTATCATATGTTATCCAGGCTTTTATTATAACTTATCTGTGATATTACTGGTTTTTATCAGAAATGTTGTTTTTCGAAAATCTTATCTATTTAGTTTCACATAAATATTATTTTTATATATTGTTATATTTTTAACATTCTCTAGCCGCGAATAGCTGCAATAACGCTGATGCGGCTTTAAACAAAAACTCACTCACTCACTCACTTGTAACTGAAAAAGATGTTACTTGTCATGACATTTATGAGAAAAAAGAGGAAAAACAATTTATTTATTGAAATCACAAATGGAAATATAAATATTTTAAGACCCAGTGATGTTTATAAATTACTTTGTGGACTCTTAAGTGATATTACTGGGAAACATTTTAATTTTAATTAATTATCAAGCTTTTTACCCATCTTATGTTTTGCACATTCCAATTCTTCAATAGCTGCTGATGTTAAATCTGTCTGACAGCAAGCATCTTTTGTTTCTATTTCCACCTTTGACACATAAGAGTAGTTGTGGTCCAATACTAAAACAAAAGACAAATATAAATATATCGAGGGCTGGATGCCAGAAGGGGATAAGATGTTTTTTATACTACTGAGATAAATGATGTCAATGACTTTGAATGTCAATTTTTGTGCAATTAATTAAAATTCAATTGTAAATTCCTGTGTTTATCAAAGATATAATACATGTCTAACATATGTCTTTCTCATCAACTTGTCAAAAAATCCTTACGCAAATTACAGTTAATTATTTATCTTAAAACACTCTGCCATGTTAACACATGCGGTTTATCTACAACACGATAAGAGGCTAAGATCAATTACATCTGTGTGATATCCACAACTCTGACTTAACACATGGCATTTTAAAGTCCTTAAAACGCTGTGTGAACTTAGGGCATATTAGCAGGAATAAAACATGTTATAGTAATAATAGACTAAAGTCGTATTTTGCTTAGAATGATTACAATTTTAATGTAGTAAATACTAAACTATAATTAATATTTGTAGAATAACTCCTGGCATTTACAAATGGTTTCAGAACTATTAAATATTTGTTAATTTAACAGTTAATTGACCAATATTGTTTAAGCCTGGCAACAATATTCTCATCTTTGTTTGTGTTTAATAATTACAGTCGAACCTGTCTTATACGCCACCTCGGTATAAAGGCCACCTGACTATAAAGATCACCTGTTTCTGGCTATAATAACTATATAACGATGATATTTGAACCGAATTCCTTGGCTGGTTTTTATCATGGTTTCTATAGACAGGTGTGAATGTTTGCCTTATATCCATCAAAATAAAACACATATAAAACAAATTGATCCAGTTAAATGAATTAGCACATTATTTCCTTTATATTTAAAATCAGACAAATAAAATGAAATTAATGAAACTATTTAAGCCAACCTGTGGGTAAGCATCCCTTTGCAAGCAATTAAACAGTCAGTTAGTACATTTTAGGTTCATCTGTGAAATTGGATAATCAGGTCTTCTTTTGATATCACTTTAAAAAAAAACAGAATTAATTAAAAATCCAAAAACTTATTAAAAAGATTTTCTCCATTACTGTCACAACAAAACAATTTTAAGGAAATATTACTTTGGAAGCTTCCAAGTGGAAATTCTGCTACTAAATATTTTCAAAACATTTGAACAACTGACGATTGAAAAACACACTTTATGTTTGCTTATGGTCCTTATTGTGAATGTTTATCATGTTTATGCAGAAAAATTACAGTAATTAGCCAACTTAGAATTAACAATATTCCAGCAGTTCTAAGCATTTTCATCATCAGTGTCTTCTATATCGTCATAAAAATCTGGTTCGGGAATGGTGTCTTTTACACTGTCACTAGACTTCAAATTGCTGTAATAAGGATGGTACTCTTCTGGCACTGTTCCATCCGCACATAGTGACAGAAGATCTTTCTTTTTGTTGGCAGAAATAGCCAATTTCTCCTTGTACGTTCGAGGAAGACTTTCGGCAATATGGGCTTTGCCACATTTTCTGGTTGCAGTTTTCATTTTAACAGATCTAAATTCTTCATCCCGAAAGTCGTATTTAAAAAACATATTGTCTGGTTCCCTTTTTCGGAACTGAATCCATTTAATCTGCATCCATTTGACCTTCTTCCCAGTGGAGTCCACGCACGAGGTTGGAAATAATTTCCCTGCGATGTCTCTGGTGTTAATAATATCGCAGTATTTTAAGGGAATAACGGTGTAAGGCTTCCTTTTCCTCGCCAAACGCACGACCGTATCCCATTGGCTCGGAACATAGATTTCGGTGTTCTTCTTTGCTGCTTCTATGGCCGCATGCATGGAATCCACTTCCATTTCTGTATGACCTGGCTCGAGAAATTTCTGGTCAATTGCAACAATGTTCTCCGTGGTTATAACAGAATGTAGAACAGCAGCTGCAACATACTTGTTTCTGTTCTGTCCTGTACAATTGTCAGAATAAAGGCAAACGTGAGAGGTGGTCAAAAGTAATGATTTTATATATATAACTAAGCATGTGCTTATTTCGTCTGACCCACGTTTTCCTTCAGTTTCATTCCACATGAAACATGTTCCACTGGAGTCTCCTAATGAGTACACAGACAGATTATAGCAGTTGAGTTTTCGTTTATAATAAACTTGGCTTACATTTGAGCAAGGAGTGTGGAGAACAGACTGTAGGTCAAAGGTAGCTGCGTGGTATGTTGCATTTTCCTTGGCAAAATTTTTATCAAGCGTTTTCTCCTCACGGGCTTTATGCTTTCTTGAAATATGTTGATCAAATGATTCTTTATCACCATTGGTAAGTTGTTGATTTGATTGTTTTTGTAGATATAAGTTACAAATTCTGCACTGGTCCTTCTTTGGTGTATGGAACGAATAATTATATTCATCACAAATAATTTTCGGTACTTGGAGGGGCCTACAGGTTTCATGTTGATCTTTGAACATTCACTTTTGTATAGTTGGTACATTTTTGTTATGTTTAAGTCATTCCCAAGGAATTTTCTGTGGGTGTCTTTTCGGGTATAATGAGGATCTAAAATGGGAAAAGACTATATATGCTGTCGAATAAATGAAAGTGATCGCTCTGATGTCTTGTTGTGTGGTGCATGGGTACCCCATTTTTTCTGAGATGCATATATTCCAGACTTCTTTGATTTTAGTGCAAGTTCCACTACTCACTCACATCTAATGTGCTTGTATAAAACCTTTTGCATACGCGTACCTGTTTCCCCTTAACGTTGAAAGTATATGTTCTGGTTAGTTTTCGTACTCTTTTGGGCTTGGTGCGTACTTTTACTGGTGTTGATTCAGAAACTGTACTACAGAAAAAATCGCGTTGTCTTGAATAATCCTGAAGGCTCCAAAAATCTGTAAATAATTCTTTCCTCGCCTCTTCTGATATATGACTGGAACATTTATAAGGACATTTAGTACAATCCTTTGGCTTGACTTCCTTGGCTTTTACTAGTTTCCCGCTTATGCTGATGTATTCTTGTCCAGCCAAACGAAGGCGTTTTCTTATGTTCTTTTTCCAAGTTTCAGGCCTTGCCTTTCGTTTGCGGCTCCTGAATTTTTGTTTTGGACTTTTGTACTTTGCTTGTTTTCTTGGAGTTATGGTGCTAGGATGTGAACAATCCCCTTGTTTATTTGGAGTACTGTTTTTGTCAATATCGGATACTGTTCCACTTGGTTTAATTTCAATCAGTTTGCTTGGACTAGATTCTAAGTCAACAGTAGATTGAAAATCACTTGGTTTGTCCAATGATGACGTCTACTAGAATATATAACAATTTCTCTGCAGAGAATATTAGATGTAGCAAGCGGTAGAGCATCAGCTAGATCAGTAGACCACTGTCCATCCTGCCTTAAAGTCTCAATCTGATTTTTATAAGCATCATTTTTTTTGTTCTTCCGTTTGTTCAAACGTATTAGGCAGAAAGTGAATATATTCCGCAGCATGTGTTTCAAGATGATCACAAAGACTGTTTCTAAAATTGCCCAAGTTTTCAGTTGCTTCTGTGCTTTTACTGACAGCATTAAAAAAGCAGTTTCCGTCACCGCTAATTTCGAATCTTCTCAGTCCATTACTGCTCAGCAAAGTGTCCACGTTTCTTGTGTGCAGTTTATACACAAGTTGCCTTGCACGGAAAGTTACCAAACTCTGATGCTTTACTTCGGCCAAAGATAATTGTCCCGGACTTTTCTGTAAAAATTTTGATGGTGATTGAAACAATCTCTTTCGTGCGTGGTTTTCAGCAGCATTTATTGTTTTTGTCCTCATCTCTATTGTCTGCAGTTACTCTGCTTTCCTCTTCACATTTTTTGTACGCATCTCTAGTGTCTGCAGTTGCTCTGCTTTCCTCTTCACATTTTTTGTCCCTATCTGAAGTATCTGAAGTTATTCTGCTTTCATCTTCACATTTTTCGTCTGCAGATACTCTGCTTTCCTGTTCACATTTCTTGTCCTCATCTCCAATGTCTGCTGTTACTCTGCTTTCCTCTTCAAATTCCTGTGATAAAATTTTTCCAATCTCTTCCCAGTTTTCAGAAGACTGGTCAGTTTTTTCATCCATTGTCCTAATAAAACAAAATCATTAATATATTTATTAATATTGATTCCTTATTTTATTGTTATTGATTTTATTTACAATGAACAAGTATCATGTACTAAGTAAATTAAAATTATAATTAATCAAGTATCAAAGACCAAAATGTAAGCTAAAATATCATAAATTATTATCTGAACTTTATCACTTATAACCAGTTAGCTACTAACCAAAGAATATACTGGTAGACCACAACAAAATTTACTGCATATAAATTAGTACTTATTGACCTCAGTATGAACTCATTTAAACTATCAAAACCTTGCTTTAACATGTCAAACTGCAACTTCAGTGCACAGGTATAAATTTAAAAAAAAAACTTTGTTGAATTATAAACCATATATTTTATAGGAAACACTTACAATTACACTCTGGCACACATGTTTCCAGTAACATTATTTGGGTTGAAACCACTGTCTCATGACGGACCACTGGCAGTGATGATATCATACTGCTTCCAGTAACCTGTAGTGAATTAAAAACAAATACTCTTAATATCACACTAAATTCAAAGATTCTGAATGAAGTGACAAAATCATAACTTATGTAAATCACTTGATACAAATACCAAGCGACAAATTGAGCTAAATATAATGTTTCCACATAACATACGCGGAATTTTTACTTAAAAAACACATAGATGATATAAAACCACTGCTATAGAAACATTTTGTATTGCCTTTATGCTGTTATTATCAAGCTTATTTATGTTGATATCTACCTCAGTGTTGGCGTCGTCGTAATGCTCCATTTCCATTGGTATTTCCCTCTTCAATCTAGCAGAGACGCTTCTCTCTGTTTTTGGTTTACCATAATTATTTCGAGGGGAAAGAGTCGGAATAGGGTTGGTATTTGTTGGACAGCCATCAATGAAATGCAACGAGCACACACGGTGAGACCTTCCTGGAATATAATCATTCGGTCTCATTATTTGGTCCAGCCACTTCTTTCTTATCTTCGGTTCTTTTAAAGCTGATGGAAATGGGTAGAACAAAACATTATTCATAAACGGATATCTCCCTCGTTTTCTTCCATCTGAAACACAACCAGGGACACAACACCAATCTTTGGAAGGCTTCAGGAACGCCATCGTCTGACAGTTTCTATAGACGCTTCATAAAACCGGAAGTATACATGCCTGCCCGTCACGTGACTTAAGTAGATTATAAATTACCGAAATGGTACGGAACGGGGAACCCGAAAATGGTCTATTGAACACGTATGGGATGAAATGGAACGCCGATTACATCATCTGCCCAATCAGCCTGTTTCATTGCAAGGGTTGGTCCAAGCGTTAGACCAGATATGGAACAAAATCCCTCAAACATTCTTTAGGCATTTAATCAACTCTATGAGGCGTCGCTGTCAGTCCTGTGTCAATGCTAATGGTGGTCACACACGATACTGATCTTGTGAACTGACTTTTACTATCTGCTATGTTTCTAGTCCCCTGCGTATGAAATAACAGTATCTGTAACCTTTTCAATGACATGAATTTGTAAAGAAATATCTAATAAACAAATACGAAATTATTCATTGCTTTGCATTTTCAAATTATTTTATAATCTCACATTTCAGTCATGCACAGTTACTTTTTTCCGCTAGTATATTTATCGACAGTAATGGGAACATTGAAAAATTACATGAAGACCTTATTTGTAACAAAAGGAAAGTCCACGGGGTCCAACAGAAGCTTAAAAATGAAAATAAAAAAATTGATGCATTTGTTGCCTTATTAGATCTACAGGACTAATTTGTTGCTGACGAGGCAAGAGATTTGCAAGGGCTGGTTGTTAAAAGTGAACCTCAAGCTCCAAAAATGTATATAAATGATACCATGAAAAGGACGAAAATGCAGAGCTTTAATCAGAATTGAAAGACACTTGACAAGAATTCACTAATTTATCTGATGGATACCAAAGTGTAAAATGTAAACTTCATGAAGCTCAGAAGAGAAATGAGTCTTAGCTTTTTGGAGAATGCACCACTCATGAAAATGACAAAACAACAACAAAAATTTTAAAAATATTCACCGGTTTACAAAGTTATTTGCTCTTTAATATTATTGTTTACATTTTTCAAAGGAAGTAGTGAAATCGAAGACATTTGCAACTGTATTTTTTAAAATTGTTAGTGAAATTAAGATTAAACTTGTCCTTTGAAGATATTGGTTACAGATCTGGAGTGTCATGTAGTCCTCTTTCTAGGATGTTTTACAAATGGTTAGGTGTTAAGGCCGGTACACACGATAAGATTTGTATTATAATACTTGAAGTATGATTCAAAATCTTACCGTGTGTACACTCTTAATACAGTATCTTATAAGATTGTATTAAGAATAGAGCAATGCTCTATTCCTTAGTACACATCTTAGCTGACCTTTTATCTTTATCCAATCAAAGCGTTCCATTTTGGGGTCAATATCTACATCTGTACTATAATAAATACCATAATATGCACGTGTTAAAAATAAGGCTGTGACGATTTATCGTGAATCGATTTATCACGGTTTTAAGATTTTCGATATACGTATCGATACAAAATTTCAGATATCGATACAAAACGATTCTAATGTAAATCCGGGTTTGCGGTCTTTTCCGTGTCCGGTTTGAATTTTAATCAACGCCTCATGGTTAAATATGGCGACCGAACAGTCGGAATGTAGAGACGATGTTGTTGAAATAACAACGCCGTTAAAAGTCAAGTCCGATGTGTGGATGCACTTTGGACATCCCGTTTACACGCGAGAAGGTCGTAAAATAACTGACAGGGACAAGGTTATCTGTAGACTTTGCAGATCTTCGAGTAGATACAATGGAAATACGACCAACATGAAAACCCACTTACTTCGTCACCATGCATCAGTTTACAAACCTCAGATATCAGAAAAAACGTCAGTCGTTAAAGTTGAACAGCAAGGTACAAGCTCGATTGATGAAAATACGGTGGCACCTCCAAAGAAGCCCGGTCAGATTAATATTAAGGACGCATTTGGATACAAATTCTCCACGTGCGAAAACACTTACGAGACAAATTGGCGTGTTCATTGCTGCAGATATGAGACCATTGTCACTTGTTGAGAATTCAGAGTTCAAGAAACTTTGTTTATTGCTTGACCCAAGATGTAATGTCCCAAGCAGGAGGCATTTTTCTGATAAAGTAATACCAGGATTATATGAGGAAGTAAAGGAAAACACTGTAGCAAAATTGCAGCTAGCAAATTCTGTTGCACTCACTACTGATTCATGGACATCAAGAGCTTGTCAGAGCTATGTTACTATTACTGATCAGTTATGGGCTATTCAAAGTTGTGTTTTACAGACTCGCACATTAGATGTATCTCATACAGGCGTGAACATTGGAAATGCTTTGAAAGTTGCCTTGATTGAATGGAAACTTGATCATCACCATGACATAGCATTGGTAACTGACAATGCTTCGAACATGCAGATAGCAGCAGAGACTGCTGGTCTTTCACCACACATTGGCTGTTTCGCACATACTATGAACCTTGCATCACAAAAGGGTCTTAAAGTCAATTCAATGGCACGTTTACTTGGACGAATAAGAAAAATTGTTAATTTTTTTCACCGTTCGACTACAGCAACTGCAGTTCTTAAAGCAAAGCAGGAGTTGCTAAAAATTGAACAGCACAAGCTTGTTATTGATGTGTAAACACGTTGGAATAGTAGCTACGACATGATAGAGAGATTTTTGGAGCAACAGCCTGCAATTATTTTCCAGAAGTTAAAAGAAATGTGAAAGACATTGTAACACTAACCGAGGAAGACATTAATCAGGCAGAACAAGCAATGGATGTTTTGAAACCTTTAAAAACTGTAACTACAATCATGTGTGATGAAAAATGTCCAACTATTGCTATGATCATTCCCATGAAATATCGCATTATCGACAATTTGTGTGAAAATCCTGTTGATTCGAAGCTGACAAAGGAAGTAAAGCAGGTCATAAGAGATGACTTAAATAAGCGTTACTCTGATTCAGATGTAAGGGATTTCCTGTTACTTGCTGCAGCCTTAGATCCCAGATTTAAATCATTACCTATGTTGTCCTCTGAAGAAAGAGAATCTGTTTTCAGCAATGTAGATCTCCGTGCCATTTCCCAAAGGGACACAGTGCAAGTACGTGTATGTCAGATGTTTATTCTTATCATAAATTTGTTCAAGTCGCTTATAACTTATAACTTATCAGTGAAATTTTCTTGATGTGATGTTAAACACCATTCCAACTCCAACAACTCAAAATACATGTATACACAATGCACATACACTTGTTAAAGTTGACTCTGGTCAGTTGTCACATTTGACAGCTTTCAGTAGGCCTAGTTTCTGTTTCTTTCATTCATTACATTTTTAAATAAATATACTCAAGACTTGTTCATTTGATAAACGCAAGATCAGGTATAAATATATTTGCATTTGCCTTATTATATTGTAATGTTCACATTTCAAGATCAAGAATATGTTTGCAGTTATTTTATTATGTTTTGCACATGTATTTGTAATTTTGTACAACTATGTTTTTAGACCTTCATTCACAAATTTGGTTCTTATGTTTTATATTGTAGGTGAAATCTGAACCAGAGGTGGTACAAAATCCTGACTGTAACAGTGAGCCAGCTTTGCCATCATTACCTGTGGATTCTGATAAAGTAAACAATGACAAAAGCAACACTGAAGGTAATTCTACATTGTTTAATTTTAATTTCATTTTCTTAATAATTCTGATAGCTTTACATAATTATGGATTTATAGGAATAACTGCATTTTATTTGATAATTAACTTGATTAAAATTAATTTGCAATTTATGCATATCAGCCGAATACTAGAAGATCAAAATGAACCAATCAACCATACAGATGGTGTTGAGATCAGGTGTTCCTGACTCTGCCCAGTAGATTAAACAGTGAAATATTTGTTTATCTAAGGAATTTTTTATTTGAAATAAAAAAGGTACATGTACTTAATGAAATGAACATCACCCAACAAACTGGATGATAAGATTATATTGATTTTTTTTTTCATTTTCAGAATTTTTTTATAGTCTTAAATTTGACATTTATTTTATTAGACCTTTTTCAGTTTTGTATTAAGAGTTTTAAGTTATTATTATAATTACAATTGCCATTGTATTCTTTGTTTCTGAGATTGTTTTTGAACTGCATGCCATACAATGACATACATGCAGGTATCTGCTTGATTTTCTTATGAATTTATTATACAAAGTTTTTTTATTTGACTTATTGTTGTAGGATTGAATGATGGTCCCACACCACCAAAGAAATCGGCTATAGAGGATTTGCTTGGTGATGTTTATGTTGTATCGTGTACTCCTGGTAATCAGAAATCTGTATCTGACATAGTTGCATCAGAAGTGGCTGACTACAAGCAGGAGGATGATATTCCTTTGAGTAGCTGTCCATTGAAGTGGTGGAAGACAAATGCTGGAAAATATAAACATTTGTCAAATCTGGCTAAATGTATTCTTGGTATCCCAGGAACTTCGGTACCTAGTGAACGAGTTTTCAGTACAGCTGGTGATATTGTCACGTCCACAAGATCTTGTCTTGACCCCGAAACAGTAGATCAGTTGGTTTTCTTGAAAAAGAATATGTAATTTTATCATTTTATTACTAATTGGATGAAACTTTTGACAGTTAATTACCATAATTTTAAGTTTTACCTTCTAGTTCTAGTCATTGACTTGTTGTGTTGCCACTTGCCAGAAGAGACAATTTTGACAGTTGATACATTTAAAGAGTTGAAATTTAATGTTCAGATTTGCCTGTTTGAACTTTCAAAATTTTTTTTAATTATTCAGAAGAATTGGACATCAATCTGTGAATTAAATGAAAAAAAAATAATGCAATTTTTCAATTTTCTGTTGTCTTTTATTAAGAAATTATACTCATGTCACTTTAGTTTTAGTATTGTGATACAAATCGTATCGCCCAATGTGTATCGAGGTACGTATCGTATCGTGTTATACCTGTATCGTCCCAGCCCTAGTTAAAAAGCACATGGTATTTCCAAAATGGTGGATTTCTCAAATTCAGATGTAGAAAAACTCATTGCCTTTTGGGAAGAAGAAGAAGATTTATGGAACATTTCAAGTGAAAATTACCATAAAAAGGATGCAAGACAGGGAGCATTATCAAGAATTCAGGAGAAAATGAAAAATTACACTGAAAAAGAATTTACAGGTATATATTTTACAAGAAATTATCCAGAACTGACCAGTAAATCAAAAGCACAACTTCCTTGTAAATTAAGGCAATATAGCAGAAGAAACAAGTCAATATATAAAACCTAGTAATGTCAGGAATAAGATAATATTCCATAAACTTCTCTGTGCATATATAGACTTTTCTCAGCAACATTTCTCTACTTTATCAGATTACATATATGTTTCATACATGATTTTATGTAAATCTCAAATGAAAATAACTCTTAAGCCAATAAAAGATGCATCACAATTTAATTTTCATATTTATCTTTCAGTTGCTCAAATCAATTCAAAACTACAAAGTATAAGGTGCTATTATGGAAGGTAATTGAGAAAGGTTAAAGGCAGCAAAAAAAGTGGTTCAGGTACTGCTGATATTTATGTATCAAAGTGGCCTTTTTTCACTACCTTAGATGCCTTCTTAAGAGAACAAATAATTCCAAGACAATCTACAAGTACACTGGTAGGTAATATTTACAATGTCAACATCAAGCTTATTTGATCATTTCCCACTGCCACGGCACTTGACCATTACTAATGAAAAAGTCACAAAACTCATCACGGATGTCTCTGTATTCTGTTCTACTTCTATTTCCTCCTTGATTGGACAAATTTACAAAATTATCATGTGGAGATGGACCACTACGCCAGTCACCTCCGGTTATAGTGTGATTTTCAATATCCTCAGAATCCACGCTTCCTGGTGGCATATAAATATCACTAGCTTTTACTCTAAGAAAATTATGAAGGGCACAAGTAGCTAAAACAGTTATCTCAACCTTTTCTGCATCTAATGCGATAGGCCGGCGAAATATAGCAAATCTATTGGACAAAATACCAAATACATTTTCAACTATTCTTCTTGCTCTAGATAGTCTGTAATTAAATATTCTTTTAGATTCATCAAGCTGTCGAGATGGATAAGGTTTTAACAAGTACGCTTTCAGTGGAAATGCTTCATCTCCTACGATGACGTAAGGCACTGCATTTTGTCTCCCCATTAAGGGCTTTGGAGATGGTACTGAAAGTTCAGACTTTTCCAAACATTCGTGTAAAGAAGAATGAGCAAATATTCCTCCATCACTCACACGACCATTGCAGCCAACGTCTACATATATAAATTTATAGTCAGCATCCACAACAGCCAATAAGACAATGCTGAAAAACCCCTTGTAGTTAAAAAATGTCGAACCACTTCCGATTGGACATCTAATAGTTATATGTTTGCCATCCATAGCACCTAAACAATTAGGGAAATTCCACTTGTCATCATATTCCTTCGCTATACGTTCCCATTCATCAGTTGAAGATGGCACCTGTAAAAATATAAAAATAAATATTTTAATATAATTAATTTTCTCTTGTAGGATTCTTCATTATTAAATGAAAGTGATGAGGATAGTGATTTTAGTCAAGATGGTAGTGTTGCTAGCCAGTCTATAGATACACCTGCCTGTAAAAAGAAAAAAAGAAATGCAACAGAGAATGTAATGCACAAAGCTGTATCTCTGTTGTCATCAATAGAACAGTCAGGAAAACAGAGGACAGGGACCCCCGAACAAGCGGAGGATGAAGATATGACATATGCAAAACATATTGCAAATGAAATGCGAAAAATAAGAGATGCTAGAGCAAAGGCACTTGTCAAGATCAAAATCCAACAGTTGATATTTGAGGCTCAGTTTCAGACTCCTTTAAGTACAACAAGTATGATGCCATCCCACCATGACGCTATAGCCTCATCACAGCAAAACCAGACTGCTTCATCTGATATAAGTTATCCATTATCTCATATGAGTAGTTTAATGTCTACTCAATTTAACTAATATGGACACTAAATTTACTGGTTTTAATTGTTTTTCATCAATCTTTCAGAAAATGTGGAAGTCTTAATTACAACTTACCTTCAAGTACCTGTCCTTTAACACTGTATAAATAGCTTTACACGTGTCTGGAATTATATAGGACAATGTCTGTTTTGGAATTCTGAATAAATATTCAAGAGACTGGTAGCTATCCCCTGAAAAATCAATAAAAATTGTGTACATTTATCTTGTGTTATTTATTTTATTTACAGTATTATATATATATTATGAATTCAAAACTATAGTCTTATGAATAAGCAAAAAATGTAATCAGCATGCTAACAGAAGACAACATGTACCTCCATCATGTATGTTATATCAAGTTCAGCATTATATTGGTTTTTCATTTGTTCATACAAAAAACAAAATTTACTTAGAGTAGAAACGTTATCCACAACGATATGACATGTTAGATGAACATCTCCAATCAAATCAAAACTGATAATGCAGGGCTTTATGTTGAATAGTTTCGTTCAATACTGAAGTTGAATGAAAAATTAATACCTGTTGCAAGGAATCTAAGTGTTAGAGATAATCTTTCAGTGGGTGGTATTGCATCTCTCATACAAGTATCCTTTCTTTTTATTAATGGAGTAACCAGCTGTAATAGTTCTTGAAATGCTGCATCATCCATTCTTATAAAATTTTTGTAGCTCTTTGGGTCTTCTCTCCTCAACTCATCCAGTAATGCATGATGTGCGCCAAATCTACTTCTCCGTTTGATCCAAGGTCTTGTCCAGCATTTTCTTTTGACTTTTCTCTTTTTTAATAATTTCATTGCAGCACATATCATAATAATAGACACTGTTATAGCCACTTCATCTTCCATTGCTGACACCAAATGGCGGGAAAAAAAACGAGGGAAGTGATATTTGTTTACAATCTAATAAGATTGATCTTAGCGTGTGTACAAGTGTGTATTATAATACAAAAATCTTATAATACAAATCTTATCATGTGTACCGGCCTTTAGTTTTGTCAAAGTACGATTTCCAACAAGAATTCCACGGATTTAAATGTCTCGCCTGGTTAGTTTCTGATCGAGTAGAAAATACATTACTTTAACATCATCTTTAACATTTTGACACGCCGCCGCCTACGACCGCAAAAGTAACACCCAATTTTTTGTCTTATGACGATGTCTCATTTGTGTCAAGTGCTTGGGAAGGGAGAATCTCTGATCAAGAAATTGTTAAAACGAGTGGTTTCTTAGATGAATTAGTTCATCAGGATCAATTTCTTGCTGACAAGACTATTCACTTGTAATGAATTATTTGCTGTAAGAGTGGCCAAATTAATAATTGCATCTTGTACCAAAGAAAAATGGAGTTAAGTACAGAAGACGTTGAAAAATCAGACCTCTAGTTCAGATTAGAATTGAAATTGAAAAACTAACTGGATATTTGAAATCTAAAAATGCCATAATGAAAGGACCAATATCCCTTCAATTGTGCTAAAGATCCGAGGATGTTTATGATTCAACACAACATAATTGCAATTGTTTGTGGGGTTTTGTTAAATTAAGTCGAGGAACTATAGATGTAAATACATTATAATATGTACAAATTGTTTATCAATGACTAAATGCAATATTTATGTGCTGTCAGGATTAAAATGAAGATGAGGATTATCTTCCAAACTTGTTAATTATGTATGACTGACTTATTTCACTTTGTTAACAACTTTTAATTCTTCTTATTGTTAAAAATTATATGTATAAGTTTTATACTATAAACGTGGTTATTTTTGCGAGTTAAAATTTTCGCCAAATCTGATACTTGACATAAAGCACGGGTCAATTTTCGCGATCTTTTCGAATCTGATCTTGTATGGCCGCTATTTGGATAACAATGTCGCTTTGTTGAAATTTTCACGAGAGGGCTGAAATAGCGAAAATTTCCAGCTTGCGAAAATTACCACGTTTACAGTATGTAAAAATATGTTAAGTATAATACTTGTTTATTCGAAACAAACTTAAAGTTTTGGTTCATTATGTAATGTAATTAAGCACTTATAATAAAACACTCTAAATTTCATTAAGTATTATATTGTATGAATTATCATATATTTAACAACAAATCTTCATCTTTGAAAAAATGTCAAACAACAAAATGTTCTAGATTAATACACTGTCATAGCAACACAAGGTCATTTTTGCAATATGGACATAGACACCTTCCTTTTGGTGCAGATAAAAGTTTAAAGCAGTCTAAATGGAACCACACTTTGCTACATCTTCTGAAATTTATACATCTGACCCTCACTCTATCGTCCTGAACACCATTGCACAAACAGTACCTGGCTATGTTTCTTTAGCTTTAAGGGGGACCTCTTGCCACTGGACTGCCAATCAATTCGTCCACTTATTAAAACTGGCAAAATGTTTCGAATATATAAGCTCTGTAATTTTTGTAACTTTTCTTGGGAACATTCTCTATCAATTTCCTCAAGTGAAATAACTGTTTGGGTGTCGAAACAATGAAATAACAAGATTCTATCTCTGTAACAATCAACTGTGTTTTTACCGGGTTATACCACCTGTAAGTTTTGTTTCTTTTTTATTCTGCTCAGCTATTAATTTTTTTTTATCAAAAAAGGAAAATTTTCATCTTTTTACATAAACATAAATGTAATGTCTTACATTTTGTAAGCTAATAACAGGCCTATCCAATTGTTTAGGCATATAAATAAAACAGAACATCAAGACATGACCACATGTAGGTTTTATTCCGTGTCAACTGGGTGCTTGACAATTAATAACAAGCGTACATATAAAGGGGGATAACTCGTATGACCTTACATACAGTATGTATTCTATTCAATACATTAAAATAAAGAATAAAAAATTATTCAATTTTTTTTTGTTGATTCATTACAAAATTTATCTAATATATGAAAAGGTGATTTGCATGTGCTATTTTAATTGGTCGTGATTAAGCCACCTGCGATGTAAATATAAGCCGCATGTAGTATATTGGAGCAGATTAAAATAATCCTAAGTTTTTAATCTGTGAGCAAATAATTACTTTAATATGCATACACTTGAATAATAAGCACCTAAAAAGTGTTGGTTTACATGAAGACCTACCTACTGCAAATTGTGAGCGAAGTAATCTATGGTAATTATAAAACACAAACATACCAGTCCTTGTCCAAATCACAATCCCAAAACAAAGTAAAACTTTGAAAGCTGGCAAATTTAGTAATACACGTGAATTTCCCTCAAGGAAGCGAAGCCGGGCGCCTCCTGTCTAGCTAGCTACACCCGCCACGTGCAAGTCAACATGGAGAAAGAAAGGAACAAGGAACCATGAAAGAAAGGAACAAGGAATTATGGTAAGTCAAATATTACCAGTATAAGTTTGGATACAGTGACTACATGCTTATTAACAATATTGTGATGACGGCCATAAAACCTTTCAAGAGCCTTGATTAGCCTAGGCTTGCAATATTCTTGCGTCAACAATTTAATTGTATGCGGTTTGCTTCGTTGTAGAAAGTCCCCATAGTGGGAACAAGCTCTACCATAACGTATTAACTGTGAAACATATACACCATACGCAGGAGAAGCAGGGGTGTTACTGCAAAGAAACGGAAAGTTGACAATAGAAAAATTAAAGTCATCACGTTTGTCGTATAGCTTCAGGTGTCACTTTCCGTGGGTTTTCATAAATGAGATATAAGTCCAAATATGAAGCAGAACATGGAGAATCCGTCGTGTCTTTTATTTCAAGCTCATTTGAATAGATGGTATTCACATATCCAAATTTAGGATTATTAGCGACAGTCTTTTCTCTAGATTTGACAAGGTTCTGTAAAAATTCTAATTCATATGAACAAAGAAACATATCAGCAAGCAAAGGCGCACAGTTTGTGCCCATTGGTATACCGATTGTTCGTTAAAAAATTATATTGCCAACACAACAAATACGTTGTCTATCAAAAACTCTAATATTTTTTTGATGGTATTTTCAGTATATATTTGTTTGCAGTCTGTTTGAAATGAAAGAATAATTTTTGACGTATTTCAGAGAACTTACCCTTTCATGCAATCACAATGACTGGCTATCACTGATCAATCGGATTTTACACCAAACCAGACATTACATGGAGGCTCTGATGTTTTCCGGCTGTGATAAACTTTACTGATCAACAAACCTTGTCTTTTTCATTCTGCCTCGAATAAACAGTTTTCGCATACCCAGAATCAAAGTCACTTTAACTCTCAAGGCTTTTATGGTATTTCTTTTTCTCTAGTGTGAATACTCTCGGAGTTTTAATCAGATAGTGTACAATTTGTGGATACGATTCATCTGGCCATAATTTCATACTTTACCTCTATCCATCATTAATCCCATGCGGACACGTTTCTAAGTTCAATATACTTAATTTCTTGTCGTAGCTATCTTTAGTTACACTATCCAACTTCTCCCGGTAAGATAACACTATTTGTTTTTCACTCGTTTTCTTCTATTTAGCCATTTTCACAACCGTAATCTAACTCACAGCGTCCCTAAATAACGGTTGTTTGCCCCGTCACAAGAATGGGGGCACTGGGAATGCTGGATAAAAATGACGTCATATCTATATCATTTCTAATCTATACAATAATCTATAAAAATATTGTTTGCCCCGCAAGATGTAGGGCACAGGGAATGCTCGGTAAAATGACGTCACAGATTCTGATCTATTTGTGTACATTTCTGTATTACCATGTGCTATTGTTTATATCTGTCCACGTGCTATTGTTTGTCTTTATCCACGTGTTATTATTTATAACCACTGACCAGTGCATGCTGGGCACTATTGAGTACATTCCCGACACATGGCACTTTTTGTTTCAAGCAAAACAAGGAAGTCAAAAATATGATTGTTGAATTACAAATAACGTCGTAATACACTGGTATGTAAACATTTTATTTTTACAACCTTGCTACATCATTTTTCAATTTATTTTTTTGTTTTTTATTTAAATTATTAAAAGTAAAATAAATTCCTATTTTTAATAAGTTGATTTTATAGCTTAATGACAATTTTATAGAAAATGAAACATAACTTTTTTATTTTTGTGATAAGTGCGAATCACATTGTAATTTCAAGTTAAGTTTTTTGTTCAAGCTACAATCGTAATTTTAAATTCGACACCAATCATTTTATACTTTACAAAATTGTATATGAAGTCGGATGAGAGTTGTAGCGAAGAAATTGTTAAATTATTAAATTATTCATTTTTTAAAATCAATTTTTAAATTGATTGTAAAGTGTAAACATAATCCTAAAACTAGGGAACGAGGTTTTGTATTAGAGTTGTTCCTTTGAAAGGTTATGTATTTACATGCGGCATGGATAGTTTGTGTCATAATGACAATATTTGTTACAAAAAAAATATTTGATCAGAAATAAAACAAACTTATAGTTTAGGAACTCGCGCCTATCCACCAATCTATGGATAGACATACAAAAAACAAAACTGAAGCAAAACAAAAGAAAAAGTATTGAATTCTAACAATTCTCAAATTATTTTTTAAAGAACCAAATTCATTTCTTGAAAATAACAAAAAAAAAAATTTATTGGTCAAGTTTCCAAATTAAAAATTTATGATCAAAATATTCAATCTTTAGTAGACACTGGTGCAACCATAAACTGTTGTTCCCGTTCCCGTCAGCTTCTTAACATTCAGGAACATGAAATCAAATCTCCCCCACATGGAGATGCTGTAGGTGTTGGGGGTGAACTTCATCCAATACTTGGTCAAATAGATCTTCTTGTCACTATTGGTGAACTAACTGTCCACCAAGGTTTTTATGTTTTCTCAAAATTACATCAATCACTTATTATGGTTATTGATTTCATGGAGGATAGCAAAGTTCTACTCATTCTGGACAACAAAACAATAGTTATCCCTGATAAAACAAATAAGGAACAAGTTTAATCATGTGAACAGAACTTCATCCAATACTTGGTCAAATAGAACTTCTTGTTACTATTGGTGAACTAACTGTCAACCAAGGCTTTTATGTTTTCTTAAAATTACATCAATCACTTATTTTGGGTGTTGATTTCATGGAGGATAACAAAGTTCCACTCATTCTGGAAAACAAAACAATAGTTATCCCTGATAAAACAAATAAGGAACAAGTTTCATCATGTGAACATAACACTGGCCTATTGCGTGTGCATGAACCTATGACCATCCAACCAAATAGTCATGGAGATATAAAAATTCGCATATAAAAATAAAGCATTATCAGTTAGTAACCATAGAACCCCAGTCATTTCTGTCTGATCATGGTTAAGTTGGTGCTAAAAGCATAATATAAAATAGTGTCGATAGTCATTTAGTGATGCATATAATGGACCCTGGAGATGAAGCTGTATTTCTACCAGCTAATTTTGTTGTTGCTACATCATCTTATGTACAACCTAAGTGAATTTATGTGTTGGACAATAAACCAGCCATTCAGACATCCAGAGAACAGATACATCTACTAATGATCAAACTGATAAACCACTTGAATTTGAATTAAATGCGTCTGACTTGTCTGAAAATTTAAGGAAATTATTGTGTGCATTTTTACACAAAAATCGTAAAACCTTTGCTAAGTCATAGTGGACTTGGGTGTACCAACACAAGATTCAAACAGGTGGTGCATATCCTGTTGGCTAAAGATTTTATAGGCAATCTACAGAAGTGCTAGAGTGATCCAGTTGTGATGGTAAAAAAAAAAACGGGTGAACTCCGCTTTTGTGTTGACTATCGTATTTTGAACGCTCGCACTGTACCTCAGCTCTTCCCTCTACCTCGTTTAGAGGATGAGTCTGACTCCCTCGGACGTTGAGTCTGACTCCCTCGGACGAGCCAAAGCTTAGTATCTTAGTACACTTGATCTGTAATCAGGATCCTGGCAAATAGTCATGGACTATTAAAAATCATCAGAGAGCGCAAAATCGCACAGTTATGACACAGGAGTGTGCGCATTTTTTCCGGAGCACGTTCTCTCTGTACCTGGTAAATTTTTAAAGTAAAACTAATTGACATCTTGAAATAATTCAACAACTTTATAACAACAAAAATCATACCACGCCGTTTCTCCTATTTCACCAAAAAAGAGTAGAAACTGACCTTGGTAGAAATTTATTTCTCTAGTACGGATATCTGATATTTATTTAATTTATATTTTTAGAACGCGAATTTTGTTTTCAAAAGGCTGTGAAAAATAAAATTTCTTGAAAAAATTGTTTAATCTTTCTGTGTAACAATTATTTTGTCGTGTTTGTGACTTGCATGTCCATTTTTTATTACCCAAATCTTAGGGGTTCACGCATTCATTTAAAGAACATTCAAAAGAGATAACTCTATAATCAGAACATTTCAAATAGGAGAGATAACTCTCACAAGATTACATATTATAAGTAATAATGTTGCATCTCCCTTTTTCATAAGAAATGTCTTTGGCTTAGAAATGTTCATTTACACCCGTAAACTACTTGCGCTTGCAATAATGTCCAAAATGTTCATAATTGTTGTGACAGTAACAATATCATTAACATCACATACTGCACAATTCAAACAATTAAAAGTAAAGAAATTTCAAATAGAAAATATTACAAACTTATCAAATTTTTTTACAACACAAACATGGTTAATAGAGATTGTAATAAAGAACTATTCAGATACACGACAATGTTTATGTTCACATACATGGAATGATTTTAGTTTTAACTATGCGACTTGAACAAGTAACATAGTTGCCTTGAAGGTGTGCAGTGGTAGACTAGAGTAGGAAGGTTCAGGGTCAGATAATGTAGATGTCTAGTAGCGAGTGGTTTAGGACTTTGACTTAACAGGGAACTTTGGTTAGGGGTTCAGTATGCTGAGAATGAGTAGGTTTGGAGATTACATCATACTCTGGAGACCTATATTGTTATCCTTAGACTCAATTAAGTGTTAAAGTTTACGGCGATAAACGTTATCATTTGCTGTCAGAAATGAAAACAAACGGTCACCATGCTGCTCGGTATTGACAGCTGGACGTCATTTCTTGTCCGGAAACTGTTGAAATCTAACGACTTGACCAACACTTAACTTGCGAAGTGGTTTTGCGCTACGATCATAAAACGATTTCTGTATTGCACTGCAGTCACGCATTTCAGGACGTATGTTTTTGCCGCTCACACTCTCAAGTGTAAGCTGATGTTTGGTAGAAGGTAACAACGACCAAAGTCTGTCACCCATTTAAAGCTTAGCAAAAGACCAATCGGGTTCGGTACTCCAAAAAAACTGACATTAGGATCTCTGTTTGCACAGTTTTTTCTGCGAGTCCATTTGACTGGAAGTTACAAGCTTAGATCCCCATTGTTTCGCGAAACTAAGAAATTCTTGTGGCGCATAACATGGTCCATTATTTGAAATGACGTTTTGATGTATTCCGTGACGAGCGAATATTTTTTTCATTTTGTTAATGACAGTAGCGCTCTTGATATTCGAAAGTTGAGCTACTTCAAAATAATTGCTAAAATGGTCGACAACTACGAGATAGTCCCTACCGTTCCATAGAAATCGGTGGCAACCGTTTGCTAAGGATACTCTGGAGACAGGTAAAACTGATAGGCTGAACTGACATAACTGGGTGTACTTGCGCACTTATATTTCTCGATAATTCTTGGAACAAATGGCTTGCAAAATGTCGACTCGACGTATCGGCTTGTGGAATGCATTTGCTCAATACATACATTACGTCAAGATCAAATTTCTGTCATTTTCTGACTTTCTAATAACGTGTTGAATACGCGGCGGTGCAGCGTAAAGTGGTTTTCTTTCTCGAGGACGGTGGTCAGTTTCTAGCGTGACTCGACGACCATAGATATATTGACGATATCATTTGCAACCAAATACAATCGATGGTGTAAGTGACTTTGATGCATTGGCGATAGTTTTGCCTTCCTGGATTAACGTGGCACCGATTCCATATTTTTATGCATCTACTTGAAGTGTCAGCGGTTTCCTGTTATTGTAAAAACGTAATACCGGTGTGTCGGTTATCACAGCTTTAACTTTCTCTAAAGCCTGTATTTGGGGAGCGTCCCATACCAAGTCTGCATCTTTGTTTAGAAGTTAACACATACGCTTTGGTAAGATTTGACGCGAATTTAGCCGGGTAGTTGACTGTGTCCAATATCCCTCAAGCTCGTTTTTGTGTTTAAGCGCTTTCATGTCTTTAATTGCGGATATTTTCGCGGGGCCTGGTTTTCATTTTTACTATTTTTTGGTAATGGCGGTCATCTTGGATTTCAAACAGATTTTAATCAATACAATACAAGGACCTTTCACGCTTAATTTCCTTTTAACTGACCATGTACCTTCACAGACGATTTTCAAAGATTTCGGCTAAAAATAGACCTTTTTTGCATATTATGTAATTATTGCACATACGAAAAAGTCTACAGAAAACCCGTTACATACGTTTATCCCCGACATCTTTACCTATGTTTCAAACTGCAACAAAATCGGTACATTACTAAACCCAATATGGTCATTTATAAGTTTTTGCTATTTCTATTAACGGCAAAACTTATTTTCCTTTCAGTTGGTCATGTGCTTTCGCGACAGATTTTCAAAGATTTCAGCTAAAATAGACCTTATTTGCATATTATGTAATTATTGAATAATTGTATACAAAAAAAAACCGTTACATATGTTTTCATCCCCCATATCTATTTTATATGTTTCAAATTTTAACAAAATCAGTACATAAATTAACCTGCAATGGCCTTTTATAGGTATTTGCTATTTACAGTAACGGCAGCAATCTTTGATTTAGGACGGACATGTCGAAAACAATTTTATTCTTTAGCAACCAAGGACCTTCCATATAAAATTTCATTTGAGTTGGCCATGAGTTTAACAGAAGACTAAAGTTTACGGATGCACGCACGCACGCTTTACCATGTCATAAACTTACCCTGGCTTCGCTAGGTGAGCTAAAAATCGTTGACAAAAATAGCCGAATAAATAATAGGACATTGTTCACTTCAGTTATAGCATACATGAAGTATGTGTATGGGAAAACGGATGGGTCACGAGTTTCAACTGCTAATCAACCAGGTTCTTGTTTAAATAATAATGAATTAATGACAAATAAGAGACTTGTTGTTTCCGCATTATTTTTGTATAATATTTTAAGTTATTTAACGACTTTTTAAAAAATTAAAAGACAAATTTACGAAACGAAATTTTTCTGTGGTCAAAGCAAAATAACCTACAATTTTTAATAACTATGTCGTATTGTACCTATTTGATGTCGTTATCCAAAATTTGACTTTTCATTGTATTTTCTCGCACGCTGGTTCTTTTAAGTTTTACTGTCTGCTTGCATCCGATTTCTTGTTTCTATTGAAATGTTAAATTTCCATGCTGTTATTTTCTCTTTTGTCTTAATAATTTTTAATGTCACGCGTGTTTTATTTTGTTTGTTCATCAAAATTAATAAGCGGAGCCTCGAAATAGTAAATTAACACGTTTTACGACAATTAATTTGTTAGAAACCTCTCTTTAAACGAATTTTTTTTCAGAATTTCACCGTTGGACAAGTCAGCTTTAGCAGCTAAAAAGATGAAAGGTTTAGAAGCAGTTTCATTAAATTAGCTGGTTGAAAATTATCAACCAAAAAGTAACGTCCAAAATTATGCACATGACACTCTAATGGACGGTCATCACAGAATTGACAGTGAATCTCTGTACTAGGCGCTCAGAGTTCGAAATGGAGGTTTCCGCAAAAGTTACAACAGATATAACATTTGTCAATCCCCGCAAAACAACAATGGTCGAAACCACGAAAAATCCATGGTATTCCGTTTTGACTTTTTTGAGCTGACATTGATCTAAATATAGAAATGACAGCATTCGAGAGTTTTCACAAACTTATAATGTATCAATCAAAAATGTATCATTCAACTTTAAAGTTTGAGATCTTGAACGAATATATTACTATATCTCGGACTTACATCGTGGTCCAATATCAGATACTCTCGCACCTGGATACCCTTGTCGGGCCAATAGTGTGCGAAGGACCTGAATAGTAGCGTGTGAAGAAGAGAAATTTATTCCAAAAGCCTCGGGACACTTATAAGGACGAATCGGAAACAATCAAAAACATTTGATTAAAGTTCCCGCAATATCCTTATTACGATGTCACCAAAAAATAATAACTAGCATTTCTTTGGGTGAACAGGTACCATTTAAGCTCGTTTCTGTTTTGGTTGACTTCCGTTACAAGAAATACTAGTGTTCGTCCATTCGTGGTCGTCATAATAAAAAAGCGAAAATGGCTTTTCATTCTGATAGGACCTAGGTGTCCTAAATTTTTAACTTTTGAAATCGTTGGCATTTTTCTTCTAAATCATCTCTGCTATAATTATGAGACTTACAAAAAATTAACAGGTTTGTTGCTTTGTTGAAATGACCAACAAAACATGTGCTTCCATATAAACCTATTCAATTCCATGTATCAGATTACAATGTATTCATATTTTTGTCAATACTAACATATGAAAAAAAGAAAATGACACAAGAAACTTCTAATAAAACACACCTACTTTCCCTATATCAATTATCGAACTTTCAAAAGCTTATCCCGAAAACGGAAACTACTTGTAGGAACTGCTCATGCTATAGGAAATACAAGGTAAACAAATACCTATTTAACTAAGAGTACACGTACAAGGAAAAAAAGCACGCCAAATTTAATGACGAAATAGTAAATTTTCGTCATATCAAAAAAATGCAAGCATCTTGATGGTTTTTAGTTTTTGAATGAATTGTATTTCACTAGAAAACAGCTTGGTCAATTATCTATTTAATGATAAACCTTAACGAAATTTCTTTCAAAGTATGATTTCAATTTTATAAAAATCATTTATGGTATTGAGATAGTTACGTAAGATGACGTTATCATGTTTATTTTAGTATTTAGAGATTAAAAGATTAGATTAAAAGTCTCACGGTAAGGGGGACTGAGCACGTAGCTACACGAATAACATGATTTCATAAAATTTAAATCATACTTCAGTATGAAATTTCGTATAATTTCGAAAATTTTATTCCATCAAATATGGTACTGATAGTCACGCAAAAGTTTGAAACATTCAGTCATTTCTTACAACAAACACAAGAAACTTCTCGCTATATACACAATTACATTTATTTACTGTATAACGAGAAATATTCGCAGGTAGAAACTTTCGCAGTTTTACATTCAGAAACGTGTTCGCGTGTATTTCGCGGTCTACGAGCTTGTGCAAGGGAGATAACGCTTTCAATTTAGTAGCGTATATATCTAAATGTAAAATAGATTTGATCAACTATACATTCTTCCGTTGTGTTAATGTTCTGTGAGTTATTGTTAATAAATAAACACATGCATGTTTATCAGTCATGCGTTTCCTAAAAACCAACGAAGCGTTGTTACTCCATTGTTTCAAATCTATAACTACCCCAACAGTTACCGTAAGAAATTTTAATGATACATGTATTTAGTGCCAGTGATAAAACCCAATTTTCCAAATCCGTCCAAGGAAAATACTCCCGAAAAGCAAAAATTATATGCATTTCTTAATGATCACCTTCAATCTGCGACTTCAAAAAAAAAAAAAACATTAATGGAAAAAGAAAACACAATGCATTACTATCTTTATTGAAACATAAAATAAGTGTGCTAAAACGTCAATGATTTTTTCACGTTTTTGTGAAAAGGGATTAATGTTCCTTGATTAAGGAAAACACATTTATCTTTTGATAAAACCCAAATACCGCAATTTTGTATAATTTTGTTATGATCGCAGTATGATCTCGACAATGCCTTTAGAAATGCCTTGTTGTGAGGGGTATTTCCGGATATCCTGAAAACAGCTAGATGTAATTTAACATTGGATGTTTGTTTCGTATTGTCTTTTTTGTAATTATATCAACAGCATTGCTAACCAAACCTAAGTAAACCAAACCAAAGCATCTACTTTTCCTCCCTTTCCGCATTTCTTCACTTTCTGAAACACTGATCCTAGAACACTTAAAGTAGAAAAAATAACATGTCTCCCTAAAAAGTATTTTATAACTTGTGCATTTATACGTGATTTATATTTATTTCAGTATATCAAAATGATCACAAATTGGCCTAAAAGTGTTTAGGGGTCATCTTGTATCTACATTTTTTCATCAACTCATAATTTGCCAACTTATTTTTAGTCCCAGTACCATACTCTGCGGAAATACCAATATTCCGTTCTAATGTAAACATCCATGTTCGTCTGACCAATTATTAAGATAATTCTTATTTGACCCGGTTTTTTTAGAAACTGCCGAAACAGCATTATTGTTTTTGATTTTGAGGGACAGTGATCTTACAAAAAAAAAAAAAAAAAAAAAAAAAAAACTTATTGGTAATAGTACTGCTTTCAATTCTAGATATTCGATGTGATTTAATCCCAGAGACCTCCAGTTGACATGCAGTTATGAACTCCGTCGCATTCGAAGTGACTGGAGTCGGTAATATAGCTTAAATGAAAACCTGGGTCATGGAATGATTTATTGGTTTGGTCAAAATTATCTTGCCACCATGTCAAATCTTGCATACATTCCAGAGTAAATGCAATCATTGCCTTATGATTCTGTCGTAAATTCTTAAAAATCCCCAGTCCTTTATAAAACAGACAGGCATGGGGCACCGCTTGTAAAGTACCTACCGATTTCCGAGTTCTACAAATCATCAGATAGTGCAAGTTTTCTTAAGTACTAAATCACAAAGCTCTTTTATCTTTGTCGATTTTCATTTGTAAGACTGTCATGGATACAGAATTTACAACAAAACCTAAAATTCTATTTCCTTACCTGGTTGGAAAACTGATTTGTCGAGTTGTACCGTACCGTAAAACTTAAGTCATCAAATTATTTTAAGGTCTTTAAAGTATTCTCCTCGCATTCAAGGTATGTTTAACTTTGTAATAAAAAGTGAAAAATGTATCCTGTATTTATATAACCTCGTTTTCGAGGTTCAGAAAAACCGCATTTTAACTCTTGGACAACATGCGAGTCCATAAGGCAATGGATAAGGCAATTCGCAAAATTGTCAACCGACCGAGATATTTCCTTTCCGATGCATTGATACGGATGTTGTAATGCACATCTTTCAAGTTTCAAAGTGCACAATAGCGATTTGGTGTAAGGAGCGATGGAGCTGATTTCAACGTATCTATTTTAAAATGATCTTTTCAACATAATGATTAAATCGTTTTAAATTGACAATTGCGCGAACATGATCAATATATACCCATCTGAAAATAAACACTCAGTAGGTGGTGCTGCCGACAAATGTATCCTAGCGTTTTTTCTCCTTCATTTTGCTTTTCTGACATTTCGTTGTGAAATATGATTTATATCTCAAAAACATTATAAACAGCGTCATTTTTCCGAGTTATTTCTGGAGCTTTTCCTTGCTCAGACATACTGGATGGCTGTCTCATAAGTTCAAAATGTTTATAATGTATCCCGTGACTTTATTCTATTGTCAGAAATCAGTTTGTATTTCGTGACTTTATACCACTGTCAATAAAGTTTCTATGCCGTGACAAACCACTGTCAATAAACAGTTCAACTTTGTATGCTGTGAATGAAACCACTGTGAATTAACAGTTTGTATTCCGTGACTTAATACCCCTGCCAATAAAGAGTCTTTTTGCCATGACTTCATACCACTGTCAATAAACAGTTTGTAAGTCGTGACTTAAACCACTGCCAATAAACAGTTTGTATACCGTAACAAACCACTGTCAATAAACAGTTTGTATGCCGTGACTTAATACCCCTGCCAATAAAGAGTCTTTTTGCCATGACTTCATACCACTGTCAATAAACAGTTTGTAAGTCGTGACTTGATTCACCGTCACTAAATAGTTTCTATGCCGTAACAAACCACTGTCAATAAACAGTTTGTATGCCGTGACTTAAACCACTGCCAATAAACAGTTTGTATACCGTGACTTAATACAAACTATCCTCCAACAAATTCCGCGATATATCGACGTAATAGACATGCATAAATTTCTAACGCAATCTGCGAAAATTCGTGCGGGGGTTACCTTAGGTTGCTTCGTACTTTATTCGATAAATAATGAACACCAGAGTTATAATCGCTAAAACAGACTGAAAATCTTTAAACGTCATTACGGGTCGATTTTTTGTGATTTAATTTCTTGGTTTTTGGTTTTTAAAAAGCTTTTTATGTGTAGTAAAAAGAAAAATAAAAACAAACAACTGTCTTTTAATATGCCGGACATATATGTATGTTAAATGAAATATTAAAACCAGTATATTTTTACGATCTTTATTAAAAGTTTCAGAAAAATAAAAATCTTGACTTTTGAATTCTCCCTAACGTGCTCGGGTATACCCTAGATGATTTTTCTCTAAATAAATCAATATTCCCTAACATAAATTCAATGATGATTTTCTCTTCAAAAATTGTGAAATAATTATCACAATAAAAACAAGATCGCGAGACCTGCCAAGTTACGCTGTGACTGTGAAACGTAGCATACAGAAAACTAACTGAATAAATAAAATAAGAAAAATAAATAAATAAATACTGGCGTGGGGAGCCGAACCCCCCCCCCCCCCCCCCAAGTACCATATATACAAATGACGTTAATAATCTTTTACCTAGTGACAAGCATTTATTTAAGCTCAAGATTGTATTCAACTTTTCGATTATTGCCTCTGACATTATTACAACTGTAACGTCTTTGGCGGTTCTTCGACAATTGGAAGAAACTACAAAGAAAGAAGATGAAATGGCTAAGCACGTGGATTCCATTTTTCCTTGCACCGAAGACTACCATTCTTAGCGCAAAATGAAAGATGTGTCAGGATATTCGGCATGTTATTATCAACTCTTTAGACAATCGACTTTACAGCAATCGTTCTAGAATTTAAAGAAACTTTAGATTACTACCTAAATCTACGCCATCGGCGAAAGGGGGTGGGGGGTGGGCGCACGATTATAGGTTTCAGTTGTATTAATTTATTTGCGATCAATACAATGTGAATCTTGCAGGGAAGAATCATGTAAATGAACTTGACAATATGCTGCCCAAACTGTCTGTAGTTTATGGGCTTAACTTCACTACTAATTATAGTAACACATTAATTGTGTTCAATTTTGAAGGTTAATTTTTTCATTACATATTGATATAATATGTTATTTCTATTTTCAATGTTGCGGAATTCAAAAAAAAAAAAAAGAGAATTTCTGTCATGGAAAATAGAAAATTTTGAAAATCTGTACCTTCTAGCTCATGAAACAAGTTATAAATATGATTTCCCAATATAATTAAACTTGATATTTCATGGAAGTAAACTATGTGTGACGTTTGGTGAAAATTGGAAAGAAACATCCAAAATTGAAAATGACCGTTATCCTGTATCTTATTTTTGGTTAAAATATGCTAATTTTCTGGAAAATATCTTCTATTTATCATTTCGAGATGTTAAGAAACTTAAATATCCATATCATTGTGCAAATTTTGGCGATCAGTGACTTATATGCTTGTCTGTAGGATACTGGCTAAGTGAGCTAGCACCTTAACAGAATATTCCATAGAAAGTAATAAAACTCACATGTAGATGTAACATTACACATTTTCACCAACGAATGGTGCAAACTTGAATGGGGGGGGGTGTATTCAAAATGTTGGGGTGGTGGAAGACTTTAGTCATTGTGCTTGCCACAATTACAATTCTAGTTCATCTTGAAACTCTTCTTCAAGACAGAATGTGCAAGACTAGTCTATTAACACATTATACTTCTCAATATATATTTCTTTTGTTGACATATAATTTACTTGCAAAAATAAAAAACTATAAATATAAAACAAACAATTCATTTGGTTTTCTGTATTTCCAGGAAAAGTGAAAACTAAGATAAACTGAGGCACTAACTTTACCTAAGGAAGACTAATTCAGCTGATTATTAACTATAGAGAATCTGTTTGCATCTTTGTTTGCTGTTTAAAAAGCTTATGTGGAGCAAACATTCCTCTGAAAGACCAAATTTAAATCAAGTAAAATATTAATAATAATAGATTCAGCGGGTCTTAATGTTTTGACCAACTGACCATTACAGAAAGCTGCTTAAATTTAAAGATTGTCTGAAAGGTTTCAGTGCTACATTTTTTTAATTTAAACAGGGGCTTTTGAGTTAAAAAAGCATAGAAATAAAGTATTTCTATTTACAATCTTATGTGTTAACTGTTAGCAATGGTCCTGTTTCAGAAAGTTTAGATTAATTACGGTATGAGTACTTATTTTAACAGGATTCTAAAATTAGCTTCATTTGAGGGAGACAGGTTACATCAATAATCTGTTGTGTGAAAATTTAGAACTTGTGTCCATTAATGTCTGTTTCAATAAAGTAATTGTACAACGAAATTAAATGACTGTACTTTAATGTTATAAAATGAAACAGAATATTTACATTTACTTGAAACTTAACAATTTATTAAATAATAATAATGCAATAATAATATCTAAATAATAATGCAATAAGAATATCTATTTAGTCACATTTTCACGTGCCTTATTAATGGCCTGACGAATACCAGACTTGATCCACTCACATTCTATATGTGCCTGGGTTGTTTCCAAGTTGCTCCAGTGATTTTCACTATGAGTGATATGAGTCAGAAGGAAATTTAAAGTTGGGATGTTTTCATGGATCCAGCAAATCGAGAGGCAGAGGTGAATCGCCTTTTTTAACCACTGTTTTAGACTTCCAGCCATTTCAATTATCTTCATTAAGTAAATGAAGAACAAACAACTCTTACAAGAACAAGCATCTGAGAGTATTCTAAAATAATACATAGTCCCCTACCGGTCGCATATTTCACTAATCCCAAAGGTTTAGGTAAAATGTACCTTATTATATGGTACAAAGATTTATAGTTACGTGTTGCTCAAGATGTAAAGCAAAACTTGATCATATTAAAATCAAAGACCAGCAATGGAGTTCTCAAAAATTTTAAGTTTAATCATGAATAAGTTGATTCTCCCAAAACCTTCTTATTTTTGACAGTGTGTGGAAAGAGAATAATTACTAGGTCAATTGTAATGCAATTTATTTTTTGTTTTATAATATATCATTACACATACATTACAGGAGGCACTAGTCTAACAGTTCTTGATATGGAGTGTAATAGTGACCTGCATACCAAAAAACAATTCATTAACTACAAGCGTGTAGAAAAAAAGAGCGGAAAACTGAAATTTCAGTGAATTTTCAAAGTTCAAAGGGCCATAACTCCCGTAAAAATTAGTAGATGGATACGAAACCTAAACTTGATCTGTAACTCATCATGGTAGACTCATATACCATACATCAGTTCATTATCTAAGAGCATTTAGAAAAAGAGCGGAAAACTGAAATTTCAGTGAATTTTCAAAGTTAAAAGGGCCATAACTCATGTAAAATTTTGCGGACCAGAATGAAACGCTAACTTCATCTGCAACTCATCATGGTAGACTCACATATTAAAAAATCAGTTCATTATCTTAAAGATTTTAGAAAATAAGTGGAAAACTGAGGCGTGACAGACGGACGGACAGAATGCAAACCTAAAGTCCCCTTCGGCTTTCGCCGGTAAGGGATTAATTAATAAAATAAAAATAAAAATAAAACAAACATACCAGTCCTTGTCCATATCACAATCCCAAAAACAAAGTAAAAACTTTGCAAACTGGCAAAATAGGTGATACACGTGAACTTAGCTTTGAACAGTTTACTAGTATTTGCAATAACAAACTTTATTCGATAAAAAAGGTCATTTTAGCATGTTAAGTTATACCCTTATCTGGCCATTTAGAAAAGTTATAGTCTGTATCAAAAAATTGTATTACCACTAAATCAAAAAGTTCTTGACTTGCATGCGCAATTCAAAGATTGGGCTAATAATAAGCCAACCCCTCAAAGCACATAAATGTAAGTGTGCTAATTTAAGTACATGTACATATTTTGTCAGTTTTTGTGTATATTTTATGATTGGTCTAATTTTACACAGAATAAGACTAAGACTAACCTGTTGGTAGATTACTTTGTGTATGAAGCACCATAATGTAAAAGGAAAGAGAAGTAATGTAGTATTTAAATCTCATAATAATTTTAAGATAATTATAAGTGATCTTCAGTACCAGTCATTGAATCTCACTCATACATAACATGAAAAAATCAGTTTCTTTCCAAAAGATCAAAGGTTTTCTTTAAATAATCTACTTGACAATCTCACAGGAAGCTGGAGTGTTTCTAGAGAACTTAAGCAAGCAAACTGACAATCTTTCACACATTAAAATAGGATAATACAATCTTAGCAAGATTGGAAGCGAAGCCATATTTTGCTCTTTAATTGAGCACCATGGTCTCTTCCCCCCCCCAAAAAAAAGTTTAATGGAGTAGATAATTTTATTAAGCCTTGAAGTATCGAGGTGGTTAATTCTAGGATGGTGGAGGAACCTGGGGTGCCAAGAAAAAACTGACATCTTTTCTCGAAGAAAACTGATAAAATTTTCTCAAATATTTGCCAAGTGAAGTTAAAATCTAGGTGATGATGGTTGTTGGTTGTTTAATTTCCAGCTATTCATGAGGAGAACAAGGATATTAATCTCTTAGAATTAATATAAAAACAAGTTTGTGTATACATGAGATGTGCAGTGTGTATAATGGTCTGGTTTTTACTAGCACCCAGGCTGAGGTTTAGTTAAGGTGCGATCTCAAGTCGGTATGCCCTAGACAGCATAGCACTTCCAGTCAGAGTATCCTGACACTTTGTGCTTTGTCTCCCTTAAAGATGAGCACCAGGTGAGAAAGCAGTGAAATGTTCATGTATTTCATCTTTAATTTTTTTTTTCTCTCTCTCTCTTCTCAACTTTGTTTTACTATTATTTCATTATTTTATTTTTTTTTCCTCTGTTTTAGTATTCAAGGTTTTATATATTTTTTTAAATTATGTATTTTTTATTTTATTGAATTAATGATAAACTGTCTGGCTAATAAGTTAATTTATATTATTTTTAGATAAATTCTCAAATATCAAGATTATTTAATTTTGCTAATAATACTTCTAGTGTCTTTACAATTCCTTCACAAATTTTTATTAACAAATAGTCTTTGAGAAATTATATTAATTTACACAGTAAGTTGATCTAACGATCCTCGTTTCACAACAGGTTATTAAAGACTTACTATGTACTTCAACAGAAGATATTTATTTCAGTAGAACTAAAACCACCTGGGCCTGGTTCGACTTCAAAGAACCTGCCTCCAGTATGTAAAGCTGAAGTGGTATCAATAACAGTGGTTAATCGATAACGATTCATGATTCTTCTTTTAACCATCTGTGATATTCATTAGCCAACGTTAAGTACTGATAAGATACTTCCGGTTTTATCTCTGAGTTACGGTCCTTGTTTCCTCATCCATTATATTATTTTGAAAAGCTAGGAGTTTTCGGGTTATCGTATAAAATCGGATATTTCCGGAATTGGATAAATTTATTTTTGGATTTGTAAAAATAAATCAAAATTTAAATTCTATCGAGTTCAGAAATTTATTAAATTAAAAATTATAAATTATTCACTACCTTTCGGCTGGATTTATTGAGATTTTCTTTGTTTTAATACCGATAGTTTTTATTTACATTTTAATGTTTACATCTGTTGCGCATGTCTGCACCATGGGTAGTCGCGGCAACTATTAAAACTAGTTGCACGATGACCATCGGGGGGATTTGTGTCATTCCAAACCCCAGACAGTGGTCACTCCAACTGCAACAGCAAAATTGACAACTCCAGAATTTAACAACTCCAGATATTCGGATAACTAGTTCAAGTGTTTTGGAAGTCACGAATTTAGCGTAAGGTAGGAATTTGTTATTTTCCTTTCCTACTTTCGGTTTCACCGTTAAGTACAAGAGACCAAGATTATTATTTTTTTTTATTTAATTTTATTAATCATATATATAATATTTTCCGTAGTGTCAAAATTGTCCTTTTTATTCATTCATACTTAACGAAGTGTTTAATAAATTAATTGCCCTTTTCGGAAAGTAAACTAAAATTTAAGTAGACATTATCCCCATTTTGGCCAGATCACTGATCTGTGATTATTTGAATATATGTTCAGCTTTTAGTGTCTGAATATTTTATTCAGTTATTATTATTATTACTATTATAATTATTATTATCATTATCAGGATTGGATAATTCTGATATTTATTTACCTTCAGGGTGGATTATTTTTACTCTGTTGTATAATATTTTCAATTTGTTTGCTTTTAAAAAGAAATTTTAAGTGAATTGGATTCATTTAAGTTTCAATTTACAGATTGGATCATTTCCATTCTGTTGGTTTATGGTTTTGTCAGAATTGAATAATTTTCATTCTGTAATATTGAGTCGTGACTTAATATCCTTCAGGTTTTATAAATTTTCAAGTACAGGGAAATAATTCCACTTTGTGATCTCTCATTGTTTTAAATTAATTATCTCTATCCTTTTAATTATTACCTCATTTTTAGTGTCATACAGATTGGATAATTTCGAGTCTGACACTGTATTAATCAATTTCCCTTGATACCTGACCTTCTAAATAATTTAATTTTATTCAGACTGTGTCATTCTGGTCTGAAATCTTTAACATTTGTAATATATATAATTCGCATGTCAATTCTATTTTATTATCCAAGTGTCTAGAACTGTAATTTTACTAATTATGATTATGATTCAAGACTGTAGATTTTCCCTGTTCTTTTAATTCTAGTCAGATTAATTATTGAAATCCGACACTCTTTGCTGATTTCTATTAATTTTTTTTCTGACTATACCTGTTGTCATAACGGAATGATTCAATATGCATGATTTTAATTTACTCATTCGTTAATATCCAAAGTGAATCCTGTTAAATCTGGTCATTCCGGATTGGATCAGAGACTGGGTATTATATATATATTTTTTTTACTTTAAAATAATCATAATAACCTATTTTACCTTTACGACTTAAACCTTAATTTTTAATATTTAATTTACTTATTAATAGCAGTCTGTTTATTACAACCTGCTAAATCTTCAAGGCCGGTTCCAGGAGTAAGAAGAAAAGACAAGATCGCGAGTTATTCTTCTTGAAATTTTTAGTTAATTAATATGCATAATAATTTTCTTTATCACTTTCTTGTAATTCCATTCTAAATATAGTTTTAGTAATTTCTGAATTTAATTTAAAGTAATTTTGCTAAGCTAGTAAGCCAATAGTTTTGTGTTTATATAACATTGTAATTTAAATTTTTCCGGATTATCCACATCGCGTGTTTTATATTGAATTTATTGTAATTGTAGTAGTTGTTTTGTACCAGAATTCACCTGGTAAAATAAATGATTTTGCACCTGGTAAAATAAATGATTTTGAAGTGTTTGAGGTAGTTGTTAGTGCTTCTGAAGTTAAGTTGCCTCCCCTTATTTTGTCGGTCTGTAATTGACCATCGTTTTACGCCTCTAGTATTTGCGCCGGTCTGCAGAGTGACCGTGGAGTCAGAGTAACTGATAAGTTATAGTACAAATTTAAGTGCGGAGGTACCCCGCTTGACTGTCTTGACAGTGGGACGAGATCAAGCTGATCACTTGGCCGTCACAGCAGTATCTCAAATTTTAAAGTCTTATTTATGACCCGGCCCAGGTCCTTGCCCCTTACCACTTGCTGAAATGGTGAGTGCTCCACCACTGAGCCACTGCAGTGAGTCCTAGGTTATGAAAAGTGCTGTAATCTATGAGCCAGAGCCGTTCTTGGTCTTAAAGATGTTCTATACAAGAAGGGAGAGTAATTCTGTTTGCCCCCAAGTCAAGATTCTTTAACTTATATTTGATGTGGTTCTGGAATGGTGAAGGAAACCAAAGTGCCTGGAGAAAACTGCCAAGCTTTGGCACTAGCATATGTCCGAGTGGAAGACCTTGGATTACTGAGGTGTTGGAAACGAGTATCTAGACAAAAATTACAGTTCTTTTGCCAAAAACTTGGAATTTAGAAATGACAGTCACAGGGTCTTTTAAAGGAAACCAATGCCTTATGCCATGGCATTCGTGGCACACTTAAGAACCCCCACTGACTGCACATTGCCCTGAGTCACTACAAAGGTAAAAATTTCTGCTACTTCACCTGTAGATAGTGGCATCTCGATATAATTGAAATATTCATGATTTTGATGTAAAACCCCCTTTAATCAATGAATTAGGATGGTTGAGAAAATGGAGTGCCTAAAAACCCACACCCTAATAAAAGGAAACGGATCAAGGTCGTTTCGCTCTAAAACTTGTTGCCCTCTCAATCTCTCTCTCCCTCTCTCCCCATTCAAGTTTGCCCTGGGTCGTTTCACCCTAAATCAATTTATTGTTTAACTTCATACGTAGGCGGTGAAGATTTTATCTTGTAAAAACAAACATCGGAAGTGACCCTTTGATTATTTATTTGTCTCGTAATCTGTTACCATTGTCAGGTATACAGTTTCTGAATTCGCTTACAATACAAACTGTGATTACGACAATTGTGTTTTTATGATATTTTTTATTTCTTATACAAATGCAAAAAAAAAAAAAAAAGATTGTTCCAAACTATAAGAAATGTCTAAAAGGGTGGGGGGGGGGGACGAAACGGGTTGTCATGTCCGAAAGACTACACAAATATGGTTGCCAGTAAATCAATCATCTTTATTAACGCCCTTTATTACATACATATAACACATATCTACATGTATAGACTTTGTTACTCTGGTTATACAATAAAGAGAGATAACACTGATATATAACTTCGTTCCTATGGATTTTGTACACTATTCCATACATGACACGGGTGAATTGACGGGGCGAACAGGTTTTGGGGCTAAACGACCAGATACCATAAAAATGTGTTGCAAGGAACGTGATGCATGATGGCTTTTTTCCCATACACTTGATTATTCACGGAGCTTTTAAACTTGCAATATCCATTTTAACCACCGTCAATGAAATCGCACATGAAAAGATACGATTTAATCAATCTGTCACGATGTACCCGCCATTGATACCGACTTAAGGTTGAAAGAAATCGTTATGTTAAACATCCCGAGGTGTAACCTTGGGGAATAATGAAGATAAGATTATTATTTAAATTGTTAAAAAACATTCGTTATTATTATTATTATGAAACTGTATGTAAGAATATAGCATTTTTAGAAGATTGAGTTGTGATTGAGGCAAAATATATCGATGTCATGTCAATAAAAATTTCGTTATTGCACGTGTCTAGTAAATGTATTTGTATATTTTTTTTCATGAGAACGATTTATCGTGTTTTTTTAAAACTATCATTGTATTCTGATTCAAATATAATTTATAGTAACGAAACCCGTAATGGCGTTTAAAGATGTTCAGTCCGGTCCGTTTTAGCGATTATAAAACTGGTGTTCACTATTTACCGAATAAAGAACATAGCAACCTTAGGTAATCCCGCACCAATTTTCGCAGATTGCGTTAGAAATTTCTGCATGTCTATTACGTCGATATAGTGCGGAATTTGATCGACGTGCGGAATTTGTTGGAGGATAGGTTGCTTCATACCACTGTCAATAAACAGTTTGTAAGTCGTGACTTGAACCATTGTCAGTAAATAGTTTCTATGCCGTGACAAACCACTGTCAATAAACAGTTTGTATGCCGTGACGTAAACCACTGTGTCAATAAACAGTAACTTAAACCACTGTCAATAAACAGTTTGTATGTTGTGACTTTATACCACTGTCAATAAACAGTTTGTATGCCGTGACTTAAACCACTGTCAATAAACAGTTTGTATGCCGTGACTTAAACCACTGTCAATAAACAGTGACTTAAACCACTGTCAATAAACAGTTTGGATGCCGTGACTTAAACCACTGTCAATAAACAGTGACTTAAACCACTGTCAATAAACAGTTTGTACGCCTTGACTTAAACCACTGTCAATAAAGTTTGTACGCCGTGACTTAAACCAATGTCAATAAACAGTTTGTAAGTCGTGTCGTTGAACCGCTGTCAATAAACAGTTTGTATACCGTGACTTAAACCACTGTCAATAAACAGTTTGTATGCCGTGACTTATTACTACTGCCAATAAACAGTTTGTATGTTGCGACTTTATACCACTGTCAATAAACAGTTTGTATGTCGTGACTTTATACCACCGTCAGTAAATAGTTTATATGCCGTGACAAACCACTGTAAAATAAACAGTTTGTATGTTGTGACTGTTGTATATTGAAGTCGTATGTTAATGTATATTCCGGATATCACGGATCCGGTTCTGTATGTTATGTATGACTATACTGACTCCTCATACCGGAGAGCTCCACAAACAGAGTTGATATCTAAGCATCATGGTGGTTGGCATTTAATATGGTGTCAGAAGCGGGATCAATCCGCCAAAAAACTTGGTCATTGACTGAAAATTCATCTGATGGTGAAAATACACTGACTATATTTAACATTGATACAGTTTTATATTCAACGAGTATGGAATCAATGTCTGGCAATGCACAAAAAATGGACTGGAATGTCATAGATTTAGTGACTGCAGAATTCTGTTTTAAAGGGCCATTAGCAGGAAAAACGGAGGCAATTAAATGACTTGGATAGGTAATAAAGGCCGCGATATATTTTCGACTTGGACCATAGAAGAAAACGATAGAGACAAGCTGCAGGTACTGTTTGCAAAATTTGAAACGCACGTGAAGCCTAAATCAAATAAAAGCTTTGCAAGATACAAATTCTGGAAGCGACACCAGTCAGATTCATGAACATTTGAACAGTTTTTCACCGATTTGAATCTTATTATAAAAGATTGTGGTTATGGAGCCCTTGATGAAATGTTACGCGATGCAATCGTATTCGGAACATGTGACCAGAAGGTCAGAGAAAAATGCATCAATGAAGGCTCCGACCTTACCCTTGAGCAAACGGTGAACTTTGCGAGAACACTTGAACTTTCACGTACACAGTTACAGTGTATGAACCGAGATGATCATGAAGACAAAACAAAAAAATTATCTCCAAAAACAGAGCAGATCGCGACAAAGACAAAGCAACACAACAAATTCGGAAAAAGTGGAAAAATTGAAAACGTGTAAGAACTGTGGCAGGAAACATGAACTGAAAAAATGTCCAGCGTTTGGAAAAGAATGTAACAAGTGTCATATGATGAATCACTTTGTGGTACAGTGTTTATCAACAACAGCAAAGAAGACACGATCGAAACCCAAAAACATGAACTATCTTGCAACAGATTCAGAGTATGAGAATGATGATTTATTCGTGGGGATGATTTCTGACGACAAAGACATTAATACCATTGAAACAGACGAATGGATGGAAACGATTACAGTTAATAACACTGACATAACTTTTCAACTTGACACTGGGGCTAAGTGTAATGTGCTTTCCAATGCTAAATTTAAAAGCACTGGGTTAAAGTTTCCAGTCAGGAAGCCTGATATTCCTTTAAGGTCTTATTCAGGACACTTGATAAAAACTTTAGGTTTTGTAAATCTTATGTGTTTTTACAAAGGTCAGAAAATATAATGTGAAATTTTACATTGTAGAAGGTGATGTTCTATCAGTAATTGGGGCGAAAACTTGTAAAGAGATGGGTCTCTTGAAACGTGTCAACGCAATAACGCAGTCTACCCCTGCGCTATATCAAGGTATGACAATATTGTCTGACGACATAGAACAACAGTATAGCGACTTGTTTACTGGTTTAGGTTGCTTACCCGGTACGCATACAATTCGTGTCGACGAGTCAGTCCCTCCCGTTATACATCCACCACGCAAGATTCCGATTGCGCTTCGAGACTGTGTTAAAACTGAACTAGATAGAATAGTAGAAATCGGTTTTATTATCAAAGGACGCAACCACTAGATGGGTTAATTCTATGGTGACGGTTATTAAGCCGAATGGAAAGATCCGCATTTGTATTGATCCCCGAGATCTGAATAGAGCTATAATGCGTGAACATTTTCTTCTGAAAACAGCGGAAGTTTTAGTTGCTCAAATGCCGGACTCGGGAATCTTCAGCCGGATTGATGCGGTAAGTGGGTTTTAGCAACTTCGACTTGTCGATACTAGCTCTCAGTTATGTACATTTAACACCCCTTTTGGACGATACCGCTTTGTCCGTGTCCCATTTGGAATTAAATCCGCACCGGAAGTATCCCAGAAAGTTATTTCTAACAGGGTGAGCGATATCGAGGGTGCTGAAGGAATAATGGACGACATAATAGTTTGGGGTAGTAATCGCGAAGAGCACGACCGCCGCCTTAAGAACGTTCTCGACCGAGCACGAGAATATGATTTAAAGCAGACAGAAGTTACTCCAGTTACTTCAGAAAAAGTTCGGGCGGTTGAATCTATGCAAAAGCCATCATGCGTTAAGGAATTGCAAACATTCTTGGGATTTATCCAATATCTTGGAAAATTCTTGCCAAATATGTCTAACGTCAGCGCACCATTGAGGACATGATTGGAGAAAAATACAGAATGGCACTGGGGTAGCGAACAAGAAGAAAGCTTTCAAACCTTGAAAAGTATGGCAGTTAATTCACCCATACTTCAGTATTATGATTCGAATAAACCGCTTTTACTTAGTGTTGATGCAAGCTCCAAGGGTTTGGTGCTGTGCTTATTCAGGATGGTAAACCTATTGCTTACGGTTCGCGTGCTGTAACGGAAACCCAACAGAAATATCCTCAGATAGAGAAAGAAACGCTCGCAATACTATACGGATGCGAAAAATTTCGTGAATATGTATATGGTAGGAAAGTGAGTTTAATCCGATCATAAGCCGCTACAAACAGTATTCAAGAAACACTTCTCCAAGCACCACCGCGACTACAGCGTCAGTTATTATCGTTACAGAAATATGACATTGAAGTAGTGTATAAACCTGGTATTGAAATGCTAAATGCTGATCAATTAAGTAGGTCATACTTGCATGAGACTAGTGAGGTACTTTTACCGGATATTCATGTGAATGACATACATTTGATATCACATTTGCCTATATCACCCGAAATGTACAAACGGTTTCAAACGGAAACGAGACGCGACGAAGCGTTGCAAGAGTTACAAGAAGTAGTTTTATCAGGTTGGCCGGAAGACAAATTAGAGTTTTGACCATTAGTTCTCCCATATTGGAACTTTCGGGACGAGATCTCGTGTATCGATGGCTTATTGTTCAAGTCCCATAAACTGGTAGTGCCGAAATCACTACAATGTCAAATGCTTGACAAGATACATGAGTCGCATCTAGGAATACTGAAATGCACTAGCAGGGCTAGTGAAGTATTAATTTGGATCAAGATGGGACGGGATATTGAAGATCGTGTAAAGTCTTGTTGTATTTGTATAAAGGCCGTCAGTTTTCCTCGGCAAATTTCCAAGCATTCGCGAAAGATTACGAGTTTACACACATAACTAGTAGTCCCCGATTTCTGCAATCAAATGGACAGGCCGAGCGCGCAGTACAGACGATAAAAAATTTGATTAAAAAGTCAGATGATCCACATAAAGCGATACTGTGTTACTGTAACACTCCATTGGACACTGGGCTTTCTCAGGCTCAAATATTTCTTAACCGAAGACTAAGAACGTCACTTCCGACATCAGCTACTTTGTTGTCACCGTTTAATACTGATATAAAGGAGATACGCGATAAGCTGAAATTACGTCAAGTTAAGAGCAAGTTCCATTTCGACAAACATGCAAGTGTAGAGTTACGACCGTTACAAACAAGTGAACCTTGTTGTCATGTTAACCGGAAACAAATTGTCAAGTGCTGAGGTAGTTCGAACACATCATACGCCTCGTTCTTACATAGTTTAAACACCTGATGGTAAACACTTTAGACGGAATCGTAAACATTTCAGACCTACCAAATATCGCGAAAAGGTTAAAGAACCACCTTTATCAATATAGGTCAAATACCAAACGAAGAGAAACCACAAGTGGCACCACAGAAACCGTCAGTTAATGATCAGAATGTGCTCGAAACAAACGCAGAGCATGAAATCGCAGCTAGATCACAATTGTTACGAAGTCGGGCCGAACTATAAAGGAACCCACTCGTTTCAAGGATTTCGTGCCAGAATGATAAGTTTTAATATTTGTTTTTATTTCAGGTTTGTTCAATTTATTTGGTACTTTAAAGACATTAAAGTTAAATGTTCATAGTTATACATAAATATTGTCATAATCATGGAATTTATTTGGACATAATACAGACTGGAAGATGCATGTATTAGTGGTGACAAATGCAAAGGACAGTAAATGGAAATGAACAGTTAAAATCTTTAATCTAAAAATTGTAACAAATTTTGTTATTTTGAAAAAGGGGGATGTTGTATATTGAAGTCGTATGTTAATGTATATTCCGGATATCAAGGATCCGGTTCTGTATGTTATGTATGACTATGTGGAGCTTTCCGGTCTGAGGAGTCAATAAACAGAGTTGATATCTAAGCATCATGGTGGTTGTCATTTAATAGTGACTATTCATTGCCAATACCACTGTCAGTAAATAGTTTATATGCCGTGACAAACCACTGTCAAACAATTTGTATGTCGTGACTTGAACCACTGTCAGTAAATAGTTTAGAGAGACCCTACCAGTGCTCGGCCAATTTTTGAAATCTTTTGGCTTCAGTGAGAAAATGATCGACAATTATTATTGTTTGGTTGTTATTTTTAAGATTGCAACTTCCAACTGTAGGATAGACAAAACTAGGTCACAAGTAGCGTTTATTGTTTACAAATCGGGGAGCAGTTATTAACTGGTCATAAATGGGCATAAATTTAACCAACCAACACAGTGCTCGACCACCCAGGTATTTTCGTTAAAAAAGCAAAAAATAATGATTTTTTCTTAAATATTTTAATCAATATTTATATTGCAAAAAAATGCCGAAATTTCAATTAAATTATTTTTTCTTAGCTTTGTTTTCGCTGTACAAATGATGCGTTTTGTTTGCCAGAACTATGATCTTAAATTTAAATTTAAGATATGATATATAAATATCATATATCATGTTTTAATGTACCTGTGTGTTAATAACAATATCTTTTTGAAAATGAAAAACTTTAACTTGAACATATTTACAGGTAGACATCTACTTCATGAAGTAAATTTAACACATTTACAGAAATTATGAATGAAAGTATTTTATTCCTCTGGGGAATTCTGGCAAACATTGCAGTGTCAGGAACTGGATGTAATCAGACTTAGGTCGACATCACATTGTATGCTGCTGGGAAGGCATTCATAATGGAACCATCTGGTACATCCATCACAACCGATCCATGTGTAATTTGTGACAGTCCCTATCATGCATACAGAGCAAATCCCATCGTCATCAACATCATCATTATCATTCTCTGTGTTCAAATTCTGTGGAGTGTGCTTGGCCTTAGTAGTGCCTCGGACAGTGGTTGAACACCGGCCACGTCCTTTCCTGCTTAGGGATTTTGACTTTACTACCCTAGCTTTTGTATATGTCTTGCGTTTTGAATTGGGTTTACTAACAGTACTTTTTTGGGATGGCGCAGGTGGTTGCACAAGGATATGAGCAAGTTCAGAACTCACAAGTCCTAGTTTAACTAGATAGTTCTCCTTGTTATGACCACATGATGCACAGACATCGCTCGGAGGTATTGCTACAGCAGAAGTGGAAGGCGCATCCAATTCATCAGTATTTCGAATATCAGGAGTAGTGCTAGTGTTTAGAGCTCTTACTGCATTACGATTAAAAGGGTAAATGCCTGTACACTTAAAGGCCCCACAAACAGAACTTCCAAGAACATTGTTTAATTCCAACTGTAAAACTTTAGCAAACAGACTTCGTGGAAGAGTTTTCACACCCCAATAGCCGGCCGGGGTTTACCAATGTATGGTACAAAGCAAGTAGTAAACCATTCAACAAATAGTTCATTCTTGATAAACCCCTTATCATTATGTTGAAAATTCCAAGAATCAAGAACACCATCATTAAAGGACCGTGGTAAACACTGTGAGTAAATTAACATAGGAGGAGTAGTTTGTCCAGCAGCTGAAATACTATTCAGTAAAGCGACATGCCCAGAGAGCTTCACTTGAACCTGGTAGGCATGCTTCGTGCCTTTTGAAACTATAACTTTCTTGGATGGATTTGGATTGCCAGAAAAGCCTGATTCGTCGCAATTAAAGATTCTTGAGGGATCACTTTCTAAACCTAGTTCATTTAAAGTAGTATGTGAAAGATAAAAATAATCATTAACAGTTTCCTGTGAAAGTTCAGCCCTGGATTGTTCTAATGGGTGAGCTTTTCGAACAGTTAGTTTTTCTCTATTTCTCTGCAAAAACTTCCTGACCCAACCGTCAGAAGGACCATGATTAATATTTATTTGAACTTTGCTCCTTTCAGAATCATGCACTATATCACGCACAAATTTTTAAGAATGATGCGTGTAAAAGGAGCTCCTCTAGACTCCATAAATTTACAGTAATTTGTCAAATTGTCCTCCTGATTCTGTGTCAATAAAGGGTCAGGTCCAAATTCAGTGTCAGAGTTTTCAAATTTTCCACTAAGTTGATCTCTAAATGTTGCCTAGGGGATGTTCACTTGCATTGCAGCTTTGTGAATTGAATAGCCATCTCTTTAAACCAACTGTATTCCTTCCTTAAATTTTGACGGCGAGTGTATTATCTGTGATCTTGGCATTCTAAAATTAAAAATTGTAAGTCTTGGGTCTTCCATGCCGTTTTTAAATATTCATTAATTAAACACTGATTAAAAATCAGAGGAGTTGAAAACATTTATTAAAATGTTTTGGGATTTAATTTAAATGCATTGAAAAAAAGAAAAAACTATATGTAAGTCAAAGTATGTAACGGGGTGCATAGAAATAACGGGAGGAAAATACAAAGAACAAAAGCCAGTACATTTTAAAAAAGAACTGCTCCCTTTCTATTGTGGAAAATGTCGAAGGGCCACATTGGGGAAAGTAAACTAAGTCTTAAAATTTATCTTGTGTGTGCATAGGAAATAAATATTTCAACGACTTAAAGAAGGTAAGTTAATTTTTTACTGGTAGTATGTGTTAATTGATGGTGTTTTATTTTTACCTGTTTGTTCCGAATTATGGTTGACAAATTGCCTTGATAAAAATATATTTTATTTCGTCGTCTGCTTGGAGCCTCACGCGACCCGGAAATGAATCTCGCCGAAACATATTTCAAGCATTGAAAGATAAATAAAACACAAAACAAAAGTTTTTTTTATTCATCTGTTTTAATTCCAAAAATTAACAAATTCATATTGACTGGTCGAGCACTGGTACGGAGACTCTATATGCCGTGACAAACCACTGTCAATAAACAGTTTGTATGTCGTGACTTTATACCACTGTCGATAAACAGTTAAACTTTGTATGCCATGACTTAATACCACTGCCAATAATTAGTTTATGTCTTGAAAACAAAGGTTAAATCCAAAATCCGGTTGAATAAATTTCCGAATAATAATATAATCACCGATTATTCACTGTTCAATCAAACAGTGTATATAATTCCAGTAATTGAAACATACTGACGTCATCTCATGTGACTACGTCAAAACATGTTTGATGAAATGAAATTAATCTTAGTTACAATACTGATTAAAAATAAGCTGAATCTAAATGTTCTACTAATACCAGGATTTACTGACAAATGCAACAAAGTAACAAGGAAGATTTATGAAGTTTGAAATTGCACAGGATTCTGAAATTTTATCCGTAATATATAAAATGTCCATATATAAGAAAAAAAACCCACTATCACTAAAAAAAAACACCAGGAATGCAACGCATTTTTTGAGGTCCCAACGAAAAATTGCCGAAAAATTTTTCCAAGGACGATTTTTTTAAAACAAACGGCTGAATCGGGAACCGGAGTGATTTTACCGCTGTTTTGAAGAATTATCCTTAATAATGCCTCATCGTGGAATCCATGATGGTTTGTGAACCGGAAGTAATGCACGTACAGCGCCGCAGTGAATTTCAAGGTAAGTTATAAAACAAATAATCTTCTCCAATAAATGTAATGTTTTTGTGGCAATTGCTGTTAGTATTATAAAAATAAAAGTCACTATAGAATTATATCATAAACGGTCTCTTTTTATTTTTTATAACTTTCGATCAGTCATCCCAAGGGGAGGTAATCAGTTTTTCTAAAATTGCTGTGGCGGCAAATTTGAATTGAAATTTATAGTATCGGAAATCTGTTATTCTATCAGAATTTAATATTTCTACATGAGCTATTTTTTCAAGATTCTGTTTACTGTAATTGTGATTTTTTTATATATCATTATATGGTCAGACTTGAAGAAGCTACTGACAGTAGATAATATTATTTAGCACCATACTTCATGAGCTATGTTTTTCCTGTTCCACATTGACCAGTTATTATTATATTATGTCCTGCTAATGCAACAGCCATTGCAAGATCCATTTTCAAGTTCTCCAGTTATATCTTCAACAGGGATTTACATAACTTGTGGATTTTTGGAGTCCTTGGGACTCCCTAATTTGAATTCAAGGAGTCCATATAAAATTTTGGCAGTCCCCTAAAAAAATTTGTGAAATTAAAGTTTTTTACAGGACTTACAGTTAAGTGGTGTTTGTGTTAGTTCACAGTATAATTGAAATTAATTAAATCATATAAAATAAAAACCATAAAATTGAATATCAATTTTGTTCTGGTTTTATTATTTAGATAACCAATCAAACAGAAATTGTCACATTCAGAGAACTTAAATTTTAATTCCCAGAAAATTTTACAATTAAGTACATGTAATTTGTAAACATTGTAAACACAGTCATCAGAATCTTTTGACGTAAAGGGGTTTTCCAAACATTTAGCACTTGTCTGGCTCGTTAACATGAAGCCACGTGTAACGGGTCAACCATTCTTGTTTAAAACATCTTGATTTTTTATTAATATAAGTACTTGAAGCACTTTGTTGTTCTTTGGCAGTAGTGGCCTCTACTTCCTCGTCAGCAGTTTTACTTTTGGTTACTTTTGTTCTACTGACAAATTATCTATGGTAACATATAAACAAATCAAAGTAAAATGAGGTCAGTTCAATTGTATAACCCACCTATAGGCAGTATTGACTGGAGTTCGGAACTTTTCTCGTTTTTTTCAGTATTAAGTGAGTGATCGCCAATCGGAATTTATTTACGTTTTTCTTAAGAGTAATTACGGACAGAGTCGGCATTATTAGATTAGATCATGAATATTCTAAAGATTACCGCGAACACTGAGAAAAGAAGTGCTTTTAACTGAATCAGAATGGAACGAGTTGCGTCCCTAGGGACGCATATTAAAACTTTTCAGGAGTCCTACATAATTTTTTTGCGTCATATACGCAGGATTTCTGCGTCCCGTAAATCCCTGCTTCAATATTGTTCAAATTAACCGCTGGAAACACTTTTCCGGATTTGCGAATTCCATTCCGTTTTTTTTGTACAGTTTTATAACTTACCTTGAAATTCACTGCGGCGCTGTACGTGCATTACTTCCGGTTCACAAACCATCATGGATTCCACGATGAGGCATTATTGAGGATAATTCTTCAAAACAGCGGTAAAATCGCGAGGTAAGAATAAAAATTGGTATTTCCACGAAGTATTATCACTCCGGTTCCCGATTCAGCCGTTTGTTTTAAAAAAATCGTCCTTGGAAAAATTTTTCGGCAATTTTTCGTTGGGACCTCAAAAAATGCGTTGCATTCCTGGTGTTTTTTTTTTAATGATAGTGGGTTTTTTTTTCTTATATATGGACATTTTATATATTACGGATAAAATTTCAGACTCCTGTGGAAATTGGGACCAGGAAGAGGAAAGCCATTCCCATGTTACGCCCTGGCAACTCGTTCCAATGAAGCACTTTGAGGAAAGTCATTCCCATGTTACGCCCTTTCAACTCGTTCCAAATTTCAATTGCAACGTTTTTTCCCCGAATCATAGCAACATATTACAATAACTGTACGAAATATTTCACCTGGATACGAGACGGAATTTTAAACAAATTCTTTTTTCCGCCATGTGATAAGGCATGGAGTGAGACGAAAACCAGGTGGATTACAGTTGGATTCCGAGCGGAATAGAGACGGAATTTGAGGCGGAATATGCAAATGACTTCCGCCTGGCAATTTTTTCCTTTTTGAGCCTTGAAAATATCACCTGCGAAATTCCGCTTGGAATATATTCTTCCTCAATTCCGCCTTGAATAATACAACAGGACACAAATTAATTATAAAAAAATAAAACATCATAATTTACATCTCATTTACTAATTTTATGTTATTTCAGAAAATGTACTCAGACATCTATTTTGATCTTCGGGCCTGAATGAGCCTAAAAGTGTTACTATCCATGTCACTTATGCATAAAAATCACTGCTTTGAAATTTTTAATTTCCTCTGCTTCTTGGCATAGCTGACTCTCTCTCTTACTGAATCATTTAATTCTTGTTCCAGAGGTACACCAATTCATTATTTACACCATGCACAGTTATAATCTATAAATAAAATATATGCATAATATATTTAATAATACTGTATGATACTGATGTAAAGTACAAATTAATATTCCACCCTTTCTTGAATCTTCTCAACTCGGAGCTAATCTCAGTGTGCTATAAAATATAAAATATACATACATAAAAGAATTTCCAGAATGAAGTAATTTCATCTACTAACTCCTATATATTACCTTAAGGCTCAACTTATAGAATTTAACATATAACTTTCACATTTTTGACACACAGCTGCTATTAAAAAAAGTTAAACTAAAGTATCTCCTTTGACCTTTTACACAAATGGACCACATGAGGTACATATTTTGGTCAACTGGTGATAAAAAAACTACTGGCAATGTATATAAGAGCTATTACTAGCTGTACATCCTGTCAATTTACAAACATTTTATTGTTAAATATAGAGACATGACCTTGGACTTTCAACATCTGCTTTATAAATCTTTGACAGTTAACAGTAAACAGAGATTTCTTATTATCAATACATAATAATCTGTAAATGAAACAACTGTATGTACAATGCTAGTAGAAATTAAAAAAAAACATTATACCTTTTATTGCACTTATCCTGGCTTTATCCAATACCGGCCTCAAATCCCCCTTTTTGCTGGTGTTATGCCTTGCCCTCTGGAGCAGGCCAATTCTTTCACAGTAAATACAGCAGAAAGCAGTTTGTAGGATAGAGTAAATCCCGACTGAGTACCTTTTTTGGCTGCAGAAGTAGCCTGTCTCAGAGCATTTTTTCCCACCCTGGCATTGTGGGAATCTAAAAGTTTAACCTAAGAACAAGAAAAGTATTGATATTATAGTAACACGTATTTTATTTATTTATTTTATAAAAGGACAACAAAAACAGATAAAAATCATTTTTAGTAAGTTTAAAAGAATTACATATCCCGTAATGTCGTAAAACAGAAGAACTTATACAAACGTGTTCACCCTATTTAAGAAAATTTGACAGTCCACACTTATCGTTATCAAGAAATTGGACAGTCCATTACCAAGATATGGGTAATATCAGCCAGAAAGTTAAGATTAGTTTATTTTCTATTGTCAGGAATATAATGTTATGTGTTCAAATTCAAGGGAAGCAACTTTTTCAAGGACAAGAATTGTTAGACCAGTAAGTAATCGATATCCATCAAATTACCCTTTTATATACACACTAGGAGCAAGAACATTTATAATGAGTGTGGGTTTGCTTGAAATGAATTCTGAATGCGAATAAAGATCGGGACTAAACCAATCTAATTACTTGCTCCCAGGATGAATTAAATATGTGTATTCATTTTCTTTATCATATACATTAGTATGTGCATGATTATGCAGCCTTGCCAATCAGAAAAACTGTTCTAGACAAAAAATGAATACTCGTTGACTGTGATTTCAGAGTTATATAACGGAACTTTTTCAGACCAGAACAAATATTTATCATAACACTTATAACATAACTCACAGTGTCATTCAAATTATCTGATGTGGAACACGAGTTTGTTTTTTTTGGGGGGAAGATTGCTGTGCTTTCAACTCCGCAGGCTGAATATTTTTCTTCCTAGGTGATTTTCTTAGCGGTTCTGATGTAGTCCCACAATTTTCTTGAAAATGTTCAAATGTAGTAGCAGTCTGAGAGGAGGTACAAGGCATACATGTACTCGTATAATATATACCACTTTCAGTTGTATATAACTGATTGTAAGCAAAGTTGTAACTCTCTGGAAAATTCCAGTTCTGTTCTGCAGCCTGTTATATTAAAATGGTAATATACATATATGAATGTCTCTATAAATTCTTTTCAAAAACGCTTTCACTTTTGTTTTAACATTCTACTAATTTCATTTATAGTTCGAGTATGATATTGTTTCACCACTTAGGTGGAGGGAGAATAAATTAAGTTTGTTTGATATTTTAAAAAGGAGATCATTAATTAAAGCTGCACAGAAAATCAGAAAAAGAACTATAGAAAAAAGCAGCTCCAAAATCATGGCAAATGTTATCTTAAAAAAATACATCATAGAAAAAATTCTTAGTATATTTTACCATCAAGAATTTATTTCTTTTCCTTTTTTGCTATAAAGCACAAAAAGTTTTCAAAATGGCGTTCCAATGACAAAATGACTACATATGTCATATGCTATCCCCGTCTTTGAATATGTAAGTTACAAAAAAAAAAAAAAAAAAAAAAAAAAAAAAAAAAAACAATTACCCCAAGACACTGACTCCTATTTGACATATTATTAAAATACTCTGTGACTGATCTTATATAATCCTGCACATCAGGTCTACAAAGTCCTTGCAATACCTGTAGCACTTCTGGTAAAAAAAACCACACCACACATATCAGACACTGACCAAAGTCCACTAGGAGATAAAAATGGTACTAATGTTGCGACTTTATTCTTCAAGGTATATCGTAGAATAACAGTTCTTACATTTTTGATATTCAAATAGCTTTATATTATATTTTATGTAATGAAATTCAAGGTTCATTTATGAAGGGAGTTGCCATTATTTTTGGTCCTTCACAGTAACATGTTATCAAACTGCTTACATATTCTTGCAGAATTTAAAAATGACCAATTTTACTATCAAATTCGATTTATTGGTAACATTTCTACATAACAATAATGCAACAAATGGCCTCATTGTAAACATAAGCTAAGTGCATTTACATGTTAGGTAAATCGTGCACATCTATGGTCAGTACAACCCCACAACAACTAACCATATTAAAAACTTGTGACTCACCAGGAATTCGTCCAGTGTGCTCTGGTGCTATATTTTCTCCAGCATTCTGCATTAGATTTTCATTAACACTGATTTTTAGAGGTAGCCATTTCAAAAACAAATTAGTCTAAAAACCATAACAGCAATATTTTTGCATTTATGTAATGTTAATAAGGCCCACTAAGGCCTTAACAATGGATTCTTTTGTCAAAATCAGGGGGTCATTTGGTCTCTTCTAGATTAACATGGTATTACTTTCCACTATGGCAGTAGTAAATGATTTATACACTTGTCCGCAGTGGACCTGTCTGTCCAGTTCAATTAATTTCAGCACATATACGTGTATACCAAAAATTTTAATGTGATATATGTTCTTATATATATATATGTAATCCAATTCCATTCCTGGTAGCTAAAATGACCAATGGCTGAGAAATTTCTGAGAAATTATTTCAAACAATAACCAATTTAAGCAAATTTATGAAAAAAATTACTTTGACAAGGACCACTTTTTCACAAATTTTGAATATTGTAGAAACCAATATATATATATATATATATATATATATATATATATATATATATATATATACGTATATATGGACAACATAGCAACTTAACCGAGTCCATTTAACCCAAAGATTATAATTTATTAAATTCAGTCTTACAAGAACAAGTCAAGAATATTTTGCTTATATTAGACATCACCTGCTTTAGGTGAAGTGGCAGAAATTTTTACTTTTGCAGTCTGCTCAGAACTTTGTACAGGTAGGATTCTTTATTGTGCCACTGTGACCTATAAGGATGCAGGGTTCTGTTTCTAGGTCTAAGGACATAAAATGCCAAAAACTCCCAATCTTATACAATATTGAGAGGGATTGTCCGTTTACTTACCCAAGATCAGTGTTTTTCTCTGGGCACTTCGGTTTTCTCAATCTCAGAACTGACTGCCTCTATTTAAAAAAAAAAGATTGACTGGGGTGTAAAACATCATTTATCCAACCCAATCACTCCCAACAATCTATATTGTACAAGTTTACATTGTAGAGGTGAGCTACATAAATGAACGCTGTAGTATGCACTGTATGTGTTGATATCGCTACTAAAACTGAATTTTTTTAAATTCAGTTATAAAAGCAACAGTTAAAAGGTCCATAAATCAGATAGTTAAGATGGCTAATGATCTTGGAAGGAAGGTGTTGTCTATCTATAATAACTTCCTATCATCCTGCACAAAAGTTTGGGGTTTTACTATTATAATTTTGCTATTTTGTCAAAAAAGAATGTGGTAGTGACATGTACATACATGTTTAGGCTTGTTATATTTCATATAATTTCTGATATTGTAGAAGTTTCTATAGATAATAATAAAAGAAAAATGATGACGGCATGATTTTTCATTATAGCGCAATATATTTATTATTTTTAGTTGGTTAGAATGTTAGCATGATAAGGAATGCTGTTCAATGGTTATATTTACATTATGTTAATTATTAATTAATTTTTCTGAATTTTTGTCACATCAATTTGAATTTTCCCGCCTTCAACGAGAAGCGGGGTCAATTATTGGAACAGCGCCTTCAACGAGAAGCGGGGTCAATTATTGGAACAGCGCCTTCAACGAGAAGCGGGGTCAATTATTGGAACAGCGTAATAATGTAAACAAAATATAGTACAACATGTAAAAACACGGAACTCGCAAAAATTATGAAATATTTTATTAACTATCACATTGTTTTGCACATTTTATATAAAACATCAATTTAGTCATTTTAATAGCAATTTTACGAAATCATTTAAAAAAAAGAACGAATTTCCTAAGGCGGATGACAAACAAGTAAACAGTCTCGAAGATTGACACGAAAATGATGTCCGACTCTCGCTGTCACTTTTGGAAATTTTAAAGTGCAGTGCGAAAAATTGGAATCTACGAAGAAACCAGGAGTGAATTAATTGGATGACGGAAATGTAATCTGCTTTGGAAAGTCATAGTCTCTGTCATTATTATTCGTAGAACTTGTGAAACTGACCACATGATGCGACCCAGAATGTGACCCATTTAGGCGCGGTACAACAGCTGATTCAGTGTTTAAATTTTTTGCAGAATGAGTTACTATGACGTTTTTTCTATTGTGTTGAGACAGTTCTGTTGTAAGATTGGGAGAAGCTTCTCATTTATGGTTCAACATAAACAAATTTGTGCCGAGCTTCGTACCCCAGGTCATTGAGATGCTGAATGGCCGTCACCCGCAAACAGCGAGGAGTGTATTTAGTTTCAACTTTTGCAGCATGAACATATGTCGGATAAAAACGGACAAATATGCGCTTTAAAAGTGGTTTGAACATGAAACATATATCAGACTCTTCAGGACCAGCCATGGTTTTTTATTATATTGATTGAACACACTTTGGGATTTTTGTCAGTTTTATGGAAGCACTGAAAACAGCGGTTTAACATTTTTACAGGACAGTCGACCGTCTTTGTTGCATATATATTCTTTTTTAACATCTATTATCGTCTGTATGAGATATCTCCCCTCTGAAATTTTTTGGTTGTATTTTATGTTTTTAAGTTACATATTCTCCTGACTTGTCAATGTGAAATTCAATTATGACTGGTTTTAACTGGTGCTGAAATTCCATAGCTCGGGGAAATAAAATTTGTAGAACAGATGATACCATACACACTTTTTCGGTATTATGGGAGAAATTAATGTACTTTTTAAATGATTGGAAATTTTCCGTTGTGTATTTAATTCAATGTATATTTTAAAATTGATGTCTTTTTTTCTCAGGCTGTGTTGTTGTTTTGTTATGAAACTTCTTTAAAAATGTACCACAGAGTGAAATATTCATACGCATAGTGTAATGATCATGTGATCACTGTCAGTTATTGTACCGTATTTGCCACATGTCTCAAACATGTTTATATAGTAAAGTTGCAAGGCAAATGTAAATATTAGTTTTTATTGTAAATTTTAACACTCTGTCAACTCCAATCAAAATAGCATGGAATTTAGCCCTCTTGCTTTGTATTGGTAGCCATTTTAATACTTTATTTAAATAGATTACCAATGGGCACAAACTGTGCACATTTGCTTGCTGATTTGTTTCTTTATTCATATGAATCAGAATTTTTACAGAACCTTGTCAAATCTGGAGAAAAGGCTGTCGCTAAATCATTCAACTACACATACAGATATATAGATGACGTTTTTTCTCTAAATAATCACAAATTTAGAGAATATTTGAATGTCATCTATCCAAGTGAGCTTGAAATTAAAGACACGACAGGTTCTCAATGTTCTGCTTCATATTTGGACTTATACACCTCAATTATGACACCCATGAAAGGTTACATCTGAAGCTGTACGACAAACGTGATGACTTTAATTTTTCTATTGTCAACTTTCCGTTTCTTTGCAGTAATATCCCTGCTTCTCCTGCGTATGGTGTACATGTTTCACAGTTGATACGTTACGGTAGAGCTTGTTCCCACCATGGGGACTTTCTGCAACGAAGCAAATTACTTACAATTAAATTGTTGACACAATGATATTGCAAGCCTAGGCTAATCAGGGCCCTTAAAAATTTTTATGGCCGTCATCACAATATTGTTTATAAGTATGTAGTCACTGTATCCCAACTTATACTGGATATATTTGACTTACCATAGTTCTTTGTTCCTTTCATTCTCAAAATTGACTTGCACGTGACGGGTGTAGCTAGCTAGACAGGAGGTGCTTACCCTTCCGGAGCACCCGGCCTCACTTCCTTGATGGAAGTTCACGTGTATAACATATTTTGCCAGTTTGCAAAGTTTTTACTTTATTTTTGGGATTGTGAAGTGGACACGGACTGGTATGTTTGTTTTATTTTTATTACACTAATTACACAAGAATCTACCGGGTATATTATTCAGTGGCTTGTACAGATTAGTAAACAATTTACCTACTTATTCCATGAAGTTTTAATGAAATCTCAGATCCTGTGTATTGATGTAAAAGCCTATAATATATAATGCTAACTAATGTTGCATTTTGAAAAATAAAATCAATACAAAAACCGATACTGTAATTCTACTTTTCCCCACATTATGTATTAATTTTTGACCGCCCATCATTTCTGTGAAAAAATCACAAGGATTGATTAATTACAATCTGCATCATTGTCTTCACACTGCAAAAAATTAATCTTTGCAAAGTGGTCAGAAATCTTAATACCCATAAAAATAAATACAATTACAGTATGCATATAATGTACGTGATTTAAAAAAGTAGTTGGTTCATGAATAAAATATTCAAAAAATAAACATTATCAATATTATTGGGTATTCATCAAAATTTTATATTATTCTGACCTGTACGCAAGACAACCTTTGCTTCATAAAAATGTTTGTCCTTATAAGGGGCCAAACATAAGTCGCCTTCTTGTAAATCAGCTTCAATGCCATCCATGGAATGATCCAAGATTTCTAGCTGCCCAAGCTTCAACACATCACTTATGATCTTGTCATCTGAAAATTTCACTAGTACCCATTCCACTGAAATTAAACAAATCGGAAATTGCACGACTTAGTTAACAAGTGTATCATATAAATTAATATTCAGGATGCAATTAAAAATAATGGTATTATTATCAAATTTTATTTTTCAATAAAGGTATTTACTTTTTTCAGAAAAGTACTTCAGACACATCAAATTATAGAATTATTTACACAAAATTTGAAATTTATTAGTGAATTAAATTGCAATAAATTACCATATTAAATAAGCATGGTGTGGTGACATATTTTTGTATGTTATACAATTACCATAATGTCTACAATGGGGAATGCTTATTATTAATATTGTCCTGTCAGGGTTCATACAGCCAATGCCTGACAAAATTCAAGGACTTTTCAAGGACTTTTCAAGGACTCTTTGACCATTTTTCGAGGACTATGAAATCGGCATTTTTGACCACCGAAATAAAATATAGCACCAAGTACTTAAAATCACATTAGATAAAATTACCTTTATTTACATGTTTAATTCCATCGATAGTGAGTCCATACATGGTTATCCGATTGTTCGGATACCCATTTGTACGTTTTTATCCACATACGTTTGAACACGCATTTGCCGGCCATTTTCGTTGCTAGCCGGAAGTAATACAAAGGGAAATAACTTGTGTCATATTCTCTGTAGTTGGAACACCACCCGGAATTCTTCCGTTACAAGTCGTAGACTCACGAATGATATTGACCGAGACAAGAGGGATAACTCAATGATTTTTTTATTTATCATAAACGTTGCAGCTGCTTTTTTCCGCGAGTTTCAGGGTGATTAGTTCAAAATTCCAGGACTTTTCAAGACAGACTAACAGAATTCCAGGACTTTTCAAGGACTCTGTTTTTACTCATTTTCAAGGACTTTTCCAGTCAGGGCTCATTTTTCAAGCACTTTTCAAGACTGTGCGAACCCTGCCTGTGTCTACTAGGTGGGGGAATCTTGAAATTGATCATCCATGGATCAAATAACAAATCTCTGCCGAACTTTGTAATGGACATTAGTCTCAACTATTTAATATGGGACGACTCCCCAAGAGCTCATATTTTTTGACAACTCTTAGCCCGTCAGGCACTTTTTGCAGATACAACTATTACAAACTAATATACAAATGTCTAAACAACTGAATAAAATAATTTATAATGCTATTTAGCTCACCTGACCGAAAGGTCATGTGAGCTTGTGGCATGGCGCAGCGTGTGTGCGTGCGTCGTTAACACCTATTTTCGACTTCTCCTCCAAAACTGCTGGACAGATTTCAATGATACATAGGCAGAAGCATATATTGGCCGGTGCAATTCAGATTTGTTCATGGCGTTGCCATGGCTACCAAAACTAGGTCAAGGTGACTTAGGGGTCCCAAAATCTTAAAAAATCTTCTCCGAAACCGATGATGGCAGAAAAAATCTGATGTGATATTTGGCTTCTCTAGGGTCTGAAGCCTATAGTTTTTTCATTTCGTGGATTTTGGTAGAAAAATGGGTTACGCGTTTTTGTGTTTAATTTAGATTTCGTAAAATGGCTTCAGATTGTTATAACTTGACTATTGGAACAGATAATGACATGAGATTTACAGTTTCGACTTTTCCTTGAAATGACCTTTAAATAAGGGTTAAGGTCACAATCGAGGTCATGACCTAATTTGTGATTTATGAATTTTTAGGCAATTGTCCTGCAAATATTAAGATATATGCAATCAAAACATTGTTAAAATGTTCAGCATGACAAAATTTAAAAAGGTACAAAGTGTCGTAACTATATGATAATCCATGTAGGAGTTGTTGCCCCCGAAATATTATTTTTTGCTTATAAATAATAAAATTGTGGATAAGCTTGAAAACTATAATCTTTTTGTATAGGCATGTATATTAGAATATTGTAGGAATTGATATGGCGATCAATTGATATATGGCTCAAGGTCATATGTTCAAAGGTCAAGGTCACAGCTGCAAAAGAAGACATAAATTGCTTATTATCTTGAAAACCTTTTGTATGGGCATGTATATTAGAATATTGTAGGTACCGACATGGCGATCATATATGGTTCAAGGTCATATGTGTTCAAAGGTCAAGGACATAGCTGTTTATGATTTGGAAATTTTTCATTGCATTACAGTTACTTCATGCATATTATACAGGCTACTTATAAATGAAATGTGACTGGATAGATTTCTGATTAACTTTTGTGGCAGTTCTTATCTTGATAAAACTTGTAAAGTTTCTGTACCTAATATATTGTCTTTTGCGCTTTGCCAACAGTTTTGGACATATCCTCAGGAGAGCGTTAAGGCGCATGGGCCTTTGTTTTATTTAAATTTGGTTAGTGGTGTTTTACTGGACCTGGAAATCCACCAATTATTTTCGATTTCAATTTGTCACCATAATACCACCTCTGTAAAACTAAATTCCCTTTCAATGAAAAATATTTACAATTAAAATAAAACTTATTTTATGAACACAGTTGCAGAAAATCAAAAGTTTTTATCCTTACGTAGAAGCACAGTGAGGCACTTCCAAATTTGTTTCTATCTGTGATGAGCATAGGGTAAAGGGGGCTTGCCTGAATCGCCAAGTATAACGGTCTTCACTCTTCTTTTCATTTCCATTTTCAATTTTCCCGGTTGTGCCAAATAAATAAAGAATAATAGAATCTACACTGTTTTTGTTTCTTGTCTTAGTTTTTGAACTCTGCTTATTCTTGTATCACAAACGTAGGTATAAATTTTACAGCGGTATCACAATGAATGGCTTATGATAAAACTTAACTTTGTTATAACGTTTACCGTGTCGCGTGGTATACAATAACATTCGCGCTCAATTTTCAAAAATCATAAGACCGGGTTCACTGTGTAATCTTATTATGACCACTGCTCAATGAGCAAATTATACAAAACTAGGAACCAGTACTCGGCTTCTCCGTCGTGGAAATGCTTGCTTCTTAACAACATAAAGCAAACGTATATCTGATTCAGATTTATAAAAATGGCAGATGGTCAAAGAGATACTACGAAACGAGAACGTGGACCTTATAGAAGAAAACCGCAAAGTAAAATAGAAGTTGCAACCATTCTTTATTGAGATATCTCTGAATCATTACAATCAGAATTGAAAGCAGAGGATGTAATACACGAACCGTGCACTAATATGACAGAAAAGAATGATGATGCGGCGTTGACTGTTGATTATCATCGTTACGGAAAGTAAAGTAAAAATGCCAAATTCTCTCGTGTGGAATATTTGCAAGGCAAAGAAAACTTATCTTCAGATGACGATGAATCTTGTGTAAATGTCCAAGTTTTTTAGCTACCGGTAAACATACTATGACTAGTTACAAGGTAACGAGCCACCAAATAGGCGCAAAATTCGCTACTGGAGAGGTCGAACCATAACGAACTCGACGATGAATATCGTATACGGCAAAAAAACGTAGGAACTCGACCTATATTGAATCTTTGATCTTAAATAATGATTAATTTATAGTATTAGATAATCTTTGGATTAACCTATGCATTTAAATTTGTTATTTGTAATAGGAATAAATATGAACTGTCACGCTGTTTTAACATTTATTTGAATTCGTTTTGTCTTGGGTTGTCACATGAAAACTATAAATGATTATTGGATCTTACCCGAAGTGAAAACAACACAACATCTTATCTTTGATCTTATCTGTAATTGAGAAAAAATTATACAATGTGCATAGTATCATTTTAAAACAAGGATAAATGTTATAACCTTAAGAGACAGCTGACTTGCAGAGAATTGGCTGTCCATTATCCTAAACTCATTCCATTTGTCTTTAGCTCGGTTTTTCTTCCATATTAATGAAGTGACAATGTATACAACTTAAAATAAAATTACTGTATTTAATATTACAAATTTCACCTTCAAACTTTAGGTATAGTTCGTAATGGTCCGAGTATGTAATAGTCTGAGTTTGTTATGACCAAGATATTCGGATTCATAAAATTAAAGTGTCAACTTTTTCAAACACAATTTATACATAATTACCGGTATATTATTATTATTTTTTTTTTTTTTGAAAAAAAATATTCTTTATTCATTTTTAATTTCAAGAGACTTTATTTCAGTGAGTTCATGATCATATCCAGAGTATGTAATTTTTTTAAATTTATAACTCCCATTTTCCGGATGGTATTCATTTTATACGACTGTCTAAGACTCCTGGGTTTAACTGTTACGTTTATTTTGATGAAGTGGAAACTTTTTTTTTGGTGAAAAAACAATGCTTAAGTAGAGTTGTTATCAAAATAAACCAGTCTTCTAGCTTTATAAAAATGTAGTTCTTTTTAAATTCAAAGTTTTAGATAGTCAGACTCAATAACATGAATATTAGAATGGAAATATTTAAAGTAATAAGAATAACATACTGTAAACATTAAGCATGTATTTTTTCAGATACCAGATGATATTCTGCCAGGAACAGGTAGTGATAACGAAACATTCGACTTAAAACATCTTTTCCTAAAGAATGTTGTGATCCTGATTTGGATGAAACGATAAATCAACTGTTTGAAGACCAATTTGAATCTCAAGTTAACACTTTGGAACATGATTATGAGACAGATTTTATTGATGATGACAGAGAGGACATATATGATGAAACAGTTTCAGATTCTGATGATAAAGATACTCAGTCTTTGTATCCTTGTGTCATCACGGTTGGTGCCTTTATGTTGCTGGTGACTTTATTTGCTACGATTTAATTGGTGATGCCATTATACAGCTTTTAAATATTATATCTGTTGCCCTTCCTAACAACTATGGATTGTGTAAAAGCCTACATGATTTCAAAAAATTTTTCAGTAATCTTAAAAATCCTTTTATAAAGCTTTATTAATTTAATACATGTCTGGGATATTAGTGGAATAAAAATTGTAATAAATGTCCATACCCACTTTGTGAAGCAGTTTTGAATGAAAAGGGAAAGTCTTATTTTTAGAAATGCCTGTAGATGTGCAAATAAATTTTTTTCCCAAAAAGATTAATATTACAAATTACAGGGAAGGTTTCTTTCACAACCACGAGGGCAGATTCATGAGGACATCTACTGTGAATACATTTAAATTCGTGGGCTCCAACTTTCGGTGATGCCAGAAAAAATACCATTTCGTGGGTTAAGCACCTGTAAACTTCTTGTTTTGAATGTAACTGCCAGTGATGTTTGGAGAACCATTTTCCCCACTGGTAAACTCGCGATTTCAGGTTAAGTATAAATCAAGTAAAGTCAATTCTGTCAATAGAAATTATGTTAATTATGTATATTTAAAGCAATCCAAATCAATGTTATTATGAATGAAAGCAGTGAGTTTGTAATCACGCCTCGAGGGGTAAATTTATCCATATTCAGATCAGGCCTTCACAAACGCCGATTTTTAGCAAAAAAAACGGCAATTCAAAGTTAAAAAAGCCGATTGAAAAATATCCGAATCGGCTTTTTCCCCATAAAAGAAAGACAAAATCTGATAAATAATTCTTTAATGCCGGCTTGTTAACCCTTAAAAGTACTCAGGACAATGTCACGATTCACTGAATTTCCCTATTCAAAGGTAATTACCTAATACCTTACAAGTTAATTGATAACTTGTGGCTTCACCTGTTCACATCGTTTCTACTAGAGTATACACCTGATCGATCCAGTTTATAGATAGTTAATAAACTCCCCTGATCTCTATATACAAGAGTTGACTAGATTGATAACGACCGTTTTTCGGGTTACCAACATCAACATGATTACGGCAATACAGGTGGTTTTTGTAGATGTTATATGTCGATCAGTGATGGGATTTTTATAAGATATTAATAAACGGTATTTATGAACATTTATCTATATATGCGACATTGTCACACATCGACTTATAATTTATAATTTAAACGACAGATATCCTTGATGTACCAAACAGAATTCAGTTTAACTGTTTTTGAAGTTTTGTTGCATTGCCAACGACTGGACAGTTACGGAAAGATAAAAAGCAATATGTTAACACCGTATTTTCAAATAAAAATTTTAATATTTATTTCTTTACCTTTTGTGTGTTTATTACAAACAAAAACAGAAAAATGTTTCCGGGGGGTGTGATGTACCCTTTGTCTACCGCCGATTGACCTTACCGGCGTTTGTAGAGCCCTTATTCAGATATTTGCAAATATATTCGTTGACATGTAAATTCGTGGGTCATGATGTCCACGAAAACAACGAATATTGGAACACCACGAAAATTAATGATTTTACAGTATGATGGGAAAATGGGTCAAGTCTTTTAAGTTCACCTGAAAATTTCTCCTTCACTTTTAACATAGATGGAGCACCAATGTTTAAGAGCAGCAAGGTTTCAATTTGGCCGCTGTTTCTTATAATAAATGAACTGCCTTATGAAGTTAGAATGAGACAGGAAAACATGTTATTGGCAGGACTGGTTTGGAAAACAAGCCTTTTATGGGGACATACTTGTATCCTTTTTACAATTCTTTCAAAAAACTTGGTGAAGGTATACGGTGTTGCTCCCCTGAGAGAAGAACATTCACAAGTAGGTCAATTTTGCTGTGTGATACAGCTGACTTGCCAGCCAGATCTTTAATATGCAATGGCGTTCAGTTTAATGGGGCATTTTCATGTTGGAAATGTCAACAAAGGGGAGAAACAGCAAAAGATGGAAAAGGTAACACACGTTTTTCCATTCATTCAGGAGACCCGAAAGGTCCTGAGCGAAATCGACAAAATGTCTTCAGAGATGTCTAACAAGCTTAAATTTACAAGATTCTGGTTCCACTAATTTTATGGTAATTGGAATTAAGGGACCATCTTGACTGAATCTGAAAAAGTATTAAAAATTATAGATTAATCCTTATTCAAGACATACTTTTAATGCTAACGAAGATTTATAAGAACCGCAAAGAGATTTGATACGATTAGTACACATCCACAAACTTATCTACTGTTATTATTATTATTATTAAAAAGTGTTGCCAATTGTTTTTAACACCTTAAGTACCTTTGACGCATATATCAGTCAAAGGGTGTTGTAATTAAGCCATAATTTGGATATCTCACATCAGAATACATACATAGTGTTGGTCTTGAACTTGCGATCCTGTCTTAAGGGATTAAGATTCATATCTATTAACATTCTCTCGATTATCATACATTTACCTTCCATCATCGGTGTTGTATTTGTGGAAAACTCACTAGCTGTGTACTCCTTTCAGTTTTGAACAGTTTAGTTATAAAGAATTTGGTGTTAAAGATGTCAAGTAATACACGTACATTTGTATTATGTACTTTGGATGTTACAGGTATAATGATAACAATAATAAACTAGCGAAAAAAAAATAACTGTGCATCAATAAAATATATAATTTCGCTATTATTACTGAATGTATAAATCTTAAAATTTGCACGAATGGTAAGTGTTTATACCTCTTTCATATCGCTCGGTCACTGCATCAATTGCCCGTGATTTTTACGCTTCATGCGCACGGGTCGGTTTCCACGCAATTGTCGCTGAGCATTTCAGTGTGACAAAATTTTAGGAATAATTTACTGTTGTTTGTTTGTTTGTTTGGACACCAGAAAACCGGAAAAGCAAGTTTATTCGGTTGAAACTTCCATAGTGTAATGCCTAGGCTAAATGAAAATGATCGCCTCCATGCAATTGGTATGCTTGAGGCTGATATGACCCAAAGCTTTGTCACTAGACATGTTTGTGTCCACAGAAACACTGTTTATGCTTTATGGAGAAGATACCAACAGTTTGGCACCATTAGAGACCGCCCTCGTTCAGGACGTCCACGCGTAACACAACACGTCAGCAAGACAACCATATCCGGCTTGTGCACCTCCGGAACCGTTTCCATAATGCCAGTACTACTGCCCGGAGCATTCCTGGACTACGCCCAATCAGCCCCAGAACAGTACGGAATCGTTTACGGGAAAGACATTCGCCCACGACGTCCGGCAATCCGTCCAATCCTACAACGACGTCATCGCACAGCTCGTCTTGCATGGTGCAGAACACATTTACGCTTCAATCGACGAGACTGGGCACAAATTATGTTCACCGATGAGTCCAGATTTCACTTGGACAGCAGTGACGGACGCTCCAGAGTGTATCGGCGCATTTGAGAACGTTTCCATGACACGTGTGTGGTGAAACGACGTTCGTTCGGTGGAGGCACTGTAATGGTTTGGGGTGGCATCACAGCGAATGACAGAACTCTTCTGGTAGTCATCGACGAGAATTTGACCGGTGTACGGTACCATGATGAAATCCTACAGACCCATGTCATCCCATTCATTCAAGGACAGCAACGTAACGTCACTTTTCAGCATGATAATGCAAGACCACACGTCGCACGGGTTGCAATGGATTTTCTGGCACAGCATAACGTCAATGTGTTACCGTGGCCAGCCGTTTCACCCGACCTTTCTCCAATTGAACACGTATGGGATGAAATGGAACGCCGATTATATCATTTGCCCAATCAACCTGTTACATTGCAAGGGTTGGCCCAAGCGTTAGACCAGATATGTAACAACATCCCTCAAGCATTCTTTAGGCATTTAATCAACTCTATGAGGCGTCGCTGTCAGTTCTGTGTCAATGTTAATGGTGGTCACAGACGATACTGATCTTCTGAACTGACTTACTATCTGCTATGTTTCTAGTCCCCTACGTATGAAATAACAGTATCTGTAACCTTTTCAATGACATGAATTTGTAAAGAAATTTCTAATAAACAAATACGAAATTATTCATTGCTTTGCATTTTCAAATTATTTTATAATCTCACATTTCAGTCATGCACAGTTACTTTTTTCTGCTAGTATATTTAATACTTGGTATTCCCCCGTATATGATGATCAAACCACGCGACTGATGAATCATTCTTTTTTTAAAGATTGTACTTTAGTAACATTTCACGTTGTGGGCTATTCCATAATTTGTCTGCATCGATGATAAGTTAACTTTTTACTGTGCCAGCACCATGGTTTTATGAAGAGAAAAACGTGTTTTAAGATTTATTCAGCGACGGTAACTGTAATTTATTCTAATAACATTTTCATTATTGTCTCAAGTTTTAATGTACATCACTAAATTGGATATAGCACCTTTATGTTTTGAATATTTAAACACTTACGGTCTATTTCATTGATGTAATCGTTAAGTCTCTTTATCAACTTTCTTCCATTGCAATGTTATTCGACCGAACTGGTCAATGAAAATAAGACTCCGGACTACCTCTGATGTAATATTGAATCTGCAATGAAAAGTAATATAGTGACAGATGTATTTGCGGGACTGAGTAGAGAATGTGGTGATTATTTTGTTAACTGTTAAAGCATTTTCATTGAAATTAGCAGAGGCCACGCATTGTATGTATTTGTAGAAAATCGTTGTAGAAGAGGATTTGCGACTCCTATTTGCCATTTTTTCGAGATCCTATATCGCTTGCTATATAGAGTTTAATATCGGAGAGAAATACGTATTCGTACTCTCCTGTATTGATCAACACTTAGGATTGTTACCTTCTACATGACTGCGTTGAAGTACAGTATTTCTGGTCAGTGTGGAATTACAATTTAGTAGATGAATCCATAACATACTTATCAGATTACTCCAAAAGACATCTTTGCTGTGGTGTTTTGTTTTTTTTTTTTAAAAAAAGTCAGAAATCCCAATTCTTCTATACAGGATTCAAACTGTACAATTGCAGCAGTTGTCCGACCATTACGAATGCATAAAGTAGATCTTTTATTATGTTGGATTTGTGTTCTCCACCCCGAATTGGAAACGTATTTCCAATTCGGCTCCAATTCGGCATCCAATATTTTTCTGAAACATTCCACAGTTTGAGAATCTGTAATTGAAAAGAAATTAAATAAGGATTAAGTCTCGTGTAGTTCCCTCAATATTATTATAGTTTTGATCAAAGTTTCACGCATGAATTTTCATAATAATTCATTGATCTGCATCGTTTTTTTCTTTATACGAACGCTCAGTCGCAAATATAAACAAAGGCTGTCATAGTATAGCATACTTGACCTGAGTATCTAGCCAATTAAAACAAAAAAAGTTTAGAAGTAAGGACTTTTTGCAATTGCTTTCAAACGATAAATGTATATCATATGAAATATTGGACAGTGGTCAAAACGTGAAACCGGAAGGGATTTCAGTTTATCTTATTGTCCGTCTGTCCATCTGTCCGGATGGTTTCCTGAAGATAACTTAAATCGGATAGACTAACGTTGATAAAACTTCAAACATTTACTGTAAGATGTGTCAAATCTTTGTTATACTAGAATGCAATACTTTTTTTTAGTATAAAGAAGGCATAAAAGAAACGATTTTAAGGTTTAGAAGATACATACCTTCTGTATGGATCGTCTATCATAATCATAGATTTCATTCGGTGTTGGCGAGGCATGTTCATATAGTAGATAATCCACAACTGATGGGGACAGGCATGAAAATGACTGTCACCCATAATAATTGCCGCTGCAATTGCATAACCAGCTTTAAAATATTTTCAGGTCCGTGGGGCTGCTACCCGTAATGGGAAAACCTATCAGTAGAAACAGATATTTGTTATGTAATATGTAATATATAAATTCATAAAGAAAATATTTACAAGAAAACAATGAAAAGAAGCAAGTAACTGGTAAACAACCATTGCAGCAAAAACACCGTACAGGACAAACAAGAGGCCCATAGGACTTAACGCTCACCTGAGTATAACTTGCGTCCCTTACCCCATACAATAGTCAATTAATAACATGGTCCATCAATTTTTTGCATTTTTAATCATGAATATTGAACTCATGACCTTGATCTATATATAAAATGACCAATATATGAATAACTCAATACTGTTATATACTTGCCTATACAAAAAAGTTTATAGTTTTATAGATAACTAACCATTTCTGTATTCTTAAGCATCGATAACCATGACCTTTGTACCCATGTTCTTAATTCATGTTTCGAATTGATCGTAATGTCAGTATTCTTAAATACATGCCTATGTAAAGTTAATGGTTTTCAAAACATTGTGGCAACGTTCCTTGCCATTTACCCATTTTGAGTCCCACAGCAAAGTTTTGTGCAAATTTGAAACTGGGTGTCATAACAATGTTATATAGTAAATTTGGTATACCACTTGCATGTTTAAAGATAATGAAATATATTAAATAATTTACCCTTATGGGACACTAAGGTGACGTGACGGTAGCATTCATGCAAATCTGGAGGCCAATATTCATTAAATTTCCCCCAGTAGTTTCAGAGAAGCTGATTAAAATGTAAAAAATCTACACACGATGCACGACGGACGGTGATAGATAGCAACAGCTCATCTGAGCCTATGGCTCAGGTGGTAGGCTCAGGTGAGCTAAAAATGGTACCCTTTATCATACAATTTCGGACAAATGTACAGTGATCCATAAATATGAACATTTAAAAAAAAAAAAAAAATGAATCAATTCAAACAACGAATTAACCACCCTGAGTTTTCAGGCCCTTCAAAAAAGCCAATTTCGGATAGCAGGTTCTCTTGCAGTATTCGAAAGAATTCCCTACTGGGACCGCCTTCACCTATCCCAGGCTCTGCGCTTTCGTGCTGCCTGAAACTTGAAATAAAATTAACCTTAATTCTCTTCTGAGAATTATAATCGCTTCCTGGATTAAGGTATTCAAAAAAGACATCCAAGGCATAATACCTGCTTATCCACAGGTTGTTAAAGTATATTATATCTTCATTAGGTGCTGGTATTAGTACAGCGTCTTAATGAATACGCATTAAAGCCTGTATTTCCTCGGCAGTTCTACTCAAAGTTTTGAGAAAATGTTTATAAAATATTTTAATTTGCCAAGAGAGAAAATATCTATGTTGTACTTCTTTGTCTGTAGAAAGAAATACGTCTATTCCAATATACTTTAATGTCAGAACTTATACACTTAAATTTTATTCAGTGGTGAATAATTCAAATTTATCATTACAAATTACATAAGGTTATGAAAGAAATAAGGGGATTTGCAACTGAAAATGTACTTGGTAATTCAAAATGTTAAAAGAGGATCTTCGGGTTAACAATATATTTGTAAAATGATGTATTCAAGTATGTATTATTTTTTATATTTATGTTACTTTTATTCAAGATGTGTGTCTAGAAATCCATAGTGGAGTATGTAATAGACTATTCGAGTAAAAACATAAACATAATATGGTATCAGTGAGGTATTTCATACCAGTAACATGATATTCACCTAAGTTAATTGGGCCTGCAAGAAAGAGTACCTTAAGAGCATATACAAATGTTCATTTTAATTTTAATTGAAAATTTTCCTTTGACCACTTTTTGTAACAAGTAGGCAATACCAACAACATCTAAACTTGCCCCCAAGACATATGACATTTGATATTTGTTCTGAATTCTTTTCATTACTAACACACACACACACACACTTTTATCACTTTTTACAAAAGTTAAACATTTTTCTAAATTATTTATGTTGCATTTTAAGTGCATACACATTACAAAACAATGAATATGAGATAAAAGATAGTGAGCAACCTTTGATTATGACATTGTGTAGTTGTAGTAAACCGAGTATAGAAAAGAAGTAATCAAGATGGAGTGAACGGAAAGAAACAAAATTATTAGATTGGAGAATGAATTCCCCTCCTGTCCCTGTGCAAAGGAAACGTACGGTTACGCATTATGCGAGGTACATGTATATGATTGAAATTCTGGTTTTAACTTTATTAATTTATTTATTTCAGAAATTAATTACGGGTATAAATAAGTGATAAAAGTGTGTGTGTGGGTGTGTGTGTTTGTGCTATTAATAAAAGGAATTCAGAACAAACATCAAAACAAAACTTTTTTTAAAATCATAGTTTAAATGTTCAATTATACCATTTAGCAAAATTTACAGCCGTCTTAATTTTTGAAATTTATTTAAAACTAAGGTCTGTTTCCTCATTCAAAGCATTCCTTAGCTGTATTTGGATTCATATAATTTTGGAACTTTATTTTCTTTTTTTCAACTGTTTGGCTTATGTTTTTATCTATCAAACTTTTCGGCCCCTAGTGTCACTGATGAAAAATGATTTTCCGAAATGTGCACATATGGCACATCAAAATTTAGCAGGTATTTGTTAATGTTCACACATGTATATTAAACAACCACTGGCATATTCATGTTTATTTTTGGATGCAAGAAGAACGCAGGTGTTTTTTTTTTTTTTTTTTTGGTTTTTTTTTTTCACAATGGTATACCCGAGACATAAAACACAAGATCTTTCAAAATATAACAGCTATCTACCAATTATGTTTCCAAAATAATCCGCAACTAAAAACAAAACAAAACGATTACTTAACAACTAGTTATTCAAATCGGTGACCTTGTTTCATAGCAGATTTATTTTTTACAAAAGAATGTACAAACGATTTATCAATCACAAACTTGGGCAACCTGAAAATAATTTTAATTTTTGATATAAATGCTTCAAGTTTTCTTCATTTGCCTTGATGTAGGACACATATCATTACTGATAAATTGCAGGGAACTTTCTCAATTTTGAGGAAAAAGTATTCCAGCAACAGGAACTTGCTTACCTTGTGATAATGAATCAAAAACACATCTTTATTCATCAATGGGAACGATAGAATTGAAAGTTTTAATTTTGAAAAGTATCTTATTATTGGAAATTTGAATGTTATTGTATTGTTTATTTAATCTAACTTACAGATTTTGGATAAACTCTGAAACTGAAAAGTGAGAACATACACATTGTATCGATAACTATCTATACTGTCATTTTAATGCAAGTTATAGAAATGATTAAGCACAATAAAACGTGATGACATTGTATTAAAATAAATGGACTGGAAAACTATACAAAATTTGCGTTGATTTGGATGGGTTGTTAAAACTACACATACAGGAATTTTTTTAAAACGCACTTATATTGATCTTTTATAATCATCAATCAAGAGAGAATAGTGTGAATTAATAGAGATACTGTCATTTTAATGCAAGTTATAGAAATGATTAAGCACAATAAAACGTGATGACATTGTATTAAAATAAATGGACTGGAAATATATAACAAATACCTGCTAAATTTTGATGTGCCAGATGTGCACATTTCGGAAAATTATTCCTCATCAGTGACACTAGGAGCCGAAAAAGTTGATAGATTAAAAAACATACGCCAAACAGTTGCAAATTAATGAATCTAAAGTTGCAAAAATATGTGAATCAAAATCCAGCTAAGGAATGTTTTGCAGGAGGGAACAGACCTTAGTTTTAAATAAATTTCAAAAATTAAGACGCCTGAAAATTTTGCTTAATGGTATATTTTCTGACAGCACAAAGTACTGCTTACTGAGTTATGGATACACTCGGGGAGATTTACTCCACCAGCAGCGGTACCCGCTCAGGGGTAGTAAAAATATAACAAATACCTGAAAATTATACAAAATTTGCGTTGATTTGGATGGGTTGTTAAAACTACACATACAGGAATTTTTTTAAAACGCACTTATATTGATCTTTTATAATCATCAATCAAGAGAGAATGGTGTGAATTAATAGAGATAAAAACCCTATAAAAAATTCTTTCACTTATTTCGAGGCGGACAGTTCAGGGATGGTGGGGGAAATCCAAGAACCCGGAGTTAACCATCGACTTTAGGCAAGCAAACTCTCACACTAGATTCTGCTCCGAGTGGAAATCAAACCTAGGCAGTGAGAGGCGCTGTGATCCGACAGTGCACCTAAGAACACTCGGCCACCGACACTTCCAAACGAGAGAGAGAGAGATTAAATAATATGGTTTAAGAATGAGTTCAATAAGTTAAATGTTACGGATACCTTATCAAATGATAAATTGAAACTGGAAATGAAGTTGAAGTCCATTTTTGCTTGCAAATACTCTACAGCTTAATGCTGATAGCAAAAATTCAAACATCAAATACGACTACCCAAGATTAAAAGTTTATCCAAAAGAAATTAAGCTGGTTTACTTGTTGTCACTACAGAATCTTGTAGTTATGTAATAAGTGGGGTAATCAGCCCCCACTACAATCAAACGTCTCAAACACGTGGTCAATGTTGGTCATAGGTATTAGAATATTTTACCTCTGGGTTGTCTCAAAAGCTGGACAAATTGTTACTTCCAATGTATCACTTGTTCTTTTATAATAAAAAAGTTGTTTTGATGGTTCCAAGGGTGTCATCCCACTTGTCCCACATATATAAATTATAGGTAAAACCAGGTAGAAAAATTGTGGGAGAAGTGGGAACACATAATAGTGATAATTAAATGTTATCAAAACAAAAGATCAAAGGGTAAAATCTATAGTCTTTTTCAATATAGGATATACTGTTTTTGGTGCATATTTTAAATTTTGTTTGTAAAAGTTAAAGAAAAGATTAACTTTTATTTATATATTTTGTATTTTACTTTACATTTTGTATGCAGAAACCATGTGATATTTATTTATCTTTTTTTTTTCTTGTCATTGAAAATTGAACAAAAATAACTATTTTTTAGTTTTATTTCATACAAATATAACAAATGATATTAACAAAACATTAATTTAAAAGATGCACTACAATATCACTAAGTTAAATGATGCACTACAATATCATTAAGTTTAATGATGCACTACAATATCATTAAGTTAAATGATGCACTACAATATCACTTAAAAGCACTGTTATTTTACACAAATGTTCATTGATCACTATGCAAGATGAATCAGTTGAGATGCTAAGTCAGTGTACTCTATAACTGTGATTTCTTGGTTTCTGAGTCTCTGTTTCAGTAGCTGCAACCTGTTGTCTATGTGTCTGTACTTTCTGCGTTTGTGTTTTGGTAGCCCTCCAGCAGCAATCTGTATGATGTTCACCTCGTTTACAGCCTGGATCTTCTTGATGTGGTTGATGAAAGTATAGATGTTAGGATGCGCCTGCTGAATCTGTTTCTTTATCTTTGAATGCCAACCTTCAAGATGATTAGTTGTTCTCGGCCCATCATGGTCAAAGTGGTTCCAAAGATGACGATCTGACTCTGCCCACTGTGTTGTCACATAGTCTGTAAACGGGACTGTATTGATGTTCAAGTCTGCATTCTCTAAATCTGTAAGTGTCTCAAACCACACATCTTCTACACTTTCTTGGGGTACTAACGGCAATGCTGCAGCTCTTCTTACTAATGTGGTAACTGCTTCAATGTCTTTGTAAGCCATCTGTAGACCAAGCTGTTGAGTCTTTCTCCATATACATTGCGTAAAATGGAAGAAACATCCCCTTAGAGTGGCACCAGGAAATACTGTCTTAGCGGCATTGATGGTAGCTGTTTCGAAATCTAGTACTATAGTTACTGGTTGAAGTTGGAGCCCAGTATCAGCACACTTTTCTTTGATGATGGTGAATAATCGAGAGTAGATCTGCTCGGTTTTGCCAGGAAGTAAACTGTATACAAGTGGATACATCTGACCATTGACTGTCCCATGGATGGTATAGAGCTGTGTAAATATGTTCGGGCAAGTGTAGAATGTTCCATCTCCATATAAGGTATTGCTGTTGCTGAGATACTGTAGATTCCTATTCGTGGCAAATATGAGTACCCTTGGACCATTGTTGTCATCAGCAAGTAGAAACTGTTCCCCAGTGGAAGTCTGCACCCATTGGTCTTGCAAGTCTAATTCATGAGTACTAGCTGGTAAGTTTGGTAGCAGTTTAGAGCGTTGTCTGTATAATATACTGCGTGCTGACTCGAAAGTTGGTAACTTCTCTACTGTCTGCTTCGTATTGTCATCCCACTCTGGTGTTCTCAGCTTTGCAATTTCTTCGTCATATAACGATGGTACTGGGTCAGCTTCTTCTCGACATCTTTTCTTTATTGTATTCATGACTTTTGTTGCTTGAATTTTCTGTGGATCTGATGCATGATTATGCTGTAGATTGAATCCTATAGGTATGTTATTTAATGTTCTGATGGTTGCTGGACATGTTCTTACAGCACAACGCCAATATATTCTTTCTTCTCTTTTATTCTTTATCTGGAAGCGGTAGTTGTTGTGGACAAGGCTTTGTCCACCTTTAGTGTTCTCTATAAATTCGATGTTTAACTGAGCATTTGCCATGTTGACTTTGGTGATTTTCCAATTTGTTGCTTCACTTAAATACAGACTGTGAACAGTATTCAAAGCTCTGCTAATTATCTGTGAGCATTATTGTAAGTGATATGCATAAGCTTAGCTGGTGACACTTATTTAAGAGCCAAGCTGATGAAGTTAATGAGGACATTTTTGCATATACATTAAGCTTAAAATCATAAGTCATTAACGACATTTTAAGGTCATTTTTAAAATTGATGAGAAGTTTGCTTATATTTAAGTAAAATAATATTTTATCAATTAAATTTCATTAGATACAATAATAATTAAATATTTCTCTTATTTTTATGACGGAATTTTAACTTATTTATATATTTATATTTTTATTCATTTCATTTTTTATTTTTATATAAAGAACCTTATTTCATTTTTTATTTTTATATAAGAACCTTAATTTTGCTGAAATTAAATATGTAATGAAAATTAAAATATGCAATCAGTTATAATCTTAAGTGAAAAAGACTATAGCACTTGTTGAAACATTATCTAAACACAATTACCTAATTAGCTAAGAAAAGTTGTGCGACAACTGGGAGGTATGTTTTTTACAAATGTGGGACAAGTGGGTATAAACCGTTCCAAGACCAAACCATCTATCGAATTTATTAAATTAAATTGTCCTCTGGGCATATTCTTTGTATTCTTACAAACTGAACGACTTCCTGAAATGTATAGATAAATATAGTATAATTAAATGATCTACTTGACACCGATTTGTGGGTGCTGAGTGTCGTCCTACTTTCTTATAATTAATATTTTATTTTTCATTCAATTTTAGTTCAATTACCATATTATTCTCAACCATCAGATCATTATAATATGGCACATATCAACTCGAAGCGCGGGGCCGACATATTGTTATTCTTCTTAGTCATTTTTTATCTTCCGTAAATTTTTGTCCAGAGTTTTTCTCAGAGATGCAAAGAGCTATGAAGATTAATCCTGGCGTAAATGTTCATTGCTATATGAAGATATGCAATGAGGATTGATAAGTTCCTGCCAGGTGACCAAATACAGGTCAGTTGTGAGAACGGGTCGACTTATTTTCGAAGTTGGCACCCAGTACCTCATGCTTGTCGTAAAAGGCGACTAAAATGGGGCATTCTTTTTGCCGTCTAATGTGATCCTTGATGGTGGAGGACGGAATTCTGGTGATTGAGGACCTTGTTAACTACGGTTTACACGGTCCAACACATCACTTCGACCCTTACTTTATCTAGAAGGACGGTTGGCATAGGCCCGTGTCCAACAGATCGGCTGGTCACGCCGAGCCCTACAGGCAAGACAATAGTTTTTCTTTCTAGCTCTTCTCTTTTCTTCATAATTCGTAGTGTTTCTTAGACCTTAATGTTTTTTCTCTTGTCTGTAGAAGGCGGTGGGCTTATGGGTCAAATCTTGTTCTTTTGTGATGATCTTAAAACTGGTCATTGCAGTTTTATTGGGATGTATATCTACCTTGTAATCTACCTTGTAATCCTTGGTGCTGTTCCGAGGTGGTATCCCCGGAACTTCAGCATCGCCCCTGGTTGGCACTCCGGATTGGTGGGTGGGGGGCAAGGTAGATGAACCACCAAACAAAACCATGGAATCACAAAATAAAAAACCAAAATAGTTTAAAAATATTAAGAGAAGATAGCGATGGTGACCTCTCAAGTGCAACGTTTCACAGTTTAAAAAGAAGGTAAGATCATTAAAACAAGCACATACCTTCTTACGTTTGACATGGCATCTCTACCAACACATATAAAGGCTGGCTATTAAAGCATCGTGGTGAAGAAGTATATACCTAATCCACTGCGATGTTATAAATGCCAAAAATATGGTCATGGCTCTAGAACATGTAAAAACACTAGTGCATGCTGTCGTTGTGGATCAAAGGATCACATAAGTGACGACTGTACACTTCCTCAAACATGTGTAAACTTTGGAGGAAACCTTATGGCATCTTCTAGAGACTGTGAAATATCGAAAACACAACAGGAAATTCTTAAAATTAAAACAAACCAAAACATTTCTTATGTAGAGGCTAAAAAATTATATTTAAATCAACAGAAAGTATCCGCCACATCCTATGCTGAAGTTGCATCAAATGCTTCTCCTAAAACGTTTAAAAGTGTCGCCTGTCAAACGGAGGTTGTGCTTTTTAATACTAACAAGAACGCTACTGAAAAAATTAATCCATCTAAAACAAAAGAAAAATCTACTACTATGTCACAAACAGTAAAAATTCAGGAAATAATAACATAAATAAAAACACTAAAAGTATTGAAAAATCGAAATCTCAAACTGAAGTAAAATTAACATCAAAAGAGCAGAAAATATCTAATTCCAATGCTGCAGACAAACCTGCAGCAAAAACTGTTGAGGATAAAACTGCATCAGTTGAAAATAAAAAACCAAATAAAAAGAAGCATTCAAAAAAAGACTTCTTATTATCGGATGAAGACGGTTTTACACCCGTTATATCCAAGCATTCATTGCATCGATTGAATGGTCTTGCGAGACAAAGGGATGTCTCTTCAAATGACGAGATGGAATGTACTCCATCTTCTCAGCCAATATCACCAATACGAACAACAAATAAAAATGAATAAAACAAATATAATCCAATGGAATTACAGAGGTTTTAGAAATAATTTGGACGAAATTGCACTTTTAGCTCAAAATTTTAATCCTGTAGCATTTTGTCTTCAAGAAACCTGCATTAAAGAGTCCGATACTCGAGCATCGAAAGGGGCTGCAAAATTTGATAGCAATGGGACAATTCATAGAAAACAAATCTTCCAAGCTGTTGCAGTAAGATTGACGCTGCAAGATACTATAACATTATGCTCCATTTATATTCCTCCATCTTCTTTATTGCAGTTTGCTGTTTACAAAACTTAGTCGACCAGTTACCTAAATTATTTCTTTTAGTTGGCGATTTTAATGGTCATTATCCTCTCTGGGGAAGTCCTCGACTTGATAATAATGATCGGTCAAAAACTTTTTTATATGATGCGACAGATTCGCTCTCATCGATAGATCTGTCAATTCTTGATCCAGATATTCTGAATGATTTCTCATGGACAGTCCATGACGATCGTTGTGGAAGCGATCATTTTCCAATTATATTGAATAATACATCTGGGGCAAATGATGCAACTACCCCTAGATGGAATTTTACGAAAGCTGATTGGAATCAGTTTTGCAATCTCTGTGCAGAAAAGATTAATATTGAGAGATTTGAAGATGAAACTGATAAAATTCAGAGTTTTATTGACGTCCTTACAGAAATTGCTAATACTTGCATTCCTAAAACCTCTGCAAATACTCGAATCCATAAACCATGGTATAATGAGGATACAAACAAGCTAGGAAAATAGGAATCAAGCTGAGGGACAATTAAATAAGTCTCCAACACAAAATAATTTACAGTTGCTCCGTATTTTTCGTGCAAAAGCTCGAAGAACTGCTAAAAAGTGCAGAAGAGATTCTTGGAGAAAATATGTCTCCAATATCAATTCTCGGACTCCATTAAATAAAGTTTGGAATATGGTGCGTAAAATTGAAGGTAAAGGTTCTTCCGATAATGTAAAACACCTAAAATAAATGATACATCTGAAAAAGCCATTTCTAACAAAATTGATGAGACAATATAAAAAAATTCGTCTTCAGCTAATTACACTTCAGAATTTCAAAAAATATCAAAAGATTTCAGAACAAAATAAATTGTCCTTTAAATCGGACAATTCTGAGCAATATAATGATAACTTTTCATACGAAGAACTTCAAAATGCACTTTCCAAAGCACATTATACGGCAGTTGGTCCAGATGATATGCATTATCAACTTCTTAAAAATTTGCCTCCTCAGTGTGTTTTCACTCTGTTAGAGATCTTTAATGATATTTGGCAGAGTAATACTTTCCCATCATCTTGGCACAAAGCAATTGTTATTCCTATTCCTTAGCCTGGTAAAGGTCACTCTGATCCATCTTATTATAGGCCTATCGCCTTAACTAGCTGTTTTTGTAAAATCATGGAGCGGATGATTAATAATAGACTCGTTTATTATCTTGAATCTAACAATCTTCTCACTCATATTCATTGCGGTTTCAGGCGCAATAGGAGTACCTTAGATCACCTAGTTCGCTTGGAGTCGTTCAGTAGAAATGCCATTATTAAAAAACAACGTGCGGTCTCAATCTTTGTGACCTAGAAAAGGCATATGATAGGACTTGGAAATATGGCATTCTTAAAGAACTGCATGATATGGGTTTGAGAGGCCATACTCCTACTTTTATTAAAACTTTCTCGAAAATCGAGAATTCCAAGTTCGTTAAGGGTCCACCTTCTCTGATGTTTTTGAGCAACAGATGGGGGTCCCTCAAGGTAGTATTTTATCAGATACTCTTTTTAGTACTACAATTAACAGCTTAGCAAAAGTATAAAAATAATAATATAGATGGGTCTCTCTTCGTTGATGACTTTGGCATTTCCTGTATAGGGACGCACATGCATGCTATTGAAAGGCAACTTCTGCTTTGCCTGAACAAAATTCAAAAATGGTCATTGGAAAACGGTTTTAAGTTTTCTAAGACAAAAACATGTTGCATTCATTTTTGCAACAAGCGTAAAATTCATAATGACCCGGAGCTATATATCAATGACAGCCTGATCAAAGTTGTAAAAGAAGCTAAGTTTTTAGGAATTATATTTGATTCAAAATTAACTTTTATCCCTCATATAAAATGCCTAAAAGCTAAATGCCTAAAGGCATTAGATATTTAAAAAGTTTTATCCAATACAAATTAGGATGGTGATCAACCTACATTACTTCATTTGTACAGATCGCTTATCAGATCGAAACTTGATTATGGATCCATTATATATGGATCTGCTCGCAAATCATATTTGAAAGACCTTGACGCAATTCATCACCAAGGTCTACGTATTTGCTTAGGAGCTTATAAAACGTCTCCAATTGACAGTTTTTATGTTGAGGCTAATGAGCCTCCATTACACTTAAGGCGCATTAAACTATCTCTGCAGTATGCTACAAAATTACACGCAAATCCAACTAATCCGGCATTTGATTGTATTTTCCATCCTTCTTTAAAAAGGCCAAGGCTATTGCACTTTTAGGTATTTGTTTAAAACCAAAGTTGGAGGAATGTGGTTTACACCTCAACCTTATTCAAAAGCACAAATTACTAGATGATCCTTCTTGGCTTCTGGATAAACCGGAAGTCAATCTGGATCTCACAAAGTTTAAAAAGTCGGAAACAAGTCAAGAAGTTTACCAGCAGGAATTCGCTCTCATTAAAGATAGATATACACGACTGATTCCTGCTGTTATTAGACTGAAACTTCGAGAATGGTTTTTAATATATACTGATGGATCAATAGATAGTGGTCGGGTAGCTGCTGTTGCCATTGTTGGAGACGAAACAATAAATATTTGTCTTCCAAATGAAAGTTCTATATTTACAGCTGAGGCTAAAGCAATTTTACTTGCTTTACAATATATTTCAAAATCGCCTCATACTAATTTTTAATATGTTCTGACTCCTTAATCCTTATCAGTCCTTCGGGCAATAAAGAGCAGAAAACTAGATCACACCCTAATTCGTGAAATTCTAGAACTGCATACATCTATTACATATTCTGTTTCAGATTTTAATAAAATTATTAATTGTTATTGGTTGCTTAGCCATGTTGGTAAAGGCAACATTAAAGCCGATTCAGCTGCTAAAGCAGCATTGTCCAAACAAATAACTACTTCTTTTGTTCCTTATACTTATTTAAAGCAATTGATATTTGATTATATCAATGATCAGTGGTCAAGTCATTGGAATAGCCAAGAACACAATGAGCTTCATTCAGTTCAGCCCTGTCTGGGATTTATACCTTTATCCCAGTACAGTAGGCGTGATAGTATTGTTCTTCGGCGCTGTAGAATCGGCCATGGTTATTTTACACACTCATTTATTTTAAAGGGTGAACAACCTTCACAATGTTTCCCTTGTCAAAGTCACCTATCTATTCAGCACATATTGCTGTTGTGTTGACTTTGCAGATACAAGGGATACTTTTTTCAGCATCACCGATGCACGATCTTTTTAGTAATGTCCATGGACATAAAATTTTAACCTTCCTTCCGAAAATTAACTTATTTTGTAAAATTTAATTGTTTTACTATTTATTTTCCAGTGTTTTATATATAATATGTCTGTGGTATTTCTGGTATTTATTAGTTTACTTTTAGGTTATTATTTTATTATACAAATAGATTTTTACATTTATTTAGATTTTTATTGATACTATTTATCTTTTACATTTGTCTAGCCGCGAATAGCTGCAAAATTGCTGATGCGGCTCAAAACAATATTTCACTCACTCACTCAATCACTTGCATCTGTTTTACCATGTTTCAGTTGTATTAACTGTTTTCAGTTACACATTATAAAGTAAGTGCATTGTATGAGGTGGAATGAATTTCCGAAATGTGCACATCTGGCACATCAAAATTCAACTGGTATTTGTGTTATATATGTGCTACTTAAATATTGTATTAACAATTGTAATACATACGTATGTCATTAATTGTGATGTTGCCATCATCTGGAATAGGAAGCATGATCTCTTCATCACTGTCCGTATCATATCGTATCCTGTTAGACACCCTTAACCAAACATAACACACAGGTATAAGCCATATTAATTAGTGATATTCGTTAATAACCATCCGGTATATAAACTTAATTTTGGATGTTTGAAAAAAAAAATAATAATAATAAAAATAATGCATTGATAAATATGCTTTATTTGTCCATAAAATAAATTTAGAATTGATTTAACTTAAATCATAAATTAATCGTGGGTCATTCTGTATTTAACAAAAACATTGTAAATATAATGGTAAAACTGCCTTAATGCAAAAATCAGAGAATGACAAGTAAAGTAAAATTTATCAATAAAATAAAATTATTTCAAAGCTTACAGGATCCAACCGATCGAATACTAAGTAATTTGCTTAGTTCTCATATCGCAAATATTTCGTTGCAGTTTGACACAAAATGAGATGAATTGAACTTGTTGTTTACTTACCTGCTTGTTGTCTTTTATCTCTCTTTCCACTTGTCTCACTTCCCTCAACAAGTCATCATAGTTTTTAATTGCATCATATTTATGACGAGTTTGAGCCTGCAAGTTCTCATCATTAAGTGATGTCCAAAATTTGTGTCTAAGCAACTCGTTCTTGTGATCTTGACCAAGATAACCCTGATCAATAGCAGATTGTAACATCGTTTCTAATCTGCAGCTAAAGTTAGCAACAGCCTCATCAGGCTTTCTAAATTCGTTAAAAATTGTTGCATAATTATTCCATTAGAACTAATTTCACCAAAGAAATTATCTAACTTATGTACAATATGGAGAACTGTGACATTTTCGCCAAGAGGCAATAATAATTTTCTGGCAGTACCTCTTAGAGATTTTCTATTGCTTGTATTAAAATATTTGGGGTAATATCAGGGTCAAATGATAAGCAATTGACTTCAAATCTCCATTCTTTATAAGTTACATCACCTTTCTGAGGTGGTTCATCCTCAGAAAAGTTTACAATTTTAGGCACTTTTACTTCTGTCCTATAAACAAAAGTACTCTAAGCCTTCGGGTGTAATTGTTGTATTGGAGGAGGCATTCTTTATTCCATATGTTGCTGTGGGAGACCCTTATGAACTTGCTTATAAATTACTTTAGGCTTAGCATCACCAGGTCCAGATGGAAAACTCCATGTATTATTAAAATTATTCTGTAATGGAGTACTAGATGGCAATCTCTTGTCCATATTAAACTGGTTAAACTCCATTCTAAACTACTAAGAATAATTTTATAATATAAATAAATAATAATATACTCACTTTATACAAACGTTGATAGAATTCTCTTCAACCAGCACTTTGCTAGTATCGGTGTAGGATGAATACCATCTTTATATAGTTTAAAACTGTATGAGATTCGGTTCTTTTTCTCTTTTCTCCCCCTCTGTATTTAAGTAGATCTAAAGTAAACCTTGGTGATGAAACCTTGTTCTGTTGTTAAGGTTTACTATAAATCTGTTGACTTCTTTGATCCTTTTATGCAGCTCGTGATCTTGATCTAAACATTTGCTGGAATCCGGATGGTCTTTTGCTTTGTTCCACTGCCCGCTCGAATATACAGGGATTTCTAATAATACTGGGGTTACTGATGAAAAACAATTTCTATATTTACTATATAAATTTACTTCATGGTGGAAGTTTGAATAAAACCACTTTTTCCAATATGACAAGGTTGTACCTGGCCTCGATATAAATGAAATATGATGTTTAAATGTTTAAAGACATGTCTTGAATATCTGAAAAAAATCCATACAGACTTCTTAGTCCTGTAGATCTGGTCAAAGTTGTTTAGTTTTAGTGTCAATAAAAAAAATAAAAATTGTTTTGAATGGTGCAAGACACGGCTGGCGAAAGAATGTTCAAGATTCAAGCATTGTGGTAATTTAGAAAAGTGCCAGAAAAGAATTTCAAACCGGAACATCACAAAAATGATATAGTATGAAAAGTTGACTCAGTGCGGTTATCATAACTTCTTGGAAAAAATTGTTCTTGGTTTCTACCATAAACAAACGAAAAAAAAAATCTCTTAACAATGCTATTTCTTTCATTGTCTTTAAAATATATAAGTACAAAATGGAATGCCGTTTTGACAAACAGAAGGAACCCGAAAAAGAATTAATTTTGTCAATTAAAAAAACAGTTTGTCTTAATATGTTCTATATCATATAGAAAAATATAGACATACTGGCTTTGTTTCTCTTAAAAATAATACAAAAACGCATCTAATTCTGTTAAAAGTGTACTCTAATTTTTTATCGAACTATATCATGTTTTTATATATATATAAATTGTAGTCATATAAATGTTTGAGATATCATTATGTGTAGATTTATTGTAAATTTCTCATTTCAACATAGAAATTTTGAATGAATAATATAATAATAATTAATTAAAAAACTGAAGCTGTTGTTATTCTCTAATGACAGGAATTTATCTGTCAATAAATATGACAGGAATATATTAGTGTGCATTGTAAACCAAAATGACTCGTGACATAAATATCTATTTGTGATAACAAGTAGTCCATTGTTATAGATCCACAATCGAATTGTGTATGTGTGTGTGTTAAATTCAAATATTTATATATATGTGGAAACTTGAGACATTTCTTATGTTTAGAATGTAACAAAGTTGAAAATTTTTACTCGCAGGACAAACGCGTCGCATATAGTGACGATTTGTCAAGACTCGCTAACTTGGCTGTCCGTCACTAGAATGGAAATGCGAACAGTGAATTCAGAGATTTGTTTATCACAAATTGGCATGGAAAGAAAATTAAAAAAAAACATTTAAATCTTACCCTACAATCTATCAATCTTTATTTCCTCGCTTAGCGAGATTTGACTTAACATATTTACAACAATTTATATAACATAATTAATAAATTAATAAATGGTAACATATATACAAAGTGATACTTCGTCAATGTTTTAAGAAATAAATAAATATTGTTTATGTATTAATGGTAAGGATTGACAGGGCGACATATATTTCACGCGATTTGACTATGATAGGCTGCGGATATTGCTTGTAAATAATGAAAGCACATTCCAACAAATTTATGGTATTCTTCATTTTTAATACATGCTGGTTTTAACGGTATTCCTTTTCATTTTGAATACATGCTGGTTTTAACGGTATTCCTCTTTATTTTGAATACATGCTGGTTTTAACGGTATTCCTCTTCATTTTGAATACATGCTGGTTTTAATCCAAGTAAGGTGCAGAAAAGTCTCTCACCAGAATATCCATTGAGTTCTATATTAAGTTTGATACTGAAATAGTCTGGAATAGCACATCAAAACAAAGTCAAAACTACAGCACTGAAATACAACGTGAACATAAAAGTTTGTAAATACACAGCTATATATAGAACATTTGTAGTTTGTATACTTAGTTAAGACCCATTGTTTAGCTATATAGCGAGCTAAGTCCTAAAGTCCTACTCGGACTTATTGGTAGGGAAAGTCTATACAGATGCTACAGAACCTATATTATGTATTTGTCTGAACAGTAGGAAGTCCGGGTCAGATGAGGTTCTATCTTCCAAGAGCTTTGTTCCTTATTAGAGATAACTTTGATAACTATGGTTTTCCAGTGCCTTTTCTCTGGAAACATATTTCCATGAATATAGTCCTCTATGAATTTTGTTAGTGAGTATGTTTCAAGGTTCGTGAAGATATCGGGAATAAAACCACGCTGCTGGCTGCTACAAAACATGTAGAGTCGGTGTACAAAGAGTTTTTTGGACAAGTACAAGTTCTTTATTTCTCACATTGTATATTTACAACATAGAGAATATATAAGTAACAGACATATATAATAATCAATTTACATGCGTGAGTTATTTACAATATACATAATTAACCCGGAGGGAAGACCCTCTCGTTAATAATACTTATGAATTTACATAGGTTATTCAAAATTGACAATTTTTTGGTAGAGAAGAGGGTATGATATTTCAAAATATTAGGATTGAGTATAAAATACAAAGGTATATAAACTTTTCTAATATCAGATAAAACATTACAATTCATAATATAGTGATGTCCATCACCAAGGTCGCTGTGACAAAAATTACAGATCCTATTTTCTTTTGGGACATTTTGCCAACGACCTGTTTCTATTGGTAATTTATGATTGATACATCTAAATTTACTCAAAATTATCCTATTTTTAATGGAAATATTGGAAGATAAATATGATTGAAAAATAAAATTATCATTAAACAAACGATATGAGATACCTTTAGCTGAATTATTAATGTCAGAATGCCATTGTTGTACGTACTGATCACATAATCTTTGTTTTACAGAGTTGGTAAGCCAAGTTTTGTTTACAAAATTGTTTGATAACCATATATCTAACATACCACAGTTTTCAAAAATTGATTTTATATAACGAATCCATTTAAGTGTCACACCATTTGATTGATAGTTGTAAATAAGTCTGTAAATCAAATACGAGTATTTTGTACTTTTACCTGTTAGAATATTGGCCCAGAAACCGACCATTCTTGTTTTAATGTGAGTAGTTAGTGGATATCTTGCTAATTCACCATAGACAATAAAATTTGGGGTAGATTTTTTAACATTTAATAAGATTTTACAAAACTTAAGGTGTACTCTTTCTAGTATATCACAGTTTTCAAATCCCCAAATTTCGCAACCATACAGTAGAATAGGTAATACAGTTTTATCAAATAAGTCATGCTGACATTAAATAGATAAGTTAAATAAGCGAGCTTTCTTAACAACAGCATACATAGCCTGAGTGGCTGTATCAGATAAATAGTTCTTTGTATAAATAAAAGATCCAGATTTACTTAAAAATATACACAGGTATTAAAATCTTTAACAATTTCTAACTCTGTACCATCTAAATTAAAATGTAAATTTCTGGATAGTCTAACTTTAGAAAAGATAACAATTTTTGTTTTTGAAGCATTTACCTTGCACTTCCATTGTTTACAATAACATGAAAAACAATCTAACTGATATTGTAAATCCTCTTTACTTTCAGCCATAAGCACCGTGTCATCTGCATAAAGTAATAAAAACAATCTTAAATAAATGCCAATTTCACTTTCGAATTCATTAGATACAGTATTAAGACCTGTCACATTATTTCTAGATAAAACATCTTGAAGGTCATTCAAGTACAAAGCAAATAAAAAAGGTGACAAGTTTTCACCCTGTCTGACCCCAGCGTTGTTTGAAAAGAAATCTTGAATACAAACCATTGAAACAAATTCTAGATTTTGTGTTATTATACATATTAACAATATATCTGAGACATTTTCCAGTGATATTACTATTAATGAATTTTTGCCATAAGCCCTTTCTCCACACTTTGTCGAAGGCGGTTTCGAAATCAATAAACCCACAAAAAAAGTTTTTTACCATTAGTTTAAAGAATTTCAATTAAATTATATAACACAAAAATATTATCAAGTGTTTAATAGTTATGGCGAAAGCCAGCTTGGTTTTCATGCAAAAGTTGATATTCATCAGCCAATTTATTTAACTGATCACTTAAAATGGAGGTAAATAATTTTCCAAGACAACTTAATAGTGTAATTGGCCTAAAGTTATTAACCTCGTTTACGCTACCTTTATTTTTGTAAATTGGAATAATATTACCAAGTGACCATACTTCAGGTACAATACCGGTATCAAACACTAAATTAAAAAATCTATTGTAAATAGGCAACATAAAGTGTATAGAAGTTACAATATATTCATTTATAATACAATCAATACCTGGAGACTTATTATTTTTAAGTGAATTCACACACTGTAATATTTCATCATTAGTGATAACATCATTTAAACCATTATTATATTCTGAAAAATCTACGTATACATCGTCACAATTTGGGTCATTTGTCATATTTAAATTTTTAAAATGGTTATAAAAATCTTGTATGTTTACATTATTACACAACTTCGATTTACTGGGCTTATTCAGTAATTTCCAGTAAGTTTTAGGATCAGAAGATCTCAAATTTTTCAGCTTCTTTTGTAGCAATATTTTATATTTTCTTAAACTCTTGTCTAATACAGACTTATATTTTCTTCATTACGCATTTCAGACTTAAATACATGTGATTTATATTTTTATACAATCGTTGTGACCTACGGAATTTTTTACGTGCTTTAAAACAATCAGCAGTAAACCATTCTTTAGTGTTACATACATTTCTATAATTATTAGTTTTTGGTGAAAATGTGCCAAATGTTTTCTTGGCTGCTTCAATAATAACATTTGCTATTGTAATAGAAACATTATTAACCAAATTAGCTTCAACATTAATATCTGCAGTATTTAAAACATCAAGTATGTGATCTATTTTGAAAAAAATCAAAATTTTCACAAAAATCGACTGATTTGTTACTATCCCATGGTTTAATGATACTAACAGCATCATTATCAGGACAATTATTTGTATTTTTATACTTAGAATTAAAAATTAATTCACATTCTAACGGGCAATGCATATCAGAAAATAATTTACTAAAATCAAGAATGCAAAAATTATTTACAACTTTTAGAAAATCAATAGATCCAATAAAATAATCTATGACGGTTGCTCTATTAGTAGTAAAATTACCTATACCTCTGTCATCACCAAAACGGCCGTTTAGAATAAACAAATCGTTACATTTACAAACATCTAGCAGATGATTACCAAAATTATTTTTCTTTTGATCTTTATTCACCCTATTTCTTGGAACATTCATGTCATCAAGTTGATTCAATATTGCAGAGTTGTTAACTATATCACCAAAAATATTCAATTCAATATTTGACAATTCAATATTATTTGAAAAATCATTATAATTTGATATTCTGCTATTAAATCACCATTTAAACATATATACTTATATTTACATGAAAAGTTAACGTATTCAGCTTCAATTTCGTTAAAAGCATCAGATGTACTATACGATGAACCCTCAGGTGGGATATATACTATGCCAAACAATAAATCATAATGATCTAAATTAAAAACATTACCTTTAAGAATGAACCAATATACAAATTTACAGTCTGTATCCAATGGAATAATATAGTCCGATAAATGTTCTTTAAATCCCAAAGTAATTCCACCCGAACGTTTAGATGAAAAAGTCTGCCTATTTTTTAACTTAAATACATATCCATCAAAATCAACATTGTCACAATCATCAGTTTTTGTCTCTGTAAAACATAATATGTCATATTCTGAAATTAAGGTTTTAAATTCCGGATAATGCATTCGTCTTGAAAGACCACAAACATTAAGCGAGAGTATTTTACACTTACTGTTTTTTAAATTGTCACGTAATCCATTAATAGACTCCAAAGATGAACTATTTACACTATTAACACTGTCACATCCGAGAGAGTCATTTACATAATTTTCGTTTCTCAACTTAACATTACGCAATCTACCTCCGTGGTTGTCCTAGCGTACTTTGGTGTTGCGCGAGTTATTTCCCCTTGATCCTTGAGGCGTGGCACGGGGTGTAAATTCCTTTGCCTCTGCCGATAGATGCGGGTCTTTTCTTGTTGGTTTTCCGGATCGGTTCGTTGCTTCTGTGGGCTTAAATAATTGTCCGTCCATGTAGAGTTTATCATACACTAGTGAAGCTTTCTTATTGTTTCTCTTTGCAGCTTTATAGTGCGGGTAAAGTTCTTTCTTTTGTCGGCAATTTCCTTTGGAAACTGTTCATTAACTCCATAATTAGTTTCTCCAGACTTTTTAAGTGCAGCTGGTGCACTTCTTCTTACCATCTCTTTATCCTTGTAATTCGAAAACTTTGCTACTATCGGTCTGGATCGACCTTGGATTTTTTTGCCCATCCTGTGCACTCTATCAAAACTTATAACAGTATCAACTTCAAGTTTATCTCTAATAGATTCTTGTAAAACTTCCTCAGAATTTTTATTAGCAATTTCGTTCAGTCCTGTAAACACTTAAGTTATCCCGCATACTTCTAGCTTGAAGGTCAATATGTCTTTCTTTCAAATCCATTAAGTCTGATGCTATATCCGAGATCTTTTGTTTAAGCATGGTATTTTCTTTCATTACATCATAAACATCTTGTTTCATAGTGTCAATTTTTTCCACGTTTTCTTCAAATTTGCCATTAATAAAGGAAATTCCTTTATCCATTTCTGAAACTTTGTTTTTTAATTGAGTCACGTCTTTCATAACAGTTCCCAGAGAAGATTCGAATTTTGAAATTTTATGTTCAATTTTATCTAACTTATCCAGTTTAGTGAAGATAGTGTCTAATTTTGAACTTATTTGATCTATCCTATCTGAAAAATTCGACATCTCAAAATGTTGCTGGGTATGTCCTGGTGTTGGATTGGGTGGGGGGGTACCCACTAATTGGAGACGCATTATAATTCATTACTGGATATTGATAATTCACATTATGAATGTTTATAGGGGTTGACTGCATAGTTTGTGGAGGAAAATGTATATTTGTTGGCGTAGAAGACATAATATTGTCACCTTTTTTAATATTTCCACTGTTTATAAGCACACTACTATTTTGAGAACTACTCACATTATGTGCAGGTACTTTACTACTTTTCCCGCTATTGTCACTCATTGTTCTCTTTTTTCCAGATTTTCCCATTTTGTCTCAGATTCCATTAGTTCCATGTGAATCTTTATCACCTTATGTAAGTCCAGATGCAGAAATAAAATTTTGAATCCTCAGATTTACGTAATTTTCAGAGAACTTTTGTATACAGAAAATTAAATCGACCGCAAAAACTCACTAAAACATGGTACGCGCCATTCAACCCAAATGGGTTTATTGAAAGCTAACATTAAGCATTAATACAATTTAAGCTATTATATACAAGATAAGCTGCTATATACAAATCACATCAAACATTAAATCAATTAAGTTCTCTCAATGACTGTTGGAGCCGGGTTACAGAGCAAAACACCGGTGTCCAGGCCATCAATGACTTTTTTATCTGTAGCAGCTGCATTTGCTGACACCTTCCTCATCAAATTGTAAAGTTTATTATTAATGAGTAAATCCAATTTGGGTCCAGCTCTTAAAGAAATACGATAAACATTACCTTTAATGTTCCCTGCATGTGTTGCGTTTGCCTTTCAAGTAGTTGTGCAACAAAGTTAATGAATTCCTTTCCGAAGACCTTAGTGAGGTTGCTTTATCAATTATGTAAAAGACCGACAAAATGCCTAAACTTTGCGGAGTTGAACGACCAAGGCCGTTTAAGATTGTACCCTTAAAGGGGATTGGCGAGAAGCAGCAAAATGCATCAAATATGCGCTTCGCAGAGCACAGAAACATATGTTGGTATATGTGCTTTCTGCTGCTACCACCTCCCATGCCATCAAAGCACTGCACAATGTCTTTTGAGAATGTAGCAGAAGCATTATTCATTATTCTCTCAATTTGACCCTCACCTTTGACTCTAGCAAAAAGAGACTTGAGTTTGTAAGGTAGTTTCTTAAAATTATCCACAGATACTTTTGCTTTAGACATGGCATACATCATAAGGAAGATTAGGTCTAAAGAAGCTTCTTGAGCTGTCCAAACTGAATCCTCAATCATCTGCTGTTTTTTTTCTTTCAAATCATGAAGAGCAAGTTTAGTTCTTGCAACCAAATCTTTTAAAGTTAATTTGGCTGGACAATCCATCAAATCCATGTGCAGCCTATTGGCAGCTTTGTCACAAGCCATTGATTTCATGATCATTTCAACCATCACCAACCTACCTGATTGGCTATTTTTTTGTGGGTCTGGCCATATGCCAGGCCACTCACCTAATTCATTGATCAAGTCTATTTCTTTACAATAATTCCTGTAAGCTTCATACTGAGCTCTTTGTCTACCGGCTTTAAATTCCCGAAAGGCTTCCGTTTCACCTGTGTCCTTTTTCTCTCCGTAATCTGCGAACATATCTGAAACCATTTCACTTATGACGCACAGAAAGTTCTCAGGTACTTCTAAAGTTAACGGAACATTTTCACTTAATGCATGAAGCCCAACTGTCATTCTGAAGTTGTTGTACAGATTACGACACACTTTGTTAGATTCCTTTTGCTCATCATCAGTCAATGTCGGGTAAGTTTCAACTCTTTTTCTCTCCTCTTGCACTATCAGTTTGTTATCTTCAAACCACTTTATCATAATATCATATTTGGCAACCAGAACTTCAAATATATTTAAACGATTCTTGTCTGACGAACTCATGAGAGATTTTGATGCTTCTTCGTAACCAACGATTTTTATTGATTCAGCTTCTGAATCTGAAAATGTGCTTTTTGGTTGATACTGTGATTCTCGATCGTAACTTGATTTCTCAAATCCAGACTCATAACCTGATGTTAGATATCCTAAAGATTTAGCCATTATTATCACTTTCTCAAAGCTTCTACACTATCTGTGTGAAGGGGGCGCAAGTTTTATTTGTGTGGAGGATAGATCACTGTCCAAACTGCACAATTTCCAAAGAAATAATAACTTCTGTTTATCGATCTCTGACGATAATCTAGCCAAGCCAAAAATACTCACACATATCTGATCGCGTGAGCCTAGGGAAACCTTGCATGTGTTTAACTGGCATATGTTGAAAAGTGTTGATCATTTTTATCGCAAAGCTTAAGATTGTTCCAGAACTCGGAGCCGTATAAGACAGTTGGTACCACAATTTTCCTGTTTAAGTCGGATAACACTAAAGGGTTGATATTATTTGTCTGTACACCTGTAGTTGCAAAATAGGATTTACGTCCTTTGTCACATCTAGAACGTGCCCTGTGAGAGCTACGCGTTTTGTTTGATACCAAGATGTACATATTCTTTTAAGACTGGAACAGTACGATCACCAATTGACCATTTACGACTAACATTATTATCGTAGAGCGCTCTTTCAATCCATATACTATAATACAACAATAATATCAACATTAAAACTAAATTGCCACGTACATGCATAAAAGTAAGTTAAGTCTAACATACGTTTGAGACTTTTAGGACTTAGACTAATACAAGCCAAATCATCAGCGAAGCAAGGGTTACCACATGGAACGCCATTCACCTGTATGCAAAGTTCGAATCTGTGAACTGAAGTAGTAAATCATTGATATATACCAGCTATAAGGAAGTGAATAATACCCCGCCTTGTTTGACCCCTTGTTTAGTAAAAAACCAGTTTGACTACCGAATTAACTATAACTGCGCTGTATGTATTTACGTGCATTTCATCTATCAGTCGTAGTAATTTACCCTTGAAACCTAAATTATATAACTTATAGATCAGACCTTTTCGCCAAACTGTGTCAAAGGCCTTCTTTATATTTAGGAATGCAATATACCTTGCTGTTTGGTTCGATGTAAATGTAAATAGATTCTTGGGAGTTAAACGAGGTGGTTATGCAACTCAAACTGGACTGGAATCCTTGGTGTTGGTTCGCTGTAAATGATTGAATTCGTAGCATCAATTCTTTAATTTCCGAGTACTTTAACAAGTATAGACAACAAAGCAACCGGTCTATAGTTGTCCGGGAATTTATTGTCCTTTTTGCCACCCTTGAATATTGGGACTATAAGTCCTTTTTTCCAGTTGATAGGAACAAAACACTTTTCTTCTATTATATTGAAGAAAAAAAAAACTGTAATGACCCAAATGAGATAATTCCAACCATATTTTAGATGCTCAGATTGTAATTTGTCGTGACCTGGAGCTGAAGTTGTAAATAGAGAATACTATTTATCAGTTTTACAATAAAAACAACTGCTTGTACGCTAAGATTGTAAGTTAAACCCGTCTTTTTTATACTTCTTCACAGGTGGGTTCGAACCCCAACCGGGTCTGACCCAAGACTTGAAAGTGGGAAGTGACTGTTCTTTCGCCAAGCACTCGGCATAACGAAATGAAAGTCACGGTTCTTTCGGATGGGAACTTAAAATAAACTAGGTCCCGTGTCATGGCAGGCGTGACACGATAAAGAAACCTGCTCAGTGTATAATGCCATCAGCGCAACGCACAGGCATCTTCAGCTGTATCACGTACTATGATCAGGCGGCGTAACTCTGATCAGTAGTTTACCGGTGCTATCCAGAGTTGTCGTTACTGTCTGTACAGCGTATAATATGAACTTGCCATAGGGTACGTGTAGAAGATAAAACTTTAGACTGCTGCATAAGGGAAAGCGTAAACAAAATGCAAGGAAGACAAAAGGATCAAAATATTTTAAATTTTAATTATTATTATAATTTAAATTATTTTTACAATTAATTTGCTTTAAAATCGAAGAAATTCTCTCTCTCTCTCTCTCTCTCTCTCTCTCTCTCTCTCTCGATGTGATTTTCCTACGGTTTCTTTTTCACTTAGTGTATATTATTTACTCATGCATTCATTGATGATAAGATTTTTAATATATTAGTTCTAGTATTAACAGGTAAGTTTGTTGACAGTTTGTTGAATGGAAATAATCAAATTGTCCCGCAAACGACTCTAATTTGCTAATTAGTGTACTCGGTGATTAACTACATGAAAAACAGGAAAATATTTCTAAATTTGCAAGTGTCCAAGTTTGCATCAGACAAACTTTTGACACTTGCAATTTACAGAGATTCGTTATATATGTCTCAGCAATTTAGAAATATTTTCATTAATTACCATCAGTTTCTCAATACTATTGCAAGAGTCAAAACATTTTTGCAACTTATTTGCCACATAAGGTTATTTATTTATTTATTTATTTATTTATTTATTTATTTATTTATCATTTATTTTTGTTTTTTTATAGATATCTTACTTTTTATCTTTCGATAATTACTTTTGAACTTTTTTTACCTTATTGGTGCATTTTCTTCGACAATCTTTTTAAATTTATTTATTTATTCTATTGTTAAGTATTTTTTCATTTATTTCTGTATGCGGTAATTAAATTTTAATTAAATTTTCATTAATTTTTTATTTAGTTTTCATTAATTTTTATTTAGTTATTTCTTTGTTTAATTGATGGTTCAGTTTAATTCTTTATTTAATCCATTGTTAAGTTTATTTATTTATTTATTTTTGCCTTTTTATTTATATCTTTCTTATTTAATTGAATTGAAAGAAAATAAAACCTTTCGATTTGTTACATTTCAATTAGTGAAGAAAATAAAACAACATATTACATAATTTTTATGAAAAAGCCCCAGACGTCGGCCATATTGGATATTTCGATGAAAATTTACGAATTCCCCTATCTTTAAATGAAATTGGACGTAATTTGTCGTCAAAACTAACATTTGATTTTTACATTTTTATCTTTATAAAAGTATGCTCTAACATTGTAGACGTGGACATTTTGAAAACAAATCACTTTAGCATGAAAAATCAGCCAATAACTAACGGTCGTTTGTCACATTTTTATTTCAACAATATACAACTAGTAAGAAATAGTTGGTATAAAACTGCTATATTTTTAACTTAAAATGGACGAAACTTCCCGACGTCCTAAAATTTTACAAAAAATATTGAAATAACCGGGATTTCATAAGGAACTTAATTATACGTGGACAATTTTTATATCGTTTTTTGTTTCTTTTTAACAGAATAAAAACTGTACACCTGTTCTATATTTCCTTATACCGATCGTAAGACACTGAACTGTAGATCGTTATACAGGTGAAGTACGACAATGTACATGATAGCTGCCTATGCAAAGTTCTGCACTTTCGCCTATAGCTGGCGACGTCTCGATATACGTGAAATATTCTTGACTGGGAGGTTAAACACCATTATTCAGGCTCAACTCAACTTGACTATGGCGAGACAAACGTATTTTAGTCATGCTTAGGAACACTTGTCTTCCAGACAGGTGAACCTGTAAAAAAAAATAATGATGAATAACACACTGTTAACCGTTTCTTTCGAATAAATAGGGTACGTTTTGGCAAGGGTACGTCTACTATTTCGATATAGTAAGGTACGTTATTAAATATGTCTGCGCCCATAAACACCAATGTGTCAAGCAAATTTATCCAAAACAAGTATATTTAGCAAAATAATCAGATCGTTATTACAGGTAAATGATAAAATACTAAAGCAGTACGGGAGCTCTGCTCCAGATATCTCAAAACTTTAGGTTAATATTACAAAAACAACTGCAATTACAGGCCTTAGATAGAATTTTTAATGCAACTCGGCACAGTGCCTATTTAAAGAAGAAAACCACTCGTCACTTTGAAATTTAACTCGGCACAGTCACTACATGAAAACGAAAATTTCTTCTCTTAAGTACAGCCAGAGCTTGTACCAATAAATAAAGTTTTCTGACTTTTTCTTAGGTTTTCACGAACTTCGGATTTTCCACTTTAAGTAACCAGTAACTTTTGTTTTGAAGTCGTAGGTATAGAAATGCTTCCACCTGCAACTGGTTTGCGGATCAGTGGTAGTCTAATTAGTGTCTTCGAAAACTTCTTTATCAGCTGTTTCATCCTTGTTTGTCTTTCGAAAGTCATACAAAACAGTTTGTTTACTTTTATCTGACGTACTTAACGGACCGACAAGTATATAAACACTCGGAACATCGGTTGGATTTTACATTACACTAAGTAAATTCCGAATGTGAAACAATAGGTTTGCGCATGTGATGCAAAAGTTTAAATGATTTTGTTGATTTACGCTTGTAACAGAACGGCCAATGTCTTTACAATTGACCTCCTTTTACAAGATTTTTCCGACAAACACTAGAGTATCTATTGTTTATTAATTGCAACGAGCCCCTTGATGTATATGTCTGATAAATTTAACTCGGCACCGTGACGAGTGGTAGTAACAAAATCACTCGTCCAAGTACACATTTCACTCGTCAGGACGAGTGGACGAGTGATTAATTGAAGCCCTGAATTAAACATATACTAATACTATTATACTAAAATAAGAATAACTGTTGCTTATTTTCCTAAATACTTCTTTATTATACCTGCCAGTTTCTATTTTACATTTTTTGTAGTTGACCAAACTTGAAAATGGCTGGCTAGCTCAGTCGGTAGAGCGACCAGCTAGTATTTGGAAGGTCCCGGGTTCGAGTCCCCGGTTTGGCTGCTTACATTTCTTCTTACATTTTGGGATTCGTCCGACCATGGAGGTGGACAACCAGTGTGTTGGTCCCAGGGTAGAACCTGGTACTTTCGATTCAATGTAGTTAAATCAAGAAAAAAAGGAGGAATCTATGAGACGGGGCTTGATAAGTGGGCCGGTAGGTCAGTGGGAAGAACGTCTCACTAGAATTCAGAAGGTCTTTGGTTCGAGTCCTGGTTTGGCCGCTGCATTTTTTTCTCTTTCCTGTTACATTTGCATATATTTTTGTTGTATATTTAAATTACGCGGATTAGCAGCTGAGACCATTCTGAATTCTTTCTTGTTAGGAAAGTGAGCATTTAGTTTGTATTTTGGCAAACCTGACATAAGCAGTTTTTCTAGTGAAGGTAACAAGGCTACTGGCCTGTAATTATGTGGGAATTCTGTATCTGGCTAGATTGAGTCAGTATCAGATGAGTTTTAAGTTATCAATATCAACAAGATTTGAGCTGATTGGTACTAGAATAATTACAAAGAATCATACTTAATTTTATACCAAAATAAAATAAAACCACATTATCAGCCTATGATAATAATGCTAACACATAATATGTACAATAAACAGATATAATTTTAATTCAATACCTAAAACCTGACATCAATTTTATATTCTTTATATTACTGATAGAAGCAATTGATTTATTACAAACACAACTATTACACACACTGACTATTCTACAACATTCCAAAGGTTTTATTCCATACTTTAACAATTTATAACATGTTTATAAAATAATAATGTATATTTTATTGAATATCAATGAAAAGTCAGTGTTTGTTCTACCTTGTGCATAGCCAAAGTGACAAAAGACAGTAAAAAACATTTATGTACCTAATTAGATTTAAGCTCTAAGTGAAAATTCAGAAATTTATATCTTTGTTTTACATTGGTGGCAAATGCAGGGAATTTCTTAGTTTGTATCATTGTCTGCAATGAGTCAGAGCCTAGATTTTAAGATCTTCCAATGGAATGCTTTTAAGGTTTTATTTTTGCAATTGTGTAACAAGTAGGGGTGGGTAGAAAAACATATTGCAATATATTGCGATATTTAAAAAAAATATTGCAATACATATTGCAATACATTGCCATATAGTAGATGATAATTTGGTACCACTTGTCGAAGGAAGTGTTTGTTGCCTTAAGCTTTAGGCTACAGGTCATGAGCTACATCATAACGATAATTTAAAACAATCAAACTGGCATCCAAGTTCTTGTGAAGGCAGCAAATGTGCGAAGTCAGATTACTTGTACCCCAAGCATATTTAATGTCTGCATTACCGACAATGCACATTGCTATGTATTCGTTAACAGTTCCCGTAATTAGCCTAAATTCAAAATGTTCCCATATTTTTACCTTTGCCCATTTTTTTTTTTTTGAAAAGTTTGACTTCATCGTCTGCCATATTCGATTAACTTGTACATATGGTATAAACAATGTGGCTGTATCTCAGACACACTTTATTTCGTATGCGGTTGACATTAATTACAAACACTCTCGAGATTAAGATGATAATATAGCCTGTTGGGTGTAAACAAAATAAAGGTCATAAAGCTTAATCTACTGACTTTTTTATCTCTGCGGTATACCGTTTTTTTTTATTTTGCGTACCAGTATATTGTACCGGCCCTGTCATACTGTATATACCAGTATACTGGTAATATCAAACACCACTGGTAACAAGCTAACAACTTGTCAAGTCAAACTAATTCCAGTAAATTACATAATGAATATATTGTGTGAAATATTGAAAAAGATGTTCAAAAGTATTAAATACTATGAATTGAATCCTAATATTTGTTGTTTGTTTCAGTGAATTACCTGGTAACTCAGAATGCATACTACCAGTCTTGTTTTCCGAAACTTTCATCATGTGATTGGTAGGACATACTGCCAAAAAAGATACTATTGTTTCTTAAAAGCTTCAGTTGAGTCAACAAATAGAATTCTGTCACCCTGTATAGACATTAGTAAAACATTTAGAAGTTGTCATGGTGATGTAGAGTACCAGCCATCTTCTGCTTTATTTATCAGTGGAAAGTCAGTAGAATTTTCTCCCTTTCTCACTATTGACCTTGACCTTGAAGATAGATTTAAGGATTTAAACTTATTGAAGAAAAATTTAGAAGTTAGAGGTCTAAACAATGCAGTGGATTTAGAGAAACTGGTATGTATGCTTACTTAGTTTACCTTCTTATATTAGATTTATATAGTGGTGTGCAAGCAAGTTTTTGGGGCATTACATATGACCCCGTTAGAATTATTTTCACTTTTATCAGCATGTTAACAGTTAAAGTTGTTCTAAAAAAAATTGTCTATACATTTGGTCCTAAGCAGTGAGAATTTAGTTTTCGTAGCATACCAGGCACTGGAAGGTCTTATCTGACAGTGTGTTTTGGAAAACATTACTATTCTTTAGTCATGGATCTTATCTGGCCATGGAGTTAAATAAACACAAACCACCTTTTTGATGAGTGAGAAGGAAAGACAAGACAACTAAAGTTATAATAAATATCATTATACAGGTCATAGGGGTCCTCTAACTGAAATGTCTTGTGTCTGTAGCCAGGTATGAATAAACTGGTGAGTTTCCACAAATGTTAAGATTTAAATTTAAATTTCTGCAACTTTACCTGTAGCTGGTGACATGTCAGTGTAAGTGAAGTGTTCTGTTCTGGTACATAAAATCCCATTCAGCCACTAGCTCATTCAACATGTTCTAGCCTTTTTCATTAACTGTTGTCATTCAACATGTTCTAGCCTTTTTCATTAACTGTTGTCATTCAACATGTTCCAGCCTTTTTCATTAACTAATGTCATTCAACATGTTCCAGCCATTTTCATTAAAAATGTCATTCAACATGTTCCAGCCTTTTTCCTTAATTGTTGTCATTCAGCATGTTCCAGTCTTTTTCACTAACTGTTTTCACTTAACATGTTCCAGCCTTTTTCATTAACTATTGTCATTCAACATTTTCCAGTCTTTTTCATAAAGTGTTGTCACTCAAAATGTTCCAGCTTTTTTCACTAACTAGTGTCACTTAACATGTTCCAATCTTTTTCACTAACTGGTTTCAATCAGCATATTCCAGCCTTTTACTATTTACCTTATCAGTTTTGATATGAAGGTAATTTTTTAGCGTCAATGTTTCAGGTTTGTCAGTACAAAAAGCTGACTGAACTCCATGAACAGAAGAGTCAGATGTCAAATAAAGAATGGAAATCAACAACAAGACAATTCAGGGTATGTACAAGTATAATGAGACCATGTGTCTAACATAACTACCTTATAAAATCAATAATAAATAAAGTAGACACTTGTTTGTCTGTTTTTGAAACTTTAAAAAATTCTTTTTTTTTAAATGTGCTAATTGTCTAACTTACAGAGCAAATGAAGCTCACTTGTCAAATGAAATAACTTGAAACAAATCTATGTGTACATCAGTTACAGGGGTCCGGAAACGGTCATATTTGCCGGACATGTCCGACAAAAAATATTTCTGTCCGATGTGAAAAATCACTTGTCCGACGTTATTAGTTTAAAATAGTTTTCCGTTAATATTGGACATCTTAATAAATTTGTTTGTTGATCATTACATTACTTGAGTATTGTTTGAAATCACCTGTCAACCATTTTCAATAAATACTACAGATCTAATAATTAGACTTTTGTTTATTAATCAGTTAGAATCCATAGTCTCAATCTGTTTCTTTTGTTTTATCTTTCGTGTCATTATTACTTTTGTTGTTAAATTGTTTATTAAGTAATCACATCACTTGACAGACCGAAACCATAAACACCTGATAACATGGGTTGATCCTTGAAGGTCATGGTTGACGGACTATATCAAAGAAATTCCACTTGGGATGTTGAATAAGACTACAATGCGCATCTTACAGTCTTGGCAAACTGTTAGTTATAAATTAATAATTTTAAAAAGTCTAAATACAATCAAAGAGGTCTTGAAATGAGGTTCAGTAAAGTTCGTGTAACTTTGGGAAAACGAAAATGCATAAATGCATGATTGTCAATGTCTATTATGGTTTTTTTTTTTTTTTTTTTTTTTTTCCTTCTTCTTTTTTTGTTGCTTTTCACAGCATCTGTGGTTTTCTGGAGCCCTGATCAGTAGTGAATTTTTTGTTATTCAGTTACAGATGCACAGTTTAAAGCTTGATTGGTTCCAGCAGATTTTCAGTGCTTTCAGTACTTTGATTTGTTATTCAGATATTTATTTTGTTCAGTCTATCAGACTGAGGGTAGTTTATATCAAATCAGTATCAACATCAATGCTACAGATAACTAGTTTTTTTTCACAAGTTGTCTATTTTTCTTCATAGATTTGTATTTATTAAGAGTGGCAAATTAGTGGACATGGCAACTTGGAAAAAAAGACTTGAAAAAAGTTTTAATTTTACTTTGTGATTATTAGTATGCTGCCATGTAATGAATTACTAGGTCTGTCTTTTAATGAAAAAATTCTAAAAAAAAAATTAGCATACATCATATATTAAACCATAAACTTTACACACTTCTGTTTCATCCAGAAGAAATCTAAAAAAAAAATACAAACTGAAAAGGACTGTATCCTCTATGTATAACTCACTAAATATTAAATAATCAGAATGTTATAATGTTATTGGGGTGAAGGATTGTTAGACACACAGTAACATACCTACTCCTTTGTTGGAATTTATGGACTGTGTAAACTCTCAGTTATTTATTCAATTGCCACACCCTAGCTAGGCTAACTCCACGACTTCACATTAGTTATCATTCAAAGTCACCAACAAAGAAAGTATATCAGGTCAAGAAGAATATGTATATTGTACATTGTCATTCATATTTATTATAAATTCAGACGGAGTACTGGGATCTTACTGAAGAAGTTATGCTGATGGGACTGAAGTTACCAAATTACCTACACCCAGACACAGTTAGTAAATTTTTTTGATGTGTTGAACTGATGAAGTATGGTACTAATGATCATATAACTGTCATAGCTGTTTGAGGCAAAGTAAATATCACTTAGCTTGTTAGCTTATTTAAAAGAATGAAAAGGTCAACAAAGGTCACAATTGTTGCCTGAGACATGTTATTTTACTGGTAACAAAGTATTTACACCATGAAAGTAGGTCACAATTACCAATTTGTCTTTTTACCACATGGCATTTCCAGCATTATATTTACATACCAAAGTCAATTTATATGCGCTATATAACCTTCTTGTAGGTGAAATAGCCTTGGAACACCAGATGATAACTGCATGGCTGCTATGCTTTGTCACTCCGAAAATACACTTAAAATTGTTATCAGTTTAGCATTTAGTTTGTGAAAAAAAATATGTTGCATTAACTTTGATATTTGTATCGGTCTTAAAAATAGTAAGTATATACATTGTGTAAAAAGATCATTTTATATAATGACTATCATGCTAACAAGACTAAATCCCTATTTACATAACTGTCAAGGGTTTTCAAAGCTAAGCATGTGACATGATGGTCACATCTGAAAGAAATGTATGCAACCAATGCCCTACCAAGGGGGTCACTCACTGGCATCCCCTTTCCTGGGAAAAAATAAATTATTGGTGTAAAATCACATATTCTGCTGGAATTTTAGACATGAATAACAGCACTTGAATTTACAAACATGCATCAAGTAACCAGAATATTAAGGGACCAGTATGTAATCACCAGATCTATGGGTTTAGTATCGACTGCTGAACTTTAAAACAAACTTCTGATAATAGATCTATGTCATTAGTTTAATTTTTTCTAGATTGATTGATGATGCATGTGATTTTGAAAGCTTAGCATTTGAGCGTGATTTACATAAAAAATGCATGTAATGTAACATTGCATATGCAATGCTTTTGACTTGACAAGTATGCATCTAATGAAGGGGCCTTGACTTCTAAATGATGTAAATGTTGTACTTATAGATCACGACTCCTCTCACTGCCTAGGTTAGAATCTCACATGGGTAGATCCTAGTGTGAAAAAGTTTGTAAATTAATTTGCTGAAAGTGGTGGTTTTCTCAGGGTACTCCATTTTCCTCCACAATCTAAAACTGACTGCTTGAATTTAAGTAGAAAGGTCTTAACTGGGACATTAAACAGCGAGTCTGCACTTCTATTCTTGTCATATTTATGTTTGCTATATTCATTTAATTCTTTACTCAATGTATATTTTAGCCAGAGACTGTTGAAGTTTTGGAACAAATTGGATCACCAGGTAAGGTAATAATAAATGATAAATTTTCTATTTTATGTTACATAGTACTGACACATTAATGGTCAAGGGGGGGGTGGGGGGGGGGGTGGGGGGGGTAGGGAGGGAGAGCGAGAAAATATTTTTGGAAAAATAATAGCGTAACAGGTTGACTTTTTACTGTCAGTCAAAGTGGCAGCAGTAAAAAGTATTTGTATAGATAGATACATTCTTACCTGACATAGAGAATTTATTTTTAAAAAATGAAGAATATTCAGTAAGGTGTATAAAACAAACTGGAATGAAGAGACAACTTTTTGGCCATGAACTCTGAAATATAATTGGCCCATTTGTAAACTTAAATGTCCAAATGACTGCATTTTCCAAATCAAAACAAAAATTTTTTAAAGGATTTCAGTAAAATGTATTTTATACCATTTATTTTAAAAGCAAGTTGAAACACATTTTATTCATCAATTTTCTTAAGCAATAAGGTTGATTTATTTCCTATGAAGGATTAGTTGACAGTTCAAAAGTTGGATTACCAAGCCACCTTTAATTTTTCATGATGTCAATCAGGTAAAATATTTTGATTTCAGATGCAGTAGAAAAAACACATAGCCACATATCCATTGCACAGAAATATAATTTGATAAAATTCAGGTAAGTATTTGACAAAATTTAGGTAAGAGTTTAATACTATTACTTTTTTACCTGAATAAAGTACAAGTGTATAAAAACCAAACAGGTGAGAGGTGCTGTCCTTTAGACCACTGAAATCCTCTCAGACATAAACAGAGTTCAGGGATATTTACATTTAGAATGCATTTGAAGCAGAGATCCATTTCTAAAGATTATCTAAAATTATATTGCTTGTATGACAAACTTATAATCCATCTGTAGTTAATGTACTAAATTATCAAGTTAGTATTAAAAACTTTTCTATGACCTTCTTGTATTTAGATGATAGGGGCCTCGGTGGCTGAGTGGTCTAAAGCACCCGCTTACGGATCACAGTGCACTCACTGCCTGGGTTTGAATCCCACTCGGGATGGATCCTAGTGTGAGAAAGTTTGTCAGTTAGCTTGCCGAAGGTCGGTGGTTTCCCCAGGCACTCCAGTTTCCTCCAAGTGAAAGAATCTTGACTGTGGCGTAAAACACCATCACTCCACTCCACTCTATTTAGATGATAACAGCATTTAGTTTGGTTTTAGCCACACCTATCATAATTAAGTCCTTTCAGCTTCATAAATGTAGTGAGATCTAACCTGAAATCTTGACCTGCATTTCTTTCATTGCAGTGATATAGGGAAGAAAGCCTACTTTCTGAAAGGTGACTTAGCCATGTTAGAACAGTCTTTATTAAGTTTTATCTGTAAAAGATTGACATCTAAAGAATATATACAAGCACACATCACAGAATTCTTCAGAACGTTACCTGTTGTAAGTATTTACATGTACTTAAAGGGTACTTTTAGATTTTTAGCTCACCTGAGCCTTTGGCTCAAGTGAGCTATTGCAATCTGAAATCGTCCATAGTCCATCTGTAAACATTAACATTTTTGACTTCTTCTCTGAAACTACTTGGTCAGATGCATATATGGGCTGGTGAAATTCAGATTTGTTCGTGACATTGTCATGGCTCCCAAATCTAGGTCAAGGCAACCTATGGGTCCAAAAAACTTCAAAAATCTTCTTCTCCAAAACTGATGGGAGAAAAAATCTGATGTGATATTTGGCTTCTCTAGGATCTTAAGCCTATAGTTTATTCATTTTATGAAATTTGGTTAAAAAATGGGTTATGCGTTTTTGCGTTTAATTTTAAAAATTTTGTAAAATGGTTTCAAATTGTTATAACTTGACTATTTGAGCAGATATTGACATGGGGTTTTCAGTTTTGACTTTTTCTGGTAATAACCTTCAAAATGGGGTCAAGGTCAAAGTTCAAGGTCATGACCTAGTATGTAATTTTGCAGTTTTGGGCTATTTTCTTCAAAATTTTAAAAGATTTATAATATCAAAAAATTGTTAAAATGTTCAGCATGACAAACTTTAAAAAGGTACAAAGTTTTGTAACTATATGATAATCCATGTAGAAGTTGTTGCCCCTGGAATGTTATTTTTTGCTTATAAAAACTAAAATTGTGCATAAGCTTGAAAACTATAAACTTTTTGCATAGGCATATATATTAGAATATCATAGGTATTGACATGACGATCATTTTGATATATGATTCAAGGTCTTTCATTCAAAAGTCAAGGTCATAGATGCACAAGAAGACTCAAATTATTAATTATCTTGAAAACTATTAACTTTTTGCACAGGCATATATATTAGAATATTGTAGGTATTGACATGGCAATCATTTGGATATATTGCTCAAGGTCATACATTCAAAGATCAAGGTCATAGATGCATTAAAAGACTGAAATTGTATATTATCTTGGAAACTACCAGTATTAATTTTTTGTATTGGCATTTATATTCGAATATTGTAGGAATTGATATGGCGATCATTCTGATATAAGATTCAAGTTCTAACATTTAAAGGTCAAGTACATAGATGCATAAGAAGACTAAAATTGTTAATTATCTTGAAAACTATTAACTTTTGCATAGGCATGTATATTAGAATATTGTATGTATTTTTGAAAATGATTTTGGCCATATCCTCAGGTGAGCATTAAGGCCCATGCTACACATATATTTGACATCTAGATGTAACATAAAAGGGACATGTAAATATAGAGTCCTACAACAGTACATGATTCAGGTAGACATCTGGAAACCATTTTTTTTAATGTGAACTATACCTAGCCCCAAAAAGTTTTTATACGCCTGTCTATGACGGGACGTATTATGGTCTGTCTGTCCGTATGTCCACAAGTCGTAAGCTAACTCAAGAATGCTTTGAGCAATTTTAATGAAACTTTTGTGAAATGTTTGTATCTAAAGCAGAAAGCTCCCTTTCGTTTTTGTGTCGCCTGACTAGGCGACATACAGGGATTACTTTCGTCGTCGGCGGCGTCTGTGGCGTCAGCGGCGTCTGGATTTCCTTGTCCGGAGCATAACATTGGTGTTGTACGTTCAAATGACTCCAAACTTGGTGTGCATGTTTCTGGCAATGACTCGAAGTGCAGTGCACAAGAACCGCAACTCTATCTTTTTCTGTTTTTGAACTATTTCCCTTTGATTGATTTTTATAGAGCATTTCTTGTCCGAAGCATAACTTTGGTGTAGTATGTTCAAATGACTCCAAACTTGGTGTGCATGTTTCTGGCAATGACTCGAAGTGCAGTGCACAAGAACTGCAACTCTATCTTTTTCTGTTTTTGAACTATTTCCCTTTGATTGATTTTTATAGAGCATTTCTTGTCCGGAGCATAACATTGGTGTTGTACGTTCAAATGACTCCAAACTTGGTGTGCATGTTTCTGGCAATGACTCGAAGTGCAGTGCACAAGAACCGCAACTCTATCTTTTTCTGTTTTTGAACTATTTCCCTTTGATTGATTTTTATAGAGCATTTCTTGTCCGGAGCATAACATTGGTGTTGTACGTTCAAATGACTCCAAACTTGGTGTGCATGTTTCTGGCAATGACTCGAAGTGCAGTGCACAAGAACCGCAACTCTATCTTTTTCTGTTTTTGAACTATTTCCCTTTGATTGATTTTTATAGAGCATTTCTTGTCCGAAGCATAACTTTGGTGTAGTATGTTCAAATGACTCCAAACTTGGTGTACATGTTTCTGGCAATGACTGGAAGTGCATTGCACAAGAACCACAACTCTATCTTGTTCCGTTTTTGAATTATTCCCCTTGTCCGAATTTCTTGTCCGGAGCATAACTTTGTCAACTACAGTCACTGCACTTAATGTCATTGCCAGAAACATGCATACCTGTCCTGATCCAGTTATCCCCTAGGTAGACTGGGTCCCAGAACAAAATTACAACCGTACACAGGGAATATGACATATGATATCAGTTTTGTGTTTTGCTGACAAAGTGATTATAGCAGAACATAATTAACTTATACATTTTATATTGTTAACTTCAGTTTGACATTTATTAATCACTTCTATATTAAAAACACCTTAACACACTTGGATGCCTGAGTAAATGTAAGGTGTGATTTGATACAATGACTGCTTTCAACAATAGGTGAGACAATATCTCTCACCATCGAGTCCCAAATCAGTTGATTATTGGCTTTTGGTACCTGCAAATTTGTTTGCAAAATCGAATACTTCTCAAAATAGGACCTCCAAAATTTGAGACCTTTTTAATAAAGAGTTAAGAACAAATATTGTTGGGACCTGAAAAATACCTCTCATAATTGAGTACCTCTCAAAACTGAATCCCTTGAAATCGGGACCCGACTGTACTATGCAGTGTCAGGCGACACATCTGTTTCAAAGAAACATATCTAGTTGAGATTTGTATGTTTTCTTGTTGTGGAGTTATTGGCCTTTAATTGTCATATTTTAGGCATTTTTTTGCATGTTGTACAATAACCCAAAAATGCTTCGAACAATTTTAATGAAACTTTTGTGTTATATTGGTATCCATGGCAGAGAGCTCCCTTTTATTTTTGAGATTCGTATGTTTTCTTATTGTAGAATTATTGGCCTTTAATTGTCAAATTTTAGGCATTTTTTTGCATGTTGTAACTCAAAAATTATTTGAACTTTTTTATGAAACTTTTGTGTTATATTTGTCCTATAATCAAAAAGGTTTATGAATTAACATTGAGAAATAAATTTGCTACTTTTGTTTTAAAAAAAAAGATATGTTTCAGCTAAATATCAAGTTGTTTAAGACATTAAAAAAGAAGTTTAAATATCTGATGGGCATATCATGCGCTCCAGGCACAGCTGTTTTTATTTGTTTCATTTACTTTAAATATGTGTTTTTACATAAACAAAAGGTAGAACAGTTATTTATGTATGAAATTGATACATGTTGTTTATGTTTGCAATGAACTTTCAGCTGACATCACAAAACTGAAAGTTAAAATTTCCTGTTTTGCTGTTGTTTAGTTGAATGTTGTTTTACAGCACATCAGCAATTTTTCAGCAATTTGTGATGAGGCATTTTAACACAATTTTTCATGTGGTGTGCGAATGTCTCTAACCTGCATTGAAATATTTCACACTTATAGTGACCTTTAAAGTGCTAGTACACTAGCCTACAATGTCGCAGATAAACATCACAGACCACTCAGTTCATTATACTTGTACCAAGTCAACCAGTAACCTACAGAGTGTTAGTACACTGACCTACAATGTCACAGATAAACATCACAGATCACTCAGTCCATTATACTGGTACCAAGTCAACCAGTAACCTATAGAGTGTTAGTACACTGACCTGCCATGTCACAGATAAACATCACAGACCACTCAGTTCATTATACTTGTACCAAGTCAACCAGTAACCTACAGAGTGTTAGTACACTGACCTACAATGTCACAGATAAACATCACTGATCACTCAGTCCATTATACTGGTACCAAGTCAACCAGTAACCTACAGAGTGTTAGTACACTGGTCTACAATGTTTTAGATAAACATCACAGACCATTCAGTCAATTTAATTATTTATTGGATTAAATATAAATAATTTAATCTATATGGTCCATATTTATAAAGACCATATCGATGTTGGCTATATACTTTAATGTATTATTGTTCGCATGGTACAAATTTTTGCGAAAATTCTTCGACCGTGAAATAAGTGAAAATAAGTACACGGCGAAAAAATCTACATTTACAGTACTTTTTTAAATGTTTTATTAATGGTATTAACTCTATATGTTTGTTGTAGGAAGGTGCTGGAATTGATTTTACAGACACTGATCAGGTACACTTAGTTTACACTTTATATAATCTGGTTTGATTAATATTTAGAACCTAAATATTTCCTTATATCAGATAAGATTATAGATGTCTAGCCTATTTAGTGAGCCCATGTTTAACCACATGGTCCAAGATGGCCCCTTGCTACCTAAATTGAAATTGATTTGCTTGACAAAGGTCAGTGGCTTTTCCCAATTTTTTCTACAATTTCAGACCTTGATCTAATTGATATCTTTATCAAGGTACTTCACTTTTGCCTGTCAGAAAAGATTAGTAAGCTAGTAAGTACCTTGATTCTTAAATTTTTATATGCATCCTACTTTGTTACATTGACGGGGAACTATCATGAAACTTTGATGATGATGTTTTACTTTTTATATGTTGAAGGTAATGGTCATTAAACTTAATTTAAGCATCTCAAGTTTCGCAGCAAGTACTCTATGTACTTAAATTTTAGTTGACAAATTATCATATTAAAAGCAAAATTCAAATGCAAAAAATGTTATATATTGGAAGCATGTATAGCATGCCTTTACGAACAATTGTCAGTGATGTGAATGTCCATTGTTTCAGTTTTTCCAGAAAGAAAGAAAATTAAAAAAAAAATTATACATGTTATATACAACATATTCAGGTTTAGAAATTTCTTTACAGATATACTTGTTAGAACAGAAAGCTGAAGGTAAACATGTAGATAATAAACCATTGACTGGATATTATGCCAGGGGAGTGTCACTAGTAACATTTGCAGGTAAATATTTATCTTGAAGAAACAAGCAAAGTGTTCATAACAAGTAAGGAGTATTTCACTTATCAAAGCTGTTTGTCCTGAATAGGAAGAACAAACAGATCTATAGATAGCAAACTTTGTCACATTAGGAGTTGAATTGTGGAATGGTGTTTAACATCCCAATCAACTTTGTCACATTAGGAGTTGATATGTGGAATGATGTTTTACACCCCAATCAAGATTTTCTTTTTTACTTATATGGAGACATTCAGTTCTGGAATGGTGTAAGAAACTGAAGTACCTGTAGTAAACCTTTGGCAAGTGAACGGACAAACTTAATAACACTGGGAATCCGCCTGAGCAGGATTCATACCTAGCCACTGTGGTGCACTATGATTTGTAAATTGAAACATAAGAATATGTCTCTAATGGGAATCTGACCTAGTTAAGGCTTTGATTGGGTGATGGCAGTCAATCAGACCTAGGTAAGGCTTTGTGATTGGATGATGGCAGTCAATCAGACCTAGGTAAGGCTTTGTGATTAGATGATGGCAATCAATCAGACCTAGGTAATGTTTTGTGATCGGATGATATCAGTCAATCAGACCTAGGTAAGGTTTTGTGATTGGATGATATCAGTCAATCAGACCTAGGTAAGGCTTTGTGATTGGATGATATCAGTCAATCAGACCTAGGTTAGGTTTTGTGATTGGATGATGGCAGTCTATCAGACCTAGGTAAGGCTTTGTGATTTGTGATATCAGTCAGTCAGACCTAGGCAAGGCTTTGTGATTGGATGATGGCAGTCAATCAGACCTAGGTAAGGCTTTGTGATTGGATGATGGCAGTCAGTCAGACTTAGGTAAGGCTTTGTAATTGGATGATGGCAGTCAATCAGACCTAGGTAAGGTTTTGTGATTGGATGATGGCAGTCAATTAGACCTAGGCAAGGCTTTGTGATTGGATGATGGCAGTCGAACCCACATAAAACAGTTATTATGAAGTTTGTTCATAATAAATTTTGACAATAAAGCTTAATTACAACAGATAGTTATGTATATTGGGAAATATGAACTTTAAAGACGTGGTATTTATACACTTAAATCTGTAAAAAAAGACCACTTATTGGAAATTTAGACTTTATAATCAGTTTAATTCAAATCTTAGAGACATAAAACAATGTCGTTAATGGTCAGGATGTCTTAATAAAACATGATCCTGTAGCTGTGAACTTTGGAAAACACAGCTTATTAAAAAGTGAAGTAAATAATTGAATGGTATATAACATTGTATCCCTAATACTCTGATGTCATAGTTTAAAAGTTTATGGATAAGATGTACAAACAAGTTTCATAGTTCTTTTGACATCTATTTATTGATTGGTCATTTTTATTGTTGTTTATTGTAGCTATGGTTACTAAGAAGATATACAAGTCATCATATCTACCATTAAATTACTTTGTTTCAGGCAGGAGTTACCTGACAGGTAAATGACTGTATACATACATGTATATAAAATTCATACTAACCACTGGGGTGATGCTGTTACTCTACTTAATGAAGTCATTGTTTCTATTTATCCTTCAGTAATGGCCTTTGAATTTTCAACTGGAAATTCCTGTGTAGCATAATTCTCTACAACTGTTTGTAAAAAGTATAAAAAACTTAGTGTGTAAAGCTAGCTGCAATATTGCTGATGTTGCATTTAACATCAACTCACTCACATCCTTAGTGTGGTAAATGTCAACAGTGATAGTAGATGCACATATAATTGAGCATAAGTTCAATTCACAAAAAATATAAATAAATAAATAAATAAAAAGAAGGATAAAATCAATAAATAAATAAATAAACAATAGTAATAAAAATCTGTTTTAGGGGATCTCAACTTGTTGAATTTGATTGTTTATTGTTGAAGTCAAAAGTTGGTTCAACCACCTCAATTACAGTGGTTCTTTACAAGAAGTGCTTTCCAATCCTAGAGCTTGTAAATTCTTCGTTATAAAGATGGTCTTTCCGATAAGGCTTACAACAGAGGTCTTAGTATACCTTCAAGAAACACTCAATAGCTTTAAAAATTAGGACATCTGTGGTCACTATAAAGAAAATTACACTACAATAAGTAAATATAATACTAGTTCTGTCAAATTGTTGAATGGAACTGGCCAGCGTACCATGTGATCACTACCTCTTAATGTTAATGCGGAATGAAGTGGATAATGTTTACGTCAAATATTCCAAAAAAAATGTCGTTATTATGGGAAAATGGCACTTTATGTGATTCCATTGCCAATAGAAATAATTGTACAGCACAAAGGCTATGAGGTATCATGTGGTATGTTCGGGAATTAAATAGAATCAATACTTTTTGCCTTCATATTATTTTAGAATCAGCACAGGAAAAGTTACCTGGTTTGTTTGGTGCTCTACAAACTATGAAGGTAAATTTTACAACAATTTATAATTTATCAACTTTCAACTTGAATACAAAAACAGAAAATCTTAGACTCTGACTAATGATAAAATATTGATGGCCCAATGTATGCATGCATTTTTAGTATATTTTGTACTTTATGCTGTGTCCTCCAAATAATATCAAAATACAATGAAGGAAAACCTTTTTTATTTGTTTTTCCAAACAGATTTCTAAATGTGCAGTTCATTATTTTGTATAAAAAATTTTATGATTTGTCTGTAACCAAGTCACTTCATTCTTACTAGAATGTATGCAGACACCTGTTTTCATGAAAAATAATAATTTTATGTAAAAGAAGTAAATTAAAGAAACTGATTTCTAACTCAGTTTTTTAAATGTAAAAAATTACAAAATATAGTTAACTGAAGAAAAGAACAAGAATGGTATAGTATATGCAGATGGAATCATCTAATATTATGCCAATGTATTTTATCAGTTTTTGTTGAGCCTGGCATTGCCATAAGACTTGACTTAGGCGTTACTTTTCTAATGTTGTCGTAGGTGGTGTCATTGGTGGCGCTGTGTCAAAATGTGGAAAGTTGATGTTAAAGTAATGTATTTTCTACTCGATCAAAAACTAACAAGGCGAGACATTTAAATCCGTGGAATTCTTGTAAATGATTGAATTTACAAAAGTTAAGAAGTATTATGTGTAAAACTGAGAGTAAAGTATTTCTGATTTAAGTTTAATAAAGATATATACAACTCAGCTCTTCAGATTTTATCATTATCATCTTCCAGATGGACCATGAGGGTCAATATAGGTCCCATTGTTGATGTTCTTTGATTGCCTTTGAAGTTGATTCTGATTTTGGTTGCAGTGAATGAATTTTTAAATAATCTAATTCTTGTCAAAGATTACTTTATATTACTACAAAAGAAAGAGTAAATCTTGCCTGGCTGAACCTTTTGCCAGGCTGACCCTCTTGCCATATATGAAAATTATCTTTCAATTGACCAGAGATTTAAATCACTTTGTCATGGCAACCTCCTTATAAAATATTTGAACAATGTTACAAATAAATTAATTAACCTTTACAGGTAGAAACTATTTCACTTTGTGAAAATACAGACATGGCCGAGTCAGTATATAAACAGTATTGGCAGGAAGTAGTAGAGATGTACAAGCTATTTAATTTTCCTCTAAGGTGAGTTTGTCTACAGAAAATAAGTACTTTTTTTTACAGTTTTTATTCTAGTTTAGTGCAACAATAAATTTCCAATTATTATTTTAACATTATGGTAAGGTGCCAGTGAGATTATACAAGGCTACCCTGAATTGCCCATACAGCACACAAACACACTCGGGCCATTTTTTACATAATAGCTCTTTGAGACAGCATTTGTAGAGTTCATCTAGACAACGTTTGCAGACATTGCCATCCCACCAGTTACAAAACTTACATTGGATAAGTGGGCAGCAGTGTTAATTAGAGTCAGTTCTTTAAGATCAAATCATGTGTCTGATAAGATTGAACCATTAACCTTTGGATCTGATGTCTGGACTTGCTTCTGACTTGTACCACATTATCAGTACATTGTTGTTAAAACCATCAGTATAATTGTGTTGACTCTGTATTTCGGTAAGTTAATTACATCTATTGGTTACGGTTTTTATAATTTATAAATAATGTACATTACTTGTTGAGAGGATTGTTGAACAGTGTTTTCTAGAGGGAAAATCATTTCTGAGGTCAGTAGTTGAGAAAAATAGATTTCCAGAAACGACATTCCACAATTTTTTACCAGAACAAAAGCCACTCTTTACTTTATTGTTTGTATCTTGCTGCATACTTTCTTTGATCATCCTGTATGTTAAGTTTATGTGTTGTTGTGTAAATTATCAACCCTGACAACAGGGGTTATGTATATACAATGAAGAACTTAGTTTAGACTGCATTTTCTGGTTATGACTATTCTGGATCTTCCTTGACAAGAAATTGTATAAATATTTAAATATTTTATGGCAATAAAGTCCAGAAGTTCAGATATTGAAAAATTGTTTAATATGACATACATGTAGGTAAAAAATCACAATTTTATATTTAAAATTGGGAAATAAAATACATGTAATAATTCTATACTCTCAGTCATTAAAGTGTGTGTGTTGTTTATGACAATGTGAAGTCTCTGTGGAGTATAAATAAACTTTGGGAATAATTTAACTGTTTAATAATTTATAGGATGACAACCAACAATATACATACACCTATATTTTAATTTTTTTTTAGATTAATCCGAGTACCGGCTAACTCACTACAGCCCTCAGAACAGATGAGATCAGAGGTACAGATGTGGGCACCAAGTATACAAAGCTTTATCAAAGTAAGTTAAACAGTTTGAATATACAGTCAGTATATTATCATTGATTGGATAATTCTGTGGTGATGCTTTGGTCATTTGATTGAATCTAGGTGGTTGTATCTGCTCGATACTGCTTTCCTGTATTGTGAACTTGTGTCAAAGCTAACTTTAATCTTCAGAGAATTATTCAATGTATGAGGGTTTTCCATGATGAAAATAAAGTAAACCTGTCTATTAATACCAATGTTGTAGAGTCCCTTTGCTAAATATTTCAATCAAATAACCTGTATATTAAGACCACCTGTCTATGATTTTGTTATTTTCAAGGTCTTATAAATTACCTTTTATCCTGTATCTGTTTTAGGCACAATATTAAAACCAAATAGAAAATGTGTGAAAACCTTAGGTTTATATCAATTAAGTACTAGAAGATATATGTTTATTATGTTACCTTAACCTTTTTTATACAAATATTTCATCATTGCTTTTTCACTGATTTTGTCCATTTTGCAAAAGTAACTTGCCTTGTTAACTTTAGAATTCTCCCTAACCAACGACCCCAGCCTTTGGGTACATGACTAAATAGACAAGACTCACAACATATCATATAGCCCTAAAATATAATAAGATTTTTCACTGTATGAGAAAGTTTGTGTTTCATAAGTTTAACTAGTTCTATTCAGTTTTTGTTGATGTTTTAAGGTAGCCTCTGTATCAATGATTGGTGATTATCTAAGTAGACGACTGATGTGCAGACATGGAAATAAGAAAAAAGGAAACTTGTCGTTATTATACATGGTATTACATATATAAATTATTGTATGAGTATTCTTATGTCCTCTATATATTTTTCTTTGCACCTCTGTTGTATAAAAGAGGTTATGCCATATTCCTAATATGCATCATCTGTCTCTACATCGGAAGGTTGTGGGTTCAAACCCCTGCAGTGTCATACATAAGATTTTAAAGTTTGAGATTTTGCTTCCTTGCCTTGCCTTGCTTGGCATTAAGAAGAAAAAGTATCAACTGGTTCATCTGGTGCCAGGAAAACGGACAGAGAGAGCAGTATGTTTGCCTGCAGCATACTGACTTGTTGAGCTAGCACATTACCATAAATTCACTGTTAGTGTGGGCTTGTAAACTGCATGTCATAATACATACTTGCACATTACGTGCATACATGAACTTGTTTTTAGATTAAACCTAGAGATTAAAAACCTTGTTCACATAGCTGAAAAATTACTGATGCACTGTTAAACAACATTAAAACCAACTAACCAACAAAACGTCTGTGCATGGAAGAATACAAGTTTAAAATTTTGGTTTTTTATGGATTTTACAAGTAAATAAATTTATTTTGTTTGTCACCGAACAGATGGTCTGTCATTTGTAAAAATCCAAGCATTATTTTTTCTTCATTTTATATGTGTTGAATTGCATTTTTTTTAATTTCCTGTTTTTTTAAAACATACTTTGGTATGTGACATATATTTTAAACACATACTTGACAGTTTGTACATGCTGTTTTACTTGCATATTCATACAATCTTTCTATCATACATAGTATAAAATTTAGCATGTCTACTATTATAGATTAAAATTACTAATATTAATGGGGTATTGACTGTTATTGATCGGAGTATAAATTAACTGTTTTCTTTCTCTCTGTATTGTATTTTGTTTGACATTGTAGGTTCATAGTGAAGTTTTAGATGTTACCAGATTAATAGCATTACTGATGGAATATGGAGCTGTAGATACAGAAAAAGTAAGCTTCTGTTACTATTATTATTCTTATGAAATTACCAACAGTTTTGTTACAGGTTCAGTTACTTGCATATTGTACTTCAAATCTTAAATCTGCCTTAGTTACTCAGGTTCTAGCAATACAATTGGTATGTATTTTACACTTAATACCTGACAGGTGTTAAAAGTTATATCAACCAAAATTGGACTGTATAAACCTGTCAACAAGTATGGGTGAAATTGCATAAATTTCTGCCTTTGAAATAAGCTTATTGAAATGAGACATTAGGATTTTTTGTTACTCTTACTGTGACACCAGTCATCTGTTTTTAAAAATTTTCTTGAAAGTCTAATGCTCCTAAAATCTCTGATGATCCAAAAGTTTGATGTTTCCAAAAGTCTTAACTTACCTGTAGTTATGTAAAGGTGACATGAAGTCACTTTACCTGATTTTCCTGGAAAGGTAACTGTGAATTTATTTTGCTTCATTAATGACATCATAACCATTTACTTCGTCGTTTATTTCACGCATATTTTGTTGTACACATATTTTTTTACAAGTATTTTATTTTACCTACAATTTATTTATCTTGTATTTTATTTTACACACATTTAATTTTAAATGTACAATATTTTACATGTACAATGTATTTTTTCACCTACATTTAAATTTACATGTACTTTATTGTACATAATATTTTATTTTACTTATATTTTATATGTATTCGGTATTGTAGGATGTGTTTAAGTTACCAGAACTCTCTTTTCTTGAAGGAAGCTTTAGTGTAAAACAAACAAAATCATGAAATGCTCAACATTCAGTGAGGTTTGCTACAATTATTGTTGTTTGGCTTTGATTCAGTCAAAATGATAGAAAGTTAGTTGTTATAAAAGAGAATATAGGTCAAGGGTTAAACAGAGAATCAAAGTCAGTGGTTAAACAGAATAAAGGTCAGGGGTTATTTACAGAATATAGGTCAGAGGTTATACAGAGAATACAGGTTAGAGGTTATACAGAGAATATATGTCAGGGCTTATACAGGGAATATAGCTGAGGGGTTATACAGACATATAGGTCGGAGGTTATAGAGAGAATATAGGTCAGGGGTTATACAGAGAATATGGGTCAGTAGCTTTAAATTTCCAGTGTAGTAAAAATAAGAAACCTATATACAACAAAAAAAAACTGTTTTAAACCAAATAAAGACTTAAGTTTTCTGTGGTGATTGAGAAAAGCGTAATAATTAACTTATTGAACTTTGTCTTATTCATGAATCCCCCATGTTATTACCGATAAAAGATCATATCATTATTATAATAATAAACATAATATTAGATGTTCATAATAAAATATTTTGTGACTAATAACTGTATATTTCATATGTCTCATGAAATTTAACATATTATCTTGATTGTAATAAATGAAATGAAAAAGGATGATTTTAATTTTGTTGAGTTTTGTTTCACTTGGTCCTGATTATTGGAAATAATTGTAATAAATAACAATGTTGTGGTCTATTTATCAGTTTTAACACATGTAAAAAAGTTTGTGATCTTTCAGGTGATCTCTTTATACTGTCAGTTTTCACAGAAATTTTAGTATTTTGACACTAATTTTTTCATTACCGATTTGAAAATAAACAGGTAGTTGACCTGGTCAGAAAATGTGATGCCTGGAACCTTTCACTAATAAATCCTTGAACAGATCATGTATCAATGAAGAAATAAAATATTAGTATTTTCAATCAAATTTTGTAATTTATTGAATAAGTAATGTTGGGCTGATTTCCGTTGTTATAAGAGACTTAAAAACTTAGAAACCTAGACAAATACCTCTAAGACAACTGATGTTGTTTTGTATGCCACATAAATGGAAAATAAAGAGATTTAGTACCAGTAAAGTTAACAATTAGATCTAAAGTTCTAAATGATAACCAAGAGTACTTTACACTCAGTTTTATACATATCGCTGTTAAACTAATTTCAATTTACCATAAAACTTGATATAATATAATTAACTAATTATAGCCTTATCTGCTTATATTTTTGAAATTTTAAATTCCTGTATAATCCAATTATTCCACCTTTCTTAAATGTTAAAAAAAATGATCTGCGAATTTCCCTTTTTTTACTCCCGATTTATTTTCTCTTAAAATAAATGGTCATTCATCACGTTTCATCAGTCTATTATTTTAATATAAAAAATATAGTGGATTTGTGCACATCTGTTGGAGTAATAGAAAAATAAAAGAAAATGTATACAGATTAAGGTATGTTATTCTGTCTGAATATCCCCTTACTTGGTTGACCCACCACCGGATCAGTGTTTAAAAAAGTTTAATTTTCCCACTTTACTAAGTATAAGTTAAAATATTTTATTCGAGTTATTTCTAAGTCAGGAATCGGTCACGATTAGTTAATGAGTAAAACGTCCAGTTAGAGAGTATACACTGTGGAACATATTTCTAGATAGTTTTTCAATTTGGTCAATTAGAACTTTGATGGTAGATGGCCTATTAACAATTATAACTGTCTCTGTTTTGCTAGACACAGTATCTTCCCAATAAGAGAGATGAAAGTTATCACTTTATTCTTGATTGATTCAGAAGTAGATTTTTGGCATTATTTACCGCTGAACATTTCACAAGATGATGATACATTGTTTCACTCTTTAAATGACATAAAGGACATTTATGTATTATGGTAGGACTGCTCAAATCTTGTGATTTGTGCACTCAAGAAAAACAGTTACTGTTATGTATTTAGCTATCACTAGTTGGCTATATTACACCAATTTTATGTTAATTTATGATAGTTTGGAAGTTTTCAAGGAATTACTGCGCGTTAATTAATATTCATAGTGGTTTATTTGGTGAAAAAACGGAAAAATTTACGAAGTCAAGAAAGAAGTTAACCAATGGTTTCACAACTCGGTCACTTTATTCGCTTATATCAAGGCGGTTATTTCTGAATGGCGAAGAAACGGGATTATCCAGGAAAATCACCTATCTTTGGTAAACAAACTGAGAAACGTTCCCATATCTGTTGTAGTGGGATTCAAATCTAAGCGATAGAAGGAACCACCCGGACAACCATCGAGTTATGTGAAATATATCACAAAGTAAAAAGCGAACCAATTTTCATTATTAATTGGTGAAAATCAAACAAACATACCGGTCCATGTCCAAATCACAGTCCTAAAGACAAATCAAACACGAACCTACCGGTCCATGTCCAAATCACAGTCCCAAAGACAAATCAAACACGAACATACCGGACCATGTCAAAATCACAGTCCAAAAGACAAATCGAACAAAAACATACAGGCCCATGTCCAAATCACAGTCCCAAAGACAAATCAAACACGAACATACCGGTCCATGTCCAAATCACAGTCCCAAAGACAAATCAGACAGGAACATACCGATCCATATCCAAATAACAGTCCCAAAGACAAATCAAACACAAACATACCGATCCATGTCCAAATCACAGTCCCAAAGACAAATCGAACACGAACATACCGGTCCATATCCAAATCACAGTCCCAAGACACGAACATACAGGTCCATATCCAAATCACAGTCCCAAAGACAAATCGAACACGAACATACCGGTCCATGTCCAAATCACAGTCCTAAAGACAAATCAAACACGAACATACCCGCCCATGTCCAAATCACAGGCCCAAAGTCAAATCAAACACGAACATACCGGACCATGTCAAAATCACAGTCCAAAAGACAAATCGAACAAAAACATACAGGCCCATGTCCAAATCATAGTCCCAAAGACAAATTAAACACGATCATACCGGTCCATGTCCAAATCACAGTCCCAAAGACAAATTAGACAGGAACATACCGATCCATATCCAAATAACAGTCCCAAAGACAAATCAAACACAAACATACCGATCCATGTCCAAATCACAGTCCCAAAGACAAATCGAACACGAACATACCGGTCCATATCCAAATCACAGTCCCAAAACACGAACATACAGGTCCATATCCAAATCACAGTCCCAAAGACAAATCAAACACGAACATACCGGTCCATGTCCAAATCACAGTCCCAAAGACAAATCAAACACGAACATACCGGTCCATATCCAAATCACAGTCCCAAAACACGAACATACCGTTCCATATCCAAATCACAGTCCCAAAGACAAATCAAACACAAACATACCGATCCAAGTCGAAACCACAGTCCCAAAGACAAATCGAACACGAACATACCGGTCCATATCCAAATTACAGTCCCAAAACACGAACATACCGGTCCATATCCAAATCACAGTCCCAAAGACAAATCAAACACGAACATACCGGTCCATATCTAAATCACAGTCCCAAAGACAAATCAAACACAAACATACCGATCCATGTCCAAATCACAGTCCCAAAGACAAATCAAACACGAACATACCCGCCCATGTCCAAATCACAGGCCCAAAGTCAAATCAAACACGAACATACCGGTCCATGTCCGTATCACAGTCCAAAAGACAAATCGAACACAAACATACAGGTCCATGTCCAAATCATAGTCCCAAAGACAAATCGAACACGAACATACCGGTCCATATCCAAATTACAGTCCCAAAACACGAACATACCGGTCCATATCCAAATCACAGTCCCAAAGACAAATCAAACACGAACATACCGGTCCATATCTAAATCACAGTCCCAAAGACAAATCAAACACAAACATACCGATCCATGTCCAAATCACAGTCCCAAAGACAAATCAAACACGAACATACCCGCCCATGTCCAAATCACAGGCCCAAAGTCAAATCAAACACGAACATACCGGTCCATGTCCGTATCACAGTCCAAAAGACAAATCGAACACAAACATACAGGTCCATGTCCAAATCATAGTCCCAAAGACAAATCAAACACGATCATACCGGTCCACGTCCAAATCACAGTCCCAAAGACAAATCAGACACGAACATACCGGTCCATATCCAAATCATAGTCCCAAAGACAAATCGAACACGAACATACCGGTCCATATCCAAATCACAGTCCCAAAGACAAATCCAACACGAACATACCGGTCCATGTCCAAATCACAGTCCCAAAGACAAATCAAACACGAACATACCGGTCCATATCCAAATCACAGTCCCAAAACACGAACATACCGGTCCATATCCAAATCACAGTCCCAAAACACGAACATACCGGTCCATATCCAAAGACAAATCAAACACAAACATACCCGCCCATGTCCAAATCACAGTCCCAAAGACAAATCAAACACGAACATACCGTTCCATATCCAGATCACAATCCCAAAGACAAATCGAACACGAACATACCCGCCCATGTCGAATCACAGTCCCAAAGACAAATCGAACACGAACATACAGGTCCATGACCAAATAACAGCCCCAAAAACAAATCAAACACAAACTTACGGGTCCATGACCAAATCACAGTCCCAAAAACAAATCGAATACGAACATACCGGTCCATATCCAAACCACAGTCCAAAAGACAAATCAAACACGAACATACCGGTCCATATGCAAACCACAGTCCCAAAACTAAACTTAAAACTAAATGTTTATAAAAAGTAGATTACAAATACAGAGTTAAAAAAAACATGTATTCGTGATTAGAACAAGCAAATATACACCAAAACAAACTCGGTACTTGTTTTAATATTCGACTATCGGTTGTTAACAATATTTCCACATCTTAAATCCTTGAGGTGTTGCACTGAATATATTTACCACTGCTGCATGAATTATGATTTATCATGTCTAATGTAGTATTTATCGATATTGTATAATCTATGTATATATAAATGTTAATTGCGATAACCTATGTATGTGTTGAGCAATAATAGTCCTGAAAATCATGATGCTTTACGGCTTTGCTATATGGATATGTGCCGTTACAGCACAAATCCATATATAACAAAGCCGTTAGGCGTCATGATTTTCAGGACTAAAAAATAAAATGAATTTAAAAATGTATGCATAAGGACTTACATTACTATCCAACCAAATAAATTTAATTTTTGCATATTGAATGCAAGTAAGTTCAATAATCGGCCGATTGGTCAAAGTTTCGGCTGATCACGAAAAATATAGTTTCGTGCTTCAACATTACTTAGTATTACATCTGATTATGCGGTATGACGTATAAGGTCAAAATCTAGAACGCATACTTTGATTCAGCCATAAAGTAGTTGTATTGTAATAAATTCAGAATGAATAAATCTTGGAATCGCCAATTTGAAGACAGTTACACATTAAAGAAGTTACAAGAAGCATCTCAAGGATTCAGTACTACTGAAAAAAACGGTTCAGGTTACTGTACAGGACAAGGTAAGAGATTTATGTACATGTTAGGTCGAGGACGAAAGTGCATCATTAAACAACAACACATTTCTAGTGTGTAGTAATGCGTTGTTGTTTAACGGTTTTAAACGAATGTTGAACATGCACTTCCGTTCAACAGTGGAGATGCTGATGAATATAAGATTTTTTCCATACGAATACACTCAACAACGACAAAATTGCTTGGTTTATTTTCTTGGTGGCCTAATGGTTTAAAGCGCGCACTTACGGATCACAACATTTCTTGCCTTCTACTGTCTGATTCACGTCTGCCGTAGCACTAGTTTTTCAAGGTTTTAGAAAAGATATCAAAAAATTTTGTAGAATGCCACATACCGTTATGACGTATGCATTTTGTCGTAATTAACTGACACCAAACTAAATGCCATCTTAGCTGGAGTATAAAATGCAGAGCTTTTTAAAATCCTTACGGGGATTTAATATGGGAAAACACACAAACACTCATTCCGGAAATACATCGCTGTAATAATCATGCGGGTTAGGGTAGACAATTCTGGAACAGTTCATTCAGCTGTAGGTACGATCACTGTTGTTAGACCTTACAGTTTATATGACTTTGCTGTCAAGTCGCAGACGATATTACCTGGCCAGAGAAAATGGGAAAGTCGGTCATGCGCAATTGTATTTTCTTAACCCGCATGATTTTTCAGCGATGTATTTCCGGAATGAGCGTTTGTGTGTTTTCCCATATTAAATCCCCGTAAGGATTTTAAAAAGCTCTGCATTTTATACTCCAGCTAAGATGGCATTTAGTTTGGTGTCAGTTAATTACGACAAAATGCATACGTCATAACGGTATGTGGCATTCTACAAAATTTTTTAAAATCTTTTCTAAAACCTTGAAAAACTAGTGCTACGGCAGACGTGAATCAGACAGTAGGTTCGAATCCCAGTAGTTCTAAGGCAAGTCCTAGAAAGTTTATAAGCTTACTTGCCGATAGTCGGGTGTTTTCTGCAAGTACCCCGATTTCCTCCATCGTCACTGAAATGATCGACTTGATATAAATGAAGAATTTTGACGGGACATAAAACGCAATTAATCAAATCCATAATTACCTGCTCGGTTATTCAGTGGTAGAGCGTCCGTTTCGATAGCGGGATTTGGGGTTCGAACCCCAGACGGGTAACACATAAGGACTGTCATGAGATGTTGCTGCCTAGCTTGGCGCTCGACATCAGAAAACAGGGTATTGACTTGTTTTCCCAATGCCAGGATAATGTGAGGGGGGAGTATGCTTGTCTATTGCATACTGACCTTGTGAGCTAACATTTTACCAAGAGGTCGCCCTGAGTACGCGCTAGTACAATTCAGTTTCAACAAAATAGTGGATATAAGAGCAGAAAATTCTACTTTAGATCAATCAAAAGTAATATCGATTAATATTGATTATACCTCAAGTTGGAAGTGTCATTCCTGAATTAAATGTGAAGTTTATGTAGATCTTTAGTTAGAAGCATCCAATCTGACACTGAACCTTTTTTATCTCTTTATCAGACTCTACAGATATTTACCAGACATGCTTCATGTTCATCACCTAAAGGTGATGTCCTGTTTCTTCACGGAATGAGATTTACATCACAGAATTGGGAAGATATAAACAGTTTACGTTTGATGGCAGCAATGGGATATAGAGGTGTGGCTGTTGACCTTCCAGGTATAATTCTTGTCCTATCAAACCTAACCAGGGACTGAACTCATGACTCTTTTCTTTTAGTGCGCTTGAACACTCATCGATTGGTTTTATTGGGCGCTTGTTTGTTTAACAAGTCATCAGCAACGTTTCAACTATTCACGACGAGAGTAAGGTTATTAATCTTTAAGATATAATCTATAAACACGTTTTTAGCGAGATATTAGAGTGTATATGATAATCTGCTTTTTACTATTCGCACTCAGGGTGATTTTTTGTTGCTAGTTCACCGATTCAGCATGCCAGATACAAGTGTCATGTGCTACTTTTGAATTTTTATGAAATAATACAATTCAAAAGTAGCACATGAATAGGTATTACCTGGGAGGATTGCCATGAAAAAATAATTATTAAGTTAAGCTGGTCGATATAAGTGTTAATTAAGTCCTTTTTAGAGACCGAGATTATCCATTAGTTGTTTTAACAATATCCTTAAAAATTAAGAAAATGCCGAAAAATATAGAATGAGTAATCTCGAGATGTCACTCAATCTAAAGCCGACTTGTTACATAAAACGCTTATTGAATAAATCTTTATACAAATAATGCAATTAATGAAAAAAAAGATTAACTGTAGAAAATAAGTGTTTAACTAAAGTTACTTAAAGTAATAATAAAATCAAAATATTCCTTATTTAATTAAAAATGTCAAATCAAAAGTTTTGAATTTTTATGAAATAATACAATTCAAAAGTAGCACATGACAATTCCTCCCTTCTCCGGGTAAGTTTCGTCCCGAAACTTTAAAAAGAACACTATACTGTTTGTTATAATTAGTACAATTGCTATAAAAAGCGATAATGAAACAATTTGCATTGTGTAAATATATCATTAAAACATGTACATGGTTTTTAAAGAAAAAAAATACCAATTAATAATATTGATTCATAAAATGAAGAGTGTAGTTATGATCGTTCCAATCTACATATTTTTCGCTTAATCAGCACAATGACTCTATTGGTCTTTCTTGCCGAAAAGCAAACAACATAAAAATCATCACTTATAAGTTTCCGCTTTTAAATGTTGTTTGAAAAATAATATATATTGAGACAAGAAAATTACACAGAGATATAACTTAAACTATGTTAAACTTTAAAGAAGATAGAATATCAAGATTTATATTTTTGGTAAGATTTTCAAAATTGAAATTGAATGCATAATAAACATTGATAGTACACATTTACTAAATCTTATTTTGATGAGATTATCAATTATTATATTCCTATGTTTTAAAATACTTTTAAAATGACTTTAGGGACATGACTATATGTCTTTCGTCTCCATTGGCCTTTCTTTATAAAGTATTACAACAAGAGAACACATTACTTATAAGTTTTCCGCATTTCAAATGTTGCTTAAAACATAAAACAAACTATAATTAAAACTCAACCTCAAACAAGACACACAGTTAAATGCATACACAACGTCCGAAATATTGTTATATTTCACATAGAAAAAAATAACGAAAAAAAGAAGTTCCCACTTAAACAAAAACGATAATAAAGTAAAAAGTCTATATTTTAGATCCTCGTCTGTGTCCTCTATATGTGTTTGATTGTCCTCTTCTTCCACGATATTCTTTGTTGTCCATAATATAATGGTATTGTCCGGAATAAGAAGGTCCCACTGTATTTGTATTACATCGGCATTTGGTATTGCTAAGTTCATTTTCTAACTGTTTGACACGCGCGTCTTTTTGTCGGAGGTCATTGTGTAGATCACGGAGCCTTTCTTGTAAGTCTTCTACATATGGAGGAAATTCTAACAACACGCGATTTCTTTTATTTTCAATTGTTAGAGCCTCGTGTTTTTCCATGAGTTCACAGAGTTTCTTATCTTTAATAATTAATTCATCTTTTAAAACTAAACATAGTTGGTCCGAATAGCGAGTTTTCTCTTCTAAATTTTGAATTTCAACCTTTAGTTCCTGTATAATAGAGTCCTGAATAATTTCCTTCTTATTGATGTTGGCATTCTCTTCCTTTAATTTCGTAATTTCACTCTTTAAGTCGAAATTTTCGTCCCGTGATAAGTGTAGCTTATCAACCAAAAGATCATTTTCTTCTTCCCACCTAGAGTTTTTGGCTTGAAGGTCCGAAACAGCTTGTTTTAAATTATTGACTTCGTGGTGTGCATGTGAAAAGAAATCGGAAATTATTTTACTTAACTCGGTTGTTTCCAGTGTACTAAACGGTAATTCCGTCATTATACATTTCCTGACGATGAATTCCTGAAGTCTCTGTTGGTCCCTGATCTTTTTCTTCTCCGACTTTGCTTTGGTTATTATGGACTTCTTAGAGTGACAAACTTTTCCGTAATGTCCATATCCAGCACATTTATAACATTTTCGTTTTTCTGCTGGACATTTTGTTGCATAATGGGTATTTCCACATTGAAGACATCCTGATTCCGTTTTGAATTGCATTTTAGAGGTACCGAAATCTTGTATTGAAATTTGAAACAGGAAATATTTCAAATTTCACCACTTACTCCACCAGTAAATGAATAAATTTAAAAATTAAATAGTATATTGTCATGATATTTCTTTCAGTCCGAGTTTTGCTGTTTTGGGGAATTAGCTGGTAGGCAGTATTTGTAGTTAAATAAAACTAGAAGTCCAAGATAAAGTTCACTGTCTTGTATTGTAAATACTCGTTAACATAAAATATAAATAAAAAACTATATGGTGAATACAATAAATACGGTAATTCCGTATAATGTCCAAAATGCACACTAAGTTGCGAATATATAAAAATATTACGAAACAAACGGTTTTCCGTTATAATCAAAAACTTCAGTCACTAAGCCGGCCTCCGACTAGACTGCCGAAGCAGTGCCAAAATTCACTTTACATGAAATTCGAAAATAACTTTCAACCAATTAAATTACAGAAAAAAATGTGAATATCCAATGAAATTACGCGACTTAACAATATTGTCGCTAGGTATTACCTGGGAGGATTGCCATGAAAAAATAATTATTAAGTTAAGCTGGTCGATATAAGTGTTAATTACGTCCTTTTTAGAGACCGAGATTATCCATTAGTTGTTTTAACAATATCCTTAAAAATTAAGAAAATGCCGAAAAATATAGAATGAGTAATCTCGAGATGTCACTCAATCTAAAGCCGACTTGTTACATAAAACACTTATTGAATAAATCTTTATACAAATAATGCAATTAATGAAAAAAAAGATTAACTGTAGAAAATAAGTGTTTAACTAAAGTTACTTAAAGTAATAATAAAATCAAAATATTCCTTATTTAATTAAAAATGTCAAATCAAAAGTTTTGAATTTTTATGAAATAATACAATTCAAAAGTAGCACATGACACAAGCATTTAATTCCATATTAGTGTTTTCTTGGCATAGGGTGAACCAATCAAGCCGATGTTCGAACCAATTACCTCTCGTTCTTGAGGCCGACGCTCTGCCACTGAGCCACTAAAATGGTAAAACAGTATATTATTTATTTAAATCAAATTTCTCTATCTGATGGGTCAAAACCGATGATGGGATTAGATTTGATTTATAGTTTTTTACACCCCAGTCAAGATTCCCTCACTTATATTGAAGCAGTCAGTTTAGGGATGGTTTATTACATAAGCTTAATACTTACCGTAGCATTATCAGTGTGAGCCTTTGACTGATTTATAGTTGTGTCACAAATTATACTTGAATTGATCACGGAACTTCGTTCTGCTGATTACCATTGCAGGATATGGTCAAAGTAAAGATTTTTCTGTCGCCGCCGAAAATGTTCCAGAGTTTATGGAGAATCTGGTGTCAGCTTTAGGTCTAACAGCACCAGTTATAGTCAGCCCAAGTATGAGCGGTGGGTTTTCCCTTCCGTACCTCATGAAGGAACCACAAACAGCAAAGGAAAGGTGTAGTGGTTACGTTCCAGTGGCGTGTGTCAATACGGACAAATATACTGCCGAACAGTACAAGAAAATACAGGTAACAAAACATTCTAAGACAATCATATTTGATTGGCTTTTAGCTATATATAACCTAACCAGAAGAAGTTACACAGCCTTAACAACCGATTATTATTATTATTATATATATATATATATATATATATATATATATATATATATATATATGAGAATCTGTGAATATGAACTAAGTACATTGTACATTCATGTAAAAAATTTAACTCCATCATGCGGTAAAGGTAAGGGTTTGCTTGTGAAACTATCCTCAAGATATTATTTACCTGTCAAAGGTCTTTAATGATATATTCACTTAAAACACCATCTTAGAGCGCCTCGGATTGTCAGAATAGAAATACCATTTCATCTGTCCATGCAATGACACTTCGCTTGTTGAAAGTTGCTGGTTTTCTTACCGCCATCCAGTTACTTCTACTATGGCCTAGTTCGATCATCAACCGTAGTAACAGTGGTGAAACCAAAGTGTGATCGAACTGCCTCTGGTTCGACTAAAGAGACGTCACCGCTCGACTAAGGTTCAACCATTTGAAAGCGTTGGTTTCTCTGGATCAAATATGGCGTTATTGATAAATGGGAAAATGTTCTTATACAGTAGACAATAAGTATTACAAAGAAGTAGAACCGATACCAGAAAGCACATAGCGAACTAAGATATGTTTGTATGGAAAATAAACGCGTTTTCGTTCGGAAAATGTAACTTCGCACATTCCGAGTGACATTGATACTCGAGAGCGATTTCTCTCATATCATGCTAGTTCTAAAATATATGCCTTTGCAATATCTTTTCATTATTTTACGTTTTTCTGCTTATATTGTCATTTTATTTATGCGGGGCGGCAGCTTGAACTATAGTAAAAACCAATAGTAAATAATGAAAAAAAAAATCATAAGAAATCAAAAGAAAATCTTCGTCTTCATCATCAAACATTTCCAGTTTACACAAAAACGCCGCCATATTAACTTACTAAACTGGTACCAAAGTGAGTTCGATTATTCACTTAACTATACATGCGCACTAATACCAACAAAACTAAAGTATGGTTGGTAATCGAACTAGGCCAGTGTATCTAAGAACTTACTTTATGGCTGCAAGTTAAATACTACCGTTTTGTGTCAGTCGATCTAAAAGGGTGGTTATTATCAAATTGTCTTTCGTTTTTACCATTACGATGGGTATTCTTAGTGTCATATTTACACTTAATATTCTTGTATCTTTCTACTTTTCTCTCATTCGTTTTTTTTTTCGCTTTATATATTTCAGATACCAACAGTGGCAATAAATGGATCAAATGATACAACGCCGATGGTTGGACAGTGCAAAACTCATTTTAAACACTTGCCGAATAGTGAAATAATTGAAATTCCAGATGCTGGACATCCGGCGTATCTCAACAAACCAGATATTTTTCATACCATTATGTTTCATTTCTTGTCAGACATTTTTGACAAGAGGTCATAGGTCATTTAAGATAGACAGACAGTTTGAATTATTTAAGAAATAATATTTTGCGCATGGTAGATAGTGTTGCACCTGCTAAATATAAGGCATTTATTTTGAATTTGACACGGGCCACAACTTCTTGCATTACCTCTTGAAATACCCCGAGTAGAATGTTCGTTTTTATCTTTACAATTTATTCTTTACAAAACTGTTCAATTTCAATACTATTTCAGTTTTTGAAACGCTTTCTTCCGGTGAAATCAATGACAATAATCTAAGGTTGTTAGATACTTTGACTCCATCTTTGATTTACGATATTTGCAAAGATAAACATTGTCCGAAATAATAAACGTTTATAGTTTAATTATAGTAATATAGTAAATAATAAATGTTACATTTTCATGTTAAAATTAAAACAGCAATTGTTAAAAGTGGAATGTGTTAACACTCAAGTTGCATTAGATCATTATGCAGATCAAGTTGCGGATGTGTACTAGGGCTGCTCGAGATGTTGTGAGCCTCATATGTAAGGGTTTGAATTTTGGCGGACATGTTGCATTACTATTCAACGTAATCCTTTTTAGACTCTTAACACTTTTGCCAGTGAGGGCCTCAATGTCACTTTAAAGACGCCCTTTTCTTTACCGTTCTAAAATTTCTCTATTGCGTGTATGACGTCATCATTAACTCAACCTGGGTACCGGAAATGGTCGTTTTCAGGAATGGATGAAAGTTCGAATTCAGTCCTAAAAGGCGGACGCTCAATAAATTTAAATCCACAGTTGTGAATGGTCGCCATAGCAATGACAAACTTGTGAACAGGGCAATGTCCTGGTGCCCTGACTTACCGAGTTTTTCACGGCGCTTGAGTTAGATATTTTTCCGTAACTACTTCAGAACTGATGCATAGTATGTGGCATTGATTGTTTATCCGTTTTTGGAGATCACCTGTTAACAGAAAACCATCTGCATCCAAGAAAACATTGGTTTATAACCTTTCCAGCTGATGGAAAAGTTTTGCATTCTTTGACAGGGGTGAAGCAGGGTGTTTCCATTGTTTAGAATGTTTTTGGTCTCTGGAGTGAAATAAAAGATCCACGTTTCATCCATTTTAATAAATCTCTGAAGAAAGCTAACACGATCTGTCTTTTAAAGCTTTAGATTAGAATAGAATGTACTCTTTCTTGTGAAATGCCAACTATACTAGCTGTACATATTTCTGTATTTTGCCTGTCAGTCGTAACAATATCATGAACCTTATTTACCATTTCTGAGGTTGCAATAGTGACATGCAGGTCTTTCAGAACGGACCATCCTCAAAATATTTTTTGTTTGCAAAGGTACAAAGTCAGAACAAAAGAAACAACTCAAGAATGAAAAGTAATAGATATTCTCCGATTAAATCATGCATACCGCAAAATCGCCATCTTTGGTAATCAAATGGCAGATTTCATCAACAGATTCAAACCTAGTCAGTGTAGCTAGGATTGTAACAAATTCATTTGCATACACCGTCTATCATCATCTTGAATAAACAGTTTTTGTCCCACTTTGGGTCATTTAACTTTCTATTTTTTGCTGAAATATCGATAACTTAACGAGCCACGATGTTGAAGTTTTTTTTTTTTTTTTTTTTTTTTTTTTTTTTTTTTTTTTTTTTTTTTTTTTTTTTTTATAAAACTCTTTCATTGACTGCATTAAATAACACATAAAAAAATAACATTTCCACAAGAAAGAGAAACTCTGTCATCTGGAATTAACGTCACGTTCGAAACAACCAGGCGAAAAATGAATTTTAATATTTCTGAGGACCTTTTGGCTACATTTTTCTCTTTTTAAATTTTTTAAAGGGGGTTGCAACACCCCACCCCCTGAATCCGCCGATGGGATGATAGATGGTTTTTGCTACGTCAGCCCGTGGTCGGACACAAGATTTTAAACGAAAACTGAAAACAGTTACTTAATATATTCCATTATAATGATTAAATATAAATTGACAGGTAAAAACATCGTAGTGTAAAAATGTCATGTAACATTTTGTATACCCACAAGTTATTACGTATTTTAGAACTACTATTTCGTATTTTTGTTTTTCGCAATAGTATTTTTGTTTATCGCAATAGGTATTTCGTATTTTTGTTTTTCACAATATGTACGTCGTATTTTCGCAAAATGTATCTCCTATGTTCGTAATGGTTATTTCAAATTTTCGAAGTTTTTCCGGCAACAATATGTGCAGCGGCGGCAAAAAGAACCGTCACAAACATGCGTTGAAAACAGATTTTTTTTACAATACATACATCGTGTTATATTATCTTTCTTTCTATGACTCAATTACTTTTCTTTGTGGGCATATGCTATGAACACTGATAATCTTTCTGAACTTTCTGACGTCATGACGTTGGGATATTCCATTTTGACGATGTGGAGGTTGGCAGTAAACTGACATATTAAAAAGGTGATTTTTAAGATATATCATCTGAAAGTGAACTGAAAAGGTTAAAGATTATATTGTAAATATAAGAAAGCCGTTCATGCAATTTGCGACAGCCCACTGTCGTTCAGTAAGCATGAACACTGACAAAAAGAATGTCATTTCTTAAGTATGTTGAACAAAAAAACATGTGTTAATTTTGATATGTCATATGTGCAAGTTTCGGAACAGTGACACTAGAGTCGAAAATATACCGATTCTGTAGTATATTATGCAGAAACGAAACAAAACATGATTCCTGTTGTTAAATTCTTTATTTCACATAAATGAGCAGCTACAACATGACCTCAATCTAATACACATACAAGTATTACAAAAAATACCAAAATAAAAATAATATCAAAGTTATCTTAAATCGTTTATAAATCTAAAATATCAATATCAAGTCATCTCAAAATGTTTATCAACCAAAACTTGCAATGGAACAAAATGTTCACAAAAAATTGAAAATAATTTTTTTTTTTTCATTTAACCAGTTTGAATTCAAAATTTCTGATTCTATCAGATAAGGAATTACCTGTTGACCAAACCATAACTCTGTAAAACTGCCCATTATAAAGGACATTTTGTGGATTTTGATAAAAAAAATCCTTTTCTCACAGAATGTTATAATGCTCTGGATGCTTAACTTGGCATCAATGACACGCAAACTAGTTGTAAACATTAAAGTAAAGATAAAAATGTTGCACCAAATTGCCCGTTGTGTTACAACACTGGGCACACCAAATTTTTCCTATATGTTACATCACTGGGCACACCAAATTTTTCCCATGTGTTATATCACTGGGCACACCAAACTGCCCCATGTGTTACATCACTGGGCACACCTAACTGTCCCATGTGTTACATCACTGTGCACACCAAACTGCCCCATGTGTTACATATCTGGGCACACCAAACTGCCCCATGTGTTACATCACTGGGCACACCAAATTGCCCTATGTGTTACATCACTGGGCACACCAAATTGCCCTGAGAGATACCATGCTTGATAAATGCTATATACATGAAAATATGTATTACGAAAAAAATGCAGTTCAATGAAATGTAAAATGTACCAGCATTGAACAGTTGAATAGAATTTAACAGTTGGCTAAAATAAGTTCAACAATTATAAAAAAAGAATGCCAACAGGCAAGAAAAACAATGTTAATAAAATCTAAAATGTACAAGCCTTGAACAATCAAGTAAATTTTAACTTTTTACCACAATAAATATTTAAGTTTAAAAAAATCAAGTTGTTTAGAGGTAAAGTTGGCAGTCAAGTTGATCAAAGTCACAAAAAATGACATAATTCAACAACATGATCACACTGAATTGATAAAAATATCAAAGACAGAAAATTTATTTTCTTCAACATTCTGGGTGCCTGGATGTTTTATCATAATCCCACACTGGTAACTGACAGAGAATCAGTTCGTGTATAAAAGTGATGATTTTTAAATATTGCACATTTTTATTCTATTTGATGGAAATTTTCAGACAGCAATATCATTGACCTTTTTTTAAAAAAAAAATTAAAGATATTTAAGAAGGCAATTCTTAATGTTTTGAAGCAGACTCTAGACTAGAAAACATAACAATACTGAATAGCTTGTATGTCCCTTATTATTATTTTATTTTTTATAAATGTGATGCATCAATTATATAATATTTCTATATCAAAATTTAGCAGGTATTTGTTATATATTCACTTTTTCCAGCAACATTTTGCTTGGACATAGCTGGAATCTCACATCTTACTGATAAGGAGAATAAAAAAGTATCAATTTTATAAAGATTTACATGTACTATAAATAAAGTGTTTATCTATTTAACAGAATTATGGTAATTACAACATTTTGAGGTTTTAATGGACAATGTTCACCTAAAATCTATTTCCCAGTATTGATCCACTAAAAATGAAAATTCACAAGAGAAAAAGGAATTTCCACAGGGGAAAAACGTTGATTCACGGTGGAAAATGATGATCCACAGGGGAAAATGATAATAATCCACAGGGGAAATAATAATAAAATTTTTAGCCAAATGGACATTCATTTACATAATTCTTATAAACATGTACTATATCTAGAATCATGTCAACCCTGCTATATACAAATCCATTTTGTTTTATTATAAGTTTTATCTTGACATATCATCACAAATAAATAGGAAGTAAGGATTATATATTCTAAAGTGACATACATATATATAGTAGGTACAACTACAGAGTTCAGAGGTCAGCTGCATTATAGTTCTGTAATTTATCTGTTTCTTCAATGATGACATCACATTACTGCTTATTCAACACCTATGAGTTCCACCTCAAATATAAGTGTGGAATTTGGAGGTATAGTAAACATCATATTAAGGAATTTAATTAAATAAAGAAACAGATTAAATAGGCCTTGAAATGCTCACCTGAAGTATTAAAAAATGTAATAACAATATCAAAAAATGGTTTGATATTTTGGCAGGGCAAAGTCAATAGAATTTTAATATATACATTTTATCTACAAATATTTAAATGAAGTTGCCTAGCTAATTACAGAAATTATTACTCAGAAAATCAACACACTTTTTTCATATGGCCATCTTGGATTTTGAATGGCTATACATCAAGTTTGAACTTATTTTAAACATAATGTCTATACTTAAACTTGTAATAGTTGTTTTTCTATTTATAGTAATGTTAGCTACCTTGGATGTCAGACAGCCATGTCTGAAACAATTTTTAACCTGCATTTAGTCCACACAGACAAGTGGTTTTCAGACAAGTTTTCAAAGGATCAGCTTTTAAGTAACATCTCATCCACATCATCTTTTTTTACAGATGAACCAAATTGGTTCATAAATAAAACATTAACAGCACTTATCAGTTTTTTCTTCTTTTTAAATTAAGTGGCAATCATGAATATCAAGCAGCCATGCTAGGGACATTTTCAAATCTGCATTAACCAAGGAACTTTCTTACTGTTAGTTCTAATTTGCCAAGCACTTTTAGAGAAGATCTCCAAAGAAAAGTCTTAAAATACAAAATATCATTTGCATGGTCTTTGAAAATTTGGTCAACAAACAATTTGTAGGAAATAACCGTTAATATTGAAAAAAACTATTTTAGGGGGAGGTGAGATGGTATGGGATTAAATTGATAACAATTAAGATTCAGTGACTTGCACTTATAAAGATGATGTATTGCCGTTAGTTTATGATTGGTATATAAAAGGATATACTGGAGGGTAACCTCTTACTCCATAGGCATAGTCTGGTGTGCATGTTAATTTAGCAACCTCTCCAATTTTCATCTGAAATAAAATACCAGTTTTTAATCAATGCAAGTTAAATGTGAAGAGAATAAGTTTCTACATCTACTGACATTCAAAATAAAAAAAAAGAATATTGACAAAACCCATAACAAGTATAGTATTGTAGGAACTAAGTCAACACAATCAATAGCCTAGTATACTTTGAAAAGCCATGCAGAAGTAAAGCATCAAGTAATGAAAGTGATATTCTACAAAATCAAATCAAACAAGTTTGCTCTTTTGAAAAGGAGGTAAAAAAATATGACAGCTTCATTAAAAATGTTTGTAGATTTAAAATTAAAAGAATCAGTAAGTACATCTTGTGAAATAATTTACACTTTTTTCATTACATATACATGTGTATTAAGTAATTTCCAAGACCAAATTACGATCTTCATTTTTCTTTTATTAAATCGCCATCATTATTAATTCAAAATAAAATAATTAAGTACACAGTATATATCCTGTTTTGGAACAATATGACCAACCTAAAATAATGGAAAGGAAAAGTTCATTCACTTAGAATGTATGAACATCAAGCTAGTTCAAAATAATAATAATATGATTTATAATATCAAGATTTGCCATCCTTCATTAAAATAGTCACAGGCATTTTATATTTCTTTATTATCAACTTACAGTAGCAACACCTTCATCCCAACCTGAAATCATAAAATAAAGGTCAAGGTCAATCTGTTTTGTGAAAATGGTAGCACCTATACAAAATTGCAAGTTATAATTTAATGACATGAATAAACACTGTACCATAAAAAATAAACATATATTAAGATCAATCTAATGTTTATGAACCATTAAGTTTATAAAGTTTCTTTTGAGGATTCAAGGTCAAGGTATATCCTTTCCACAGGCCTAGTCTGGAAATATCCTTGTCAATGTATTATTAATTAGTTATATGGTCTTACAGAGAAAGCCAGTTTACAGATTTGTTGACAAAATGGCAACAATTACTCTTACAGACCTAAATAGTCCACAAAGGGGTTTTGTTTAAGGCCAACTGGTCATACACTTCAGAAGAATAATCAAGTATGTAACATATTTAAAAGAACAAATTTAAGATTTATCTGAAACTTAAAATAAATTAACTAAAATACTTCAAAATGGATAATGAAGCTCATCACAGTAAATGACATGGGCATATCTGCTATTTATCCACAATTAATATGACATGAGCATATCTGCTATTTATCCAGTTAATAGGACATGAGCATATCTGCTATTTATCCACAATAAATATAACATGAGCCTATCTGCTATTTATCCAGTTAAAAGGACATGAGCATATCTGCTATTTATCCAGTTATAGAACATGAGCATATCTGCTATTTATCCACAATTAATATGACATGAGCATATCTGCTACTTATCCACTATTAATATGACATGAGCATATCTGCTATTTATCCAGTTAATGACATGAGCATATCTGCTATTTATCCATAATTAATATGACATAAGCATATCTGCTATTTATCCAGTTAATAGAACACGAGCATATCTGCTATTTATCCACAATTAATGACATGAGCATATCTGCTATTTATCCAGTTAATAGAACATGAGCATATCTGCTATTTATCCAGTTATAGAACATGAGCATATCTGCTATTTATTCACAATTAATTTGACAGGAGCATATCTGCTATTTATCTACAATACGACATAAGCATATCTGCTATTTATCAAGTTAATGAAATGAGCATATCTGCTATTTATCCAATTATTAGGACATGAGCATATCTGCTATTTATCCAGTTAATAGGACATGAGCATATCTGCTATTTATCCACAATATGACATGAGCATATCTGCTATTTATGACATGAGCATATCTGCTATTAATTCACATATAGTGACATGAGCTTATCTGCTATTTATCTAGTTAAAAGGACATGAGCATATCTGCTATTTATCCAGTTATAGAACATGAGCATATCTGCTATTTATCCACAATTAATATGACATGAGCATATCTGCTTTTTATCTACAATTAATATGACATGGGCATATCTGCTATTTATCCACTATTAATATGACATGAGCATATCTGCTAATTATCCAGTTAATAGGACATTAGCATATCTATTTATCCATAATTAATATGAGATAAGCATATCTGCTATTTATCCAGTTAATAAGAACATTAGCATATCTATTTATCCATAATTAATATGACATGAGCAGATCTGCTAATTATCCAGTTAATAGAACATTAGCATATCTATTTATCCACTATTAATATGACATGAGCATATCTGCTAATTATCCAGTTAATAGGACATTAGCATATCTATTATCCATAATTAATATGAGATAAGCATATCTGCTATTTATCCAGTTAATAGAACATGAGCATATCTGCTATTTATCCACAATTAATAGGACATGAGCATATCTGCTATTTATGCAGTTAATAGAACATGAGCATATCTGCTATTTATCAAGTTAATGATATGAGCATATCTGCTATTTATCCAATTATTAGGACATGAGCATATCTGCTATTATCCAGTTAATAGGACATGAGCTATATGATATTTATGACATGAGCATATCTGCTATTTTTAAAAATTAATTGACATGAGCATATCTGCTATTATCCACTATTAATATGACATGAGCATATCTGCTAATTATCCAGTTAATAGGACATTAGCATATCTATTTATCCATATTAATATGAGATAAGCATATCTGCTATTTATCCAGTTAATAAACATTAGCATATCTATTTATCCATAATTAATATGACATGAGCAGATCTGCTAATTATACAGGTAATAGAACATTAGCATATCTATTTATCCACTATTAATAGACATGAGCATATCTGCTAATTATCCAGTTAATAGGACATTAGCATATCTATTATCCATAATTAATATGAGATAAGCCATATCTGCTATTTATCCAGTTAATAGAACATGAGCATATCTGCTATTTATCCCAATTAATATGACATGAGCATATCTGCTATTTATGCAGTTAATAGAACATGAGCATATCTGCTATTTATCAAGTTAATGATATGAGCATATCTGCTATTTATCCAATTATTAGGACATGAGCATATCTGCTATTTATCCAGTTAATAGGACATGAGCATATATGATATTTATGACATGAGCATATCTGCTATTTTTTAAAATTAATGTGACATGAGCATATCTGCTATTTATCCATGATTAATATGACATGAGCATATCTGCTATTTATCCACAGTTAATATGACATGAACATATCTGCTATTTATCCAGTTAATAGGAAATGAGCATATCTGCTTTTTATCCACAATTAATATGACATGAGCATATCTGCTATTTATCCAGTTATAGGACATGAGCATATCTGCTATTTATCCAGTTAATAGGACATGAGCATATCTGCTATTTATCCACAATTAATATGACATGAGCATGTCTGCTATTTATCGATAATTAATATGACATAAGCATATCTATTTATCCACAATTAATGACATGAGCATATCTGCTATTTATCCAGTTAACAGGACATGAGCATATCTGCTATTTATCCAAAATTAATATGAAATGAGAATATCTGCTTTTTATCCAGTTAATAGAACATGAGCATATCTGCTATATATCCATATGGCATGAGTATATCTGCTATTTATCCACATTTAATACCAGTTCCTTGTTTACCAATGTTTAATCAAGAATAATTGGAATATTCTTGCACAGACCTTGAAAATGGGGGGGGGATATTTTCAAAATATTGGGTTGACACTTTACTGGAACTTGCAAAAAATAAATATCAGCAAATAAAAAATCACCTGACCTTTTTATTAATACATGACACATACAATGTCCAATCTCTTATAGCATACATACACTAGTCAGGTATCTTATAGGCTATAGCAAACATACACTAGTCAGGTATCTTATAGCAAACATACAATAGTCAGGTATCTTATAGCAAACATACACTGGTCAGGTATCTTATAGCAAACATACACTAGTCAGGTATCTTATAGCAAACATACACTAGTCCAGGTATCTTATAGCAAACATACACTAGTCTAGTCAGGTATCTTATAGCAAACATACACTAGTCAGGTATCTTATAGCAAACATACACTAGTCAGGTATCTTATAGCAAACATACACTGGTCAGGTATCTTATAGCAAACATACACTAGTCAGGTATCTTATAGCAAACATACACTAGTCAGGTATCTTATAGCAAACATACACTAGTCAGGTATCTTATAGGCTATAGCAAACATACACTAGTCAGGTATCTTATAGCAAACATACACTGTCAGGTATCTTATAGCAAACATACACTAGTCCGGTATCTATAGCAAACATACACTGGTCCGGTATCTTATAGCAAACATACACTAGTCAGGTATCTTATAGCAAACATACACTAGTCAGGTATCTTATAGCAAACATACACTGGTCAGGTATCTATAGCAAACATACACTAGTCAGGTATCTAATAGCAAACATACACTGGTCAGGTATCTTATAGCAAACATACACTGGTCGGTATCTTATAGCAAACATACACTAGTCAGGTATCTATAGCAAACATACACTAGTCAGGTATCTTATAGCAAACATACACTGGTCAGGTATCTTATAGCAAACATACACTGGTCAGGTATCTTATAGCAAACATACACTGGTCAGGTATCTTAATAGCAACATACACTAGTCAGGTATCTAATAGCAAACATACACTAGGTCAGGGTATCTTATAGCAAACATACACTGGTCGGGTATCTTATAGCAAACATACACTAGTCGGGTATCTTATAGCAAACATACACTGGTCAGGTATCTTATAGCAAACATACACTGGTCAGGTATCTTATAGCAAACATACACTAGTCAGGTATCTTATAGCAAACATACACTAGTCAGGTATCTTATAGCAAACATACACTAGTCAGGTATCTTATAGCAAACATACACTAGTCAGGTATGAAGACATAAGAAAAGATTAATGAAAAGATATAAAGCCATGTTTACTCAACAATCGATGAAGATTAGAGGGACACATTTGGAACTTTTAGTATTTTAAGGGCCAATATAGAATAAACCCCTCTAGATTGAAAACCAAACATGTTTTTGTTACAGTGACATCCGATGACATCTCACACATATGCTTTTGTTTCACTGACCTTTGATGACCTCTCCTTTTCCTAGTGTGAATTTAAATTCTTTATTTCTATCTCTAGAAGAATCAAATTTGTTTCCATTTGTTAAAGTCCCTAAAACAAAAATCAAAATAAATTTATTAAACATAACCATTTAAAATGGATTGTACTGTATCATATATACATCAGAAGTTAAAGAAATTTGACATTTGACCGGCTTCTGATGAAAAACAAAAAATGAAATGTCTTGTATTATGCTTAACTGGTATAAAAGATAAAGTGATTTATAATCAACTATTAAGAAGCTGATGACATCTTTGACATCTGTTTAATAATTACACATGTACTTTCTTAACATACTACATCTAATGTAAACTATAAAGTGTCAATATATTACCACCTTTTTGCGTTTCCAGTGCTGTTTATATTATTGGTGACCATCTTAAATGCAGATTTGTATGAATAAACCCTAACCTTCTCCAATACAAATTGTCCACACTTACTGTAAACCAACTTTATTTTTTGCAATTTACTTTTGTGATTCTCTTATTATAACCTGGGACTCAGTGTCCGAGTTGTATGAAGCGTGTTCTTACAAATCACAGTGCCTCTCACTACCTAGGTAGAATCATACTTTGGAAGAACCGAGTGTCAAAGTGTGCCAAAGTTGGCAGTTTTCTCCAAGCTCTCTAGTTTCATCCACCATAACAGAAATGGACTGCCTTCATATAAGTTAAGATTAATGACTGGGGCATAAACACTTTTTCTCAACTCATACTAGTATTCCTTTCATTTGTGTGAATCTAAAAGCCCTTACCCAAGACAAGATATTATCAAATATTTTAACATTTTGCCTAGTAGTTCAGGAGAAAATTTAACTGTAAAAAGTTTACATGTGGATAAATTTTGCATGACAAACCTAATATAAAGGATTTGAAACTAAAACAATAGTTACCAGAGCCATGTTATAGTCAAGGGAAAACCATACTTACCTACATAATGAACTATAACCTTTTGACCCGGCTTTGGTTGACCACCTAAAAAAGCAAAATAGGAATATATATACATGTATTATAGACTTATCAGACTTACTGTATCCAACTCCAGAGATATTTCTAATCTTATTCTATCTCAAGATTTGAAACAGGTAGTGACTGCTCTTTTGCCAAACACTCTGTACCGGTATTTGGAAA